>OY282559.1:276588830-277188830 GCA_958295665.1 Tipula vernalis
TTTGAGATATAGTCATCTGAGTATTTTAATACAAGCGATTCACGAGCACTTCTTGTATGCAGCCTGATTCATTGAGCATTCAGCTATATTCTGTGCAAATTACAAGAAAATTGTATCTGGAATTTTTGAGATATAGTCATCTGAATATTTTAATACAAGCGATTCACGAGCACTTCTTGTATACAGCCTGATTCATTGAGCATTCAGCTATATTCTGTGCAAATTACAAGAAAATTGTATCTGGAATTTTTGAGATATAGTCATCTGAATATTTTAATACAAGCGATTCACGAGCACTTCTTGTATACAGCCTGATTTATTGAAGTTTCAGCTATATTCTGTGCAAATTACAAGAAAATTGTATCTGGAATTTTTGAGATATATTTTAATACAAGCGATTCACGAGCACTTCTTGTATACAGCCTGATTTATTGAAGTTTCAGCTATATTCTGTGCAAATTACAAGAAAATTGTATCTGGAATTTTTGAGATATAGTCATCTGAATATTTTAACACAAGCGATTCACGAGCACTTCTTGTATACAGCCTGATTTATTGAAGTTTCAGCTATATTCTGTGCAACTTTTTAATTCGTTCGATTAATTATAAAAAGTATATTGTTAATAACAATTTAAAATTAAAATGTTCAAATAATTTTATTGTTAATTTGTTTGTTATAAATAAATAATTTCATCACAATTATATTTGTTAAGAATAAGTAATCAATTCAAAAAAATAATAATAATAAACGAAGTCTCACACTAAAATCATTTTATTATCGATCTTTTGGAACTTTTAATATGAATTTTTCGGTGAATTGTGTTTTCGATGAATTTTCGGGATACCAAACAAAAAATAATTATAACGAACATGTAAAAAAAAAAATTTCTGACAAAGTATATAAGGGAAATTTTTTCTTATTTAATTTTAATACCTCGTTAGTTATTGTACTGTGAGCATCGCTGTGTGTAAATTATTATATTAATAATTTGTTTTAGCTATATTGACTGCATTTTTGGACTCTCTTTTTTACCGTTTCTAGTATTGTTTTGCAGCATTTATTTACTTCATTTGAATTTAAATAATCTGTTTTGACCCGGCATTTTTTTGGACACTCTTTTTTACTGTTTCTAGTATTGTTTGGCTATTCGACCGAAAATGCCTTTTAAGGAATTTAATTATTCTAAAGACCAACTTGCCATTATAAAAAAGGTGATCGTGGATAGTGTTAACGATCCTATGGAAATTAAATTTTCACTTGACCCATTAATAAATCCCCTTTTAACACAAATATGTAGCAAGTTAGGGTTTAGATGCAACAACAAAATGCGTAATAAAATAAATTATGTTTTTTACCATTACAGTTCTTTTAGAAGCGAAATAGATTTTGCAATCAATGAAAAATCAAAAAATTTATTTGTTGAAGCCGAACTAAACTCAAACCATGATATTACTTGCGACGCTTTGAATGATGCTAACATGACTGATTTGAACAGCAGTTGTAACAAAATATCTGTGTTGAACTTAAAACGACCAAAGCAAGATGAATTTATCAAAATGTCCGATGCTCTTATTATTAAACCTGGCGTATGGCAAGATATATATGATTCGCAAAATAACACGTTAGATTCTTTTAAATACCCAAGTGTATTTAACAAAGATTTAAGCAAACTAACTGGTTGTCAAATTAATATAAAAGGATACGACAAAAAAAAATCCTCTCTAGCAATTCGTGCATATTGTGGTCATACTAACGGCTTTAATAAATGTCGGAAGTATAAGCTAACAAATACATCTTTACAGCCAAATGTTTTTCAAATATTTTATTCTAGTTCTAATATAATACATACGTCTTTTAAAACAGGTCAAGTTTCCAAATCAGAAAGGCAAAGTTTTAAAAATATGCTAATAGATTATATTGCCGAAGAAGCCACTGAACTTCTATTCCAAGAGGAAGATAATGATTTTGCTACAGCACACAAAACATTGTTAAAATGTAAGTCTGTCGATGTTTTACGTAAAACAAAATCGGAAGCTATTCAGCATCAAGATAACTCTTCTGATGACATAGTGGATATATTTCTAGAGAAAAGGAATCAAACAGACCCAAATGAAAAATATATTCAAAATTTGTCACATGATCTATTCTACGTAATAACCCAAAGCAAAATGCAAATGGATGTTTTGAAATTGTTCAAAAATAAATTAGGTAAAACCGAGTTTATTGCCTATATAGATGCTACAGGAGGCTTAGTTCGCCCCCCTTATACTGGATCATCTCCGATATATTATTACGCCATTGTTATTCCTGTTGGGAATATCCGAAATCGGAAGTTGTTTAACTTTATTGCCTACAAGATATTGCTGTGAACAACCAATGCAAGGAAAGACAAGTACCATTAGTAATTTAATTACAATTAGTACCGAACAAATTAATCCCGGGAGGCACGCTCCAGTTCCTATTAGCCAAATTCCGATGAATTTGATCATAGAAGGTAAGCAATTTTATTTGAATTCACTTGTGAACTACATTTCAAGCTCCCAACACTATACCGCTTGTTGCAAGAAAGGTAAAAATTGGGAAATGTATGATGACATGACTGGTTTAACCACTAAAATTAGAAACATCCACACTACAAAGGTTCAACCACATTTAC
The DNA here is from genome assembly GCA_958295665.1 of Tipula vernalis. Classification (NCBI taxonomy): domain Eukaryota; kingdom Metazoa; phylum Arthropoda; class Insecta; order Diptera; family Tipulidae; genus Tipula; species Tipula vernalis. Next base: position 276,591,488 of record OY282559.1, read on the forward strand.
TGTTTTATACTACCCAAATAAATTGATGTCCTATTTGATAAATATTTAGTTGTTTAGTAAATTAACAAATTTGAAAAAGATCAACCGTAAACAAAGGACTAAATACAGAAGATACAACATCAGTCAACCAGAGCCGAAATCTCTTTGTATTTATTCATTAATGAGGTTTTTTATCAGAATATAACAGCAACCTCAATGAATCTGGCCTTGGAAAAAAATTAGTTGTATGTTTTTAATTTTGTGGGGGGAGGGGCTGACCATTCGCCTAATTTATTCAGACGCCTCAATTTTATTAAAATCTCCTCTAATAATCTTTTTATTTAAAATGTTCACTTACTATCTTTTAATTAAAAAAATAATTTTTAATCGCACCAATACCTTCGCTTGATAAGATCGCTTACAATTCTAGCTTGTTTCAATTCAAATTTACGATTTTTATATCACTCGCTGAAGGAAATTTTTTTGTTTTGATAATTCGATATAATATTACTCATAATCGTTATGATTTGCGTTATTTGTTATGATTACGAGAAGTGCTCGTGAATCGCTTGTATTAAAATATTCAGATGACTATATCTCAAAAATTCCAGATACAATTTTCTTGTAATTTGCACAGAATATAGCTGAAACTTCAATAAATCAGGCTGTATACAAGAAGTGCTCGTGAATGGCTTGTGTTAAAATATTCAGATGACTATATCTCAAAAATTCCAGATACAATTTTCTTGTAATTTGCACAGAATATAGCTGAATGCTCAATGAATCAGGCTGTATACAAGAAGTGCTCGTGAATCGCTTGTATTAAAATATTCAGATGACTATATCTCAAAAATTCCAGATACAATTTTCTTGTAAGTTGCACAGAATACTTTCGAGAAGCTTTGGAAATTGAAAATTATGGAAAATGGATTAGGTTATTGAATATAGCTTGAAATTCTGAAACGAATTGCATCAACAAATAAAAAAAATGATTTTTTGTAGATATTCAGTTTTGGTTTAATTACACAGAATTTATCCATGCTAATGTTTGGTTTATGGAAAATAACTAGCAAGTTGTATGTATTTCTTACCACTTTCCCAGTGTGTATACAAAATCGACATATGTAAACTTTTTTATTTTGTTAAATTTTTCGATTTTGAATTTTGAGGAATTAACAAAAATTTTTAATTAATAAAATGTCACGTATTCTTTTGTTTTGTTTTTCATAAAATGCATTTACAAAAGTTTGTTCTGATTATTCAAATGCCCATTTTATTTTTGATAACAAGTATTCTTGCTTGCATTTCTTATCATCCTTGCCTTAGTGACTTTAATTTTTTGATCCATGGGAAAATCAAGAATCAAACGATTTTCTTATTTCTGTTGTTTTATTTACTTATGTGGGTTCTTGACCTACCTATAATAAATACATTTGCAAATGAGGAAAATAATTCTATTGGATTTCCAAATCACACTTGCCGTAATTTCTTTCTAACCCTATTTCAATTTGTTTAGGCTTCCGATTTTGATGTTTAAAGAATTCAATTAAATAAGTTTCTCAGTAGTAATTGAGTATAATATTAGCATGCGGTTAGTATGTACATACATATCTATTTTCTCATATTGTGCAACCGTGAGTATGCTCACGGAAATGTTTTGTATTTTCATTTTGATTACCATTCCACTGGAGTTTTGGTGCTGGTTATGTGATTGATCATGTGAGCAGTGGCCAAAACAGTTTCTTATCACGCCCTGGTCTCTGAGTTCGATTCTCGACGCTGACTAAAGATTGTACAACATGATTCAAGGGACTTTCAAAACGATTGGGTTTGTGTGTAAAAGCGTTCCTTTGGCTGATCACCTACAATGTTTACCATTTCATTATAAGAACGGTTCGAGAAATCTCAGTAGAGATAGGTCCATTATTTCAGAAATACATAGTAAAATAAATTAACATCCATATGTTCGAATGAGATAGTCGAACTATGATATAGCTTTATCCTATTTACACTCTTTACTTCTAAAGTTATTTAAAATATTTTACTATGTTTGCTTTATGTACAAAAGAGATGTAAATCTCTAAATTAAACCTTGTTCATTCAAATTCGTTCGATTTCGTTATCATTTCCTTATGACCAATAAAATAACTATCGTTTTTATTATTTTGTTTATCAAGCACACGAGTTATTTAATACAACTAACATGTTGGCTACATAATCTCGGTTTTCAAAATCTCGGCTTTCAAAATCTCGATTTTCATGATCTCGGTTTTCTACATTTCGGTTTTTAACATTTCGGTTTTCAACATTTCGGTTTTAAAAATCTCGGTTCTCCAAAGCTCGGTTTTGAAAAATACATTTTTAGTAATTCGAGCCGACCGAACTAATAAAAATTTATTTTTCAAAATCAAGCTTTTGAGATCAGGATTTATATCGTTTGCGATTATGTATCTCTCTTATTACGGGTTGCGAATTTGTGTGTGTTATGTGTATGTGGATGTGGGTGTGTATATAAGTGTGTGTGTACATATGTATGTGTGGTTGGGTACTAAATCTTGGTTTTCAAAATCATCATTTTTCTAAATTCTGAAAAATGGGGATTCTTCATTTTAAAACGAAAATAACTGAAAATTTTAAATTTTGGAAAATGGGGAATTTAATTTTAAAGTTTTCAAAAAAACAAGATTTTCTAAAAGCCAACATTTTAAAAATACTAAACTAAATACTTATACTTTTTAGCCAAAATATAAAAAAAACAGGATAATTTTCAAGATTTTTAAAATCGAAATTTTTAAGACGAGATTTTTAAAAAAGCGAGATTTAAAAAACCGAGCTTTTGAAAAACCGAGATTTTGTAGAACCATGATTTTGAAAACCGAGATTTCGATAAGCCTCCCTATTAAATTCGCTAATGTATTTTCACAAACACACAAAATTTTACTTATATTGCATTTGTGTATGTTTTCATTTCATCTATGGCTAGGCATGCAGTTCTAAAAATGTATTGTTACGTTTTTGCCTTGTCACTTGTGACTCTAACCATAAACACTGACACATATTTCACCATCTCAGGTCTTCTTTCATTTCCATCATCCGCGTATCCCTGAATCAAATCTAGTTTTCGATCGTACTCTAAATCCCGTCTAAAATTTAACTCGTATAATGAACTGCGTTTCGATTTTCAAAAGATAAATTCTTTATTTTCCGTTTTAAAGTGTCAACGACATTTTCATTTGGACCTGGCCCAAGATTTTTAATCGGCATCCATTTAAAAATTGAATTTTTAGATGGTAAGTTCAATTCTAAATTGTCCCGAAGAAATCTGTAACAGGCTGGGGATAAAAAAAAAACATTTTGGGCTATGTTTCGTTGTTCTTCAGTGTATTTTGATGTTTTTGATTTTCTACATAATGTCATTTTTGCAAAATCTTTGGCAGTTGAACTTAAATTCAATTTGCTAATCTGATTTATCATAAATTCTGGATCAATTTTGTTATTTGGAAGAAGTCTTCCATGAGTCCGAATTTTTAGATTAAGTAATGCTTTTCTGTTTTTGACATATTTAGTTTTTAATATGTCATCTCGTAAAAATCACAAATTTTAATTGGTTTTAAACAGTTATTACAAGCCGCTTCAATACTGCAAGAAGTAGTTGTATACGTCTTTGGGAATTTTATATTCTCAAAATCAAAAATATTCATTTCGGGCAATGCTCCACAGTTTGTATATCCGAATGTTTTTATGGTTTCATACTTTGCAAGATTACTGATTAAATCTACCTCGTCAGGAGTATTTGCATCTTTTGATGTTGTTGCAGATCAGCCAAATATAATTTTGGAAAGACATTTTTTTTCAATTCGCGCTTCCCTTTATCAATTAACTTTTTGCCTACAATTTCATTTGGGATTGAACATTGTTTAACCCAAATATGGAAAAATTCCGAATCTTCTTTCGGGAAACCGTAAAATTTTCTGTAAGGGTCTAGTCGCTTTGCAGCTTACAATAGCACAAGGAATTCCACTTACCATGTGATTTTCTTTATCGAATAAAGCCATTTCAATAATTCAAATAAATATAAGATATTTGCAATAATAATACAAATTAAAATATTAACTTAATTTGTATTACTGATTTTCAAATATCAAAATAAAAAAAATTCAAAATTGGATAATTTTAAAAATAAAAATATATAGATTTTTATGTACAGAATAAATTAATTTAAAAAATAATCGAAAAAAATGTAAAAAAACTAAACGTATAAAAATTACTCCACTAATTGTTATTTACTATCTATTCAATAAGTCGCTTGCTTTTATGTTGTGCCACAACCGCATCAAACCAAATCTCTAGTTCGAATGAAAATAAAATACTCTTTGAATTCTTTTCATACCATATATCCAAAACCAATGGGAGAAAGAGAGTCCACGGTGTCCCTGAACCAAGTTTAAATGGGACAAAAACCCACTCTCGATTTCCCTTCGGCCATTGAAAGTTTCACCTTCGAGAAGTTCAAAAACGCAAAAATCAGCCAAATCCCCGGAGCCGTTTTCAAAAAAACACAATTTTAAGATTTTTTGCAAGAATGCCAACAAAAACTTCTAGGAATACAAAAAAAAGCACTCAGCTTGAACTAAATTTCAATAAAAATCAAGTTTTTTTTTCGTGATCGATATTGGAATGAATGCCGTCCTTGAATTGTTTGTAAAACGCCGTCTACTGGAATACTAATAAGTGTTTGCCTTTTGGAAATATTAAAAAATCATATGATAAGCTTGTAAAAAATGAATCTTTATTCACAAATCGATGAAACTTCATTATGAAATCTATTACAAAAATGATCATTGAATAGAAAAATATATCGATGATGAGAAAAGATGTATATCGAAATCAAATGGCGGAATTTATTTGAATTTTTTTTGTTTGAATTACCCAAAAATTGGAAAAAGAATCATTCTTTAAACATGACGGGAGTTATATTCCCGTACAGCTCTCAGTAGTTTAGTATTATAATCTGGATGTGTGCGATTTACTTTGTAATTCACCCATGTATTTTTGAAGTCGTGATGAACGGACTCCATCGCTTGTTCGCTATAGTAACCGAGTCCACAGTCCATTTTGCGGCAAAAATATGGCACGTGAAAAAAAACGGCATGAACTTTGTGAGTGGTTGAGATTCCCAGGTCTAGATAACTTGTTTCGAATTGCGAAACATAAACCTCAAATTTTTCGTCAATAAAAGTTGAAAAACACGAATTCACGACATTTGAAAAGTCACTAAAACATTTGACATACTTCAAACAATGGATGGTACATTTTGCCCGAAGAATATCTATTCTGTTTAACAAAATTTTGCAGGCATTTCCAGCAAAAGCGGAAGCCCCATGTACGAAATTTTTGGACACATTGCAGGACTTAGCCCATTCTTCGGCATCGTGCTGGAATTCTTTCAGCATGTTGTTATACAGGGTGTTTACAACTCCCAACATCAGATGAAGTTCAGGTGGAGGGATTATTTCGATGATCAGCGTGTCTGAGTTTCCTGTAAATATAGGCTCGTGGATGTTACTGTGGAAATTCTTGGAATTAGTTTTTTTACTGCCGATATTTTTGAAGGCCTCTGAATTTTCACGGCAGGTACTGATGGTTCTGTAATTTCCGCACATATTTGAATTGTCTTTCGAATCGGTACACCACGTACACGGAAAATGGCAATAATGCGCCATAACACCAGTCATGATATTGGATAGTTTCAGATCCGTAGCAATGATTGTGTTAATGCATTGCAAATTCAGACAAGACCAGAGAGTACGAACATTCATGTAGTTTTCTTGCGTATCAGAAATAATTCCAAGAACGATCAATTTCCTCACACCCGAATCCTTAAATTTCCTGGCTTGTACTCCATCTTGATATTGCTGTCTCGCTTTCTTGGTATCCGAATTACTATTAGCTTCATCAAATTTGAATTGAATAGATAAACAAATTTTCAAAAATCCGCCGCCACCGTCAAGACCGAATTTCAAATCCACTTCCTGCAATGCTCTTTTTTCTTTAATATAGTCAACCAATCCTGGCACATCATTGCAATACACAAAACATTCAGATCTTTTTATCGCCCGGGAATTTTTGGTATTCACCACTTCGCAAAATCGAGACTCGAAAAAGGAATCAAGACGATGATTTAACAAAAACAAGTCCTGTCTTAAGTTGGGTTGGAATATTTTCCTCTTCCCAGCACCAAATCGCAACGCAGCAGTCAGCGAATTTGTTTTTCTTGGCGACAGACCTAAATCTGTAATGATTTTTAAAATATCGGTTGCTGCGAGTGATTGTGTTCCCAAACTGCTGGCAACATTGTTTGTATTCACTAACACTGGTAGTTGTTTCCCTCTTTTCTGTGATAAACACAACTGTCCTTGTTTTGTTGAGTTTTCTGGTGCAACTAAAATGTCTTTCAATATTGACGATGTCAAATGTTTCTTTTCTTTTAACGATAAATTATTTTTAATTAGGTCGGTCAGAGTTGAAATGCATTTTGAAGAAGTGCAGAAATTCTTGGTATCCAGTTCTCCTCCGCATTTCTTACATTTCCTATGAACCACTTTATTTTTCATCATTTTCCCGAGAATCATGTTCCGTGGTTGAGGTCGCACAAGTTTACACAAATTGCACTCACAAAGTATGTTATCCTGAGATCTGGTTGCACATGGAAGTGCCGGGAAATCAGAATAGTCCGGCAAAGACAACGTGGGTTGATCTCCGAAACCTTGTTTACTGGATTTGTAAAGAACGATTATGCAAGTACTACAAACAGCGGATGGATATCGACTATCGTCAACATTAAAATTAACCACATTTTTTATTCTACTCTTCAATATGCCTACAATATTTCACATCTTGTCCTTTTTCTTTAAACAGTACAAACATATTACGGATCGGTTCCCTTCATGAGTTCGCGCATGGTCTTTTGACTTTCGCGGCATTTTTAATTTTTTCACCCAAGCAACAAATTAATGCACACCACACAAAGAATATAGCTCGGACGACACTCCGTACCTGAATTTTATTAGTAAACGATTCGCAGCTAATGTTTTATTTTGAAATTAACTGGTCGACTACTGCCTGACACCCCCTCTAGGTTCCTGTGTATTTTTGAAACAATGATTTGAAAATACGCGCTTTACGCACACAGATGTATTTTCAACTTTGAAGAAAACTTCAAAGGAATTAGGGACACGTAGATTAAGGGATTCCAAAGAAAAAAAACGGATTTTTCGAATTTTCTCATTTTTGGCGCAAAAAATCTTAAAATTGTGTTTTTTTTTTTAAACGGCTCCGGGGATTTGGCTGATTTTTGCGTTTTTGAACTTCTCGAAGGTGAAACTTTCAATGGCCGAAGGGAAATCGAGAGTGGTTTTTTGTCCCATTTAAACTTGGTTCAGGGACACCTTGAGTCATTGTTATTAGCCATATCCGTTATTGTTCGTATATTTTACTATGGCGTTCGCGCGATCATACTTTATTTACAAATAAAAAATTCTTGCATGAGGAAAAAACCAAGACAAAAATTTAAACGAAAGGTAATAATAAAAACGATCTTGTTAGCAAATAACAGAATGTATACCCGGCTGTACACACGCAGTTAACACTGCAACACATCATTTCCTCGTTTCTTACCTCTTTGCCTATAAATTACTTTCCCCCTCCAGTTAGTTTATACTATTTGTTGCAATTCTTCACAGATGGCTCCAAGCTAGACGGCAAAGTAGGAGCTGGAGTATTCTGTGACAAATTAAATGTAAACATTTCTATTCGTCTCCCTGATTACTGCAGCGTGTACCAAGCTGAAGTCGTAGCGATTGAGGAGGTCATGACGTGGTTGGCATAATGTGTTATCCTCAGACGATATCACAATCTATATGGACAGTCAAGCGGCGATCCGGTCGTTAGAATCGGTGTCTTTGGCGTCACGGGTGGCGTTGAGTTGTCACTCATCTCTAAATGAGATGGGTGAGCATTTCAATATCCAGGTAATCTGGGTCCCAGGTCACTCGGGCGTCATGGGGAACTGCAGGGCAGATGAACTTGCTAGGCATGGTACGACTCTCCAGCTGCAACCGGAAAGGGCAAGTCTGGGGAGGCCTATCACATCGCTGAGACAATCACTTGGGAAGCAGGCGCTATCCTCAGCGGGGGAAAGGTGGTCGAACACCCTCACCTGTAGAGTTGCAAGACAAGTTTGGCCAAAGCTGGACTTGGGGCGCACTAGGGCATTAATATCCTTACGCAGACGTGAATTAAGAACGGTCGTAGGAATTCTCACGGGACACTGCCTTTTTGGATAACATGCAAGAAGGCTGGGTCTGGAGGCTAATGACTTCTGCAGAAGCTGCTTGGACGAAGAGGAGGAAGAGGCGTTGGTTCACTTCCTTTGCTCGTGTCCAGGATTGGCTCTCAGAAGGCACAAACACTTAGGTAAGTTCAGGATGGACTGCCTCTCGGATCTTGAAAACAGTAAAGTGCGGGACGTCTTACGCTACATAAGTAGCTCGAAATCGTTCCAATAGGGGTAAAAGGGGATACATCCTGTGGTATCACAATGGACTGTCACCGGTCTAAGTGTGCGTAAGCAGCCACTCCAACCTAACCTAACCTACATGTACACAACAAAACAAAATCTTTTATGTACTCTAGTTGGTAAATACACTAATACACATCCAGGATTGCAGTATTCAATATGAATTAATTCGAAATAATGGGAAAACGTATATGACTATGTATCTCTTTAATCTGTATCCTTTTTGGTTTCGGCCTTCATTGGAAATATATACCCTACAGAAACAAGTGAAACATTAAGATTTATGAAATTCCATTTTAATTTTTTTATTATCACCTCACTCTCTTTAGGGAAATGCATTATAATTTGATGCGACCATGTTTTACATTCTTTAACACCCATTTGAACATTTTTCTGAATGTAAAAATTGACTAATATGTACATACATTTATTAATATTGATCGACTATAGTACCAGGTAAAATTTGGTGTTCTTTACCCGGCTACTCCATCTGACATAAAAATTACCGTTACAATTACCATGTCTGGTAACAAAAATATAAAAAATGGCGTCGAGTGAGGAAAACATACAATAAATTTGACGGTTAGAAATCATTTACGTTTTGATATTTTAAAGATATTGTGCAAAAATTGTTGCAAAAAAGATCGTCACACGTACATATATATGTATTTTAATGATTCTGTTTTGGCTGCCACATTTTTAAGTATGTATTTAAAAATATCTCAACAAAAATTTATTTTTTTTTTGTGGAACAAAAACATTTTATAAAAAAAGTTTCTAACTAAAAATTAGAAAACTCCATTCGAAACTGGTAGCCATGTTTTTGAATCCAGCCAAGAAATGTAAAGTTTTGGTATACAATCAAGTTATGCCTTCTTGGCAGCAAATGATTTTATGACATAATGGCAAGTCGTTGCAATTTCGTGTCTCCACTGGCAACTGTTCGAATTTTAATGGTATAGCTCGATGTTAATGGCAGGTGGAGAGTAGGTGTTAGATAGTTTAAAAAAATTGTCCCCTTCTACTGAAAGATTTAAAATATCGTACAGTGTAGCCTGAAAGTGAATAAACAGAATAATATGTAAATCTGGCGTCAGGCATTTCTTTTATTCTGTAGTACTCTAATTCTTGAAATTAATATAATAAGAATGAATTCAAGAATAAAGGAGCTTTTATGTTAGTTTAATTGAGAACATTATTAATATTCCGACGCATCAGTGGCCTGTAGGAAGAGGAAAATGCATAACATCCCGATTATAATAAATTACTAATTAAAATAAAATAATAGAAGGAACCACTGAAAATAACACGATTTTAAATGGTCTCTCGGTTTTAGCACACAATCACATTAGAAATAAACACAGAGCATTAAACAAATTTATATTACCGATAATTTGTTGTTTTTCCAAAATTCAAACTTACTCTTACCCTAAATTCCACTTTTGTATATACAGTAAAAATGATGACTAGCGGCGTGTTTAAAGCCTAACCAGATGTTCTACTAGTTTTATAAACAACACAATTCCAATATGTAAAATAGAACTATAATTTATGCAAAAACTAAATTTATTTTGACAAGGTCTACATAAACAGGGATTTAAATCGTTTTAATTTTTCAAATTTATTATATCCCGTGTACGGTATACCATTAATAGCTTGTAGCCAGCAATAAATAAATAGAATAGGTCTACAGTTTGTACCAAATTTTCTACTTGTACGAAAAAAAAAAAATTACATTTAGTTCGATATATTCGTAAAAACCAAATTTTTGTACGAGGGCATACACATGTTGGACTATAATACATACTAAATACCGTCAAAAATAAATCAAACCACCGGAAATGTTTTACGTAATCCAATATAATACCGCATGGACTATATTGAGTCTATATCTCGATAATTGAAATGTTATTAAAAGCCCATAACCACAAATTATATACAGAGATGCCTGCATTTGCGAGATGTCCGATATTATGTTTATCGAACCGATATCAAAACCACATTACCCTCATTATTATGCTGAACAAAAACAAAAAAAAAAACTTTATATAATACACAGTTTGTAATATTATTACTCAATTAATCAAAATATATTCGTGTACAGTATATTTATAGAAAACATGTGGCAGCCGCATAAATATTATACAGGTTGGCTATCCGCAATCATTAAACAATAGTTTTAATCCCTAATTCCCTTTTCAATGTTAGAGCGATATACAATTTATTTGTAAAATTCAATTAACATTTTTTATCGGTATTAAAATCCTTAACACATAGGCACACTGTTGCATTTATTAACATTTAAACTTTTTATCCTTTACGTATACAGTAGATTGCAGTACCACATATGCAACCCAATTTTTTTTATCATCAAATTCACATTTTGCACGAATACCAAAACCCATAAAATCCAAAACCAAAGAAACAAAGTTTTCGTCTTAACAATATTATAGACGGTTGAAAAATGCAAATCAATTCGAAGCGTTATACAACAACAACAAAAATTCTATACATCAGTGTGATATAAACGAATACATGCCAAAAGCGTTAAAGGGGAAAACTTTTTCACGATTATTCACTTTGTGGTTTATATGTGTATTTGCATTTTCTTCAATAAACGAGCACAACGAACGATGAATATAACTTTAAATTAAATTTGAATAATTTTTCATTTTGAACCAAAAATAAAAACCGCCATACACTTTTGCTTCACACAACAAATGCTTCAATATATAACAAAAGCTTAACACAAAAAAAAAAAAAAAAAATCGCTAAGAGTTTAATTTTGCTACAAAATCCCCAAAAATGTTCGGTTTAGTAAAACTAAGATGAAAGTTTCACCATTTATAATGGGATGTAACATGCAACAGTGAAAATATGATAATGATGATATGCAATTTGGTAAGTTTCCAAGATGAAGAAAATAAATGGATTTTTTTTACCAAAAAAACGACGGGTATATATATCATCACCTTTCATCCTGAAGCATTATATATGTATAACAATGTTCGAGTTAGACGAAATAAAAAATTATTCATGATAATCTTGCGATAATTTATTATTCTCGGTGCACATCAACTCTCTGGGCACATTTCCATATATGGTTTAAAAATAATGTTTTCAGTTATTTTTATTGTATTTATTCGTTAATGGCATGCTGTCCCGATTTAAATGTATAACAATATTGGTAAATCCAATGTGGAATATATAAAATTACGATAATCACGATTCAATTAACTGCTTTGTAAATTTGTTCAACTTGGGGCGATTATTTAATTCGTTTGGTTGGTTTGGCTAATTGAATTTTTAACGTTTCACAAAATACAACGTTGAGTTGTGTAAATTATAATTTGGCATTTTATTGTTATCTGAAAAATTCTATACCTAAATCAGTTATCGCGTTACTTAATTGATTTATATTTTTTAACATTGAGCTTTTTTGATCGGTCACAATCATGATCTGATCATAATTCTGTAAATGTACCATATTCCATTTAAGGGTGATTTTTTACGTAAAACAAAGTTATTGATAAAACGCTAACAATCAACCTATCTATAAAACTAAACAGTTAGGGATGTCGCATCGATCGCATGTACGAGTAAATGCATAAAACAAAAATATGATAATCGCCTAAATGTATGCAAGGCTACTTCTATTCTCTAACACATTACGAAACAAAACCAAATTTTTTGGTGAATTTTTAACGTAGTAGCTATAGGACGGTGTTTCCTCGATTCTTACCCCTTTCCCTACAAAGTTTGTTTGATTATACAAATCCATAGTCTAAAAAAGGCTGCTTTTATAAGGAAATTAGAAACGAGGAAAAAACCAAACTTTTCATAGTAAAACAAATAAAACATATGGGAAATCACTTTTTTTCCTAAGACAAATTTTTAAATGAAAACGTTACAAATTCTTAATTATGATTTCTGAAATACTTTCATAAATGTTTGAATTTCAACACAAATGAATGTCGTTTAAGTAAATCGGTTTCATTTTCTTGTAATAATTAATTTATTTAAACCAAAATATAAAAAAAAAATCATAACAACAGCATTCTGGTCAAATTGAAATAAAAGCTTACTACAATTCGTTTGGTCATTAAGTCAATATACATTACATAGATGGCAGTGATGGCCGTAAAAATTTGGTAAAATCATATCAAAAATTACCACCTGGGGAAAATTCAACTTCAAAAATTGTAGGAAAAGCAAAACAAATTCACAAATATAGGAACGTGTGATAATTTTGTGATTAACTAACTTTTTTTCGTATTTTTCTGTAAACATTTAAGACATCTTACGTACAGTAGTCAAACTAAAGATAAATTTAGCAAGTATTATTTTAATTCGTCAGAGCCAACTTTGATGTATTTTTCAAAATGAAAGTTCGAAAAATATATTTTAGAAATCATTTAATTTTAATATTTCTGCAATTAATATTTACTTAATGGGGCATGCTTATAGTTCAATCCTTGCCGCTGTTTTCGTAGCAGCACCGCCGCGAATGGGTATTGTCAATTGTCAAACCTTATTGTTATTTTTTGTATTGTATGGTGATTGTATGGAATTTGGAGGCGAACAAATTATACAATTTTATAATATTTTAGTTTAGTTAGTTTAGTTTTAGTTTTATAGTGTTCCATTTGGTTAGGAAATAAATAAAAATTATGGCTTCTAATTCTAATATAAAAACTTTAAAAACCAGATTGAAACGACTAGGAGCTAAAACTTTGGGAAATAAGCCAGTGCTACAAAAAAGGTAACTACATAATGTCCATATTGTCAACATTTACGGAAATAAAATTAAATAAATCTTCTTTAGGTTAAGCTTGTGGCAAAATTTAGACCTTAGTAGGAGTAAATGTCCAGCCAACGTTGTGCCGTCAGAATGTCAGCTGGGGTTTAACGATGATGACGGACCTTATCATGCACTGGAAAAGCTAGACCGCAAAAAAGTCGAATGGTTGACCCCCACTATAATATCGGTTTATTTTAAGGAACGTGGTGCTGGGAAAGGTGACCTTCAGGGAAGAAAATTGTTTCACTCGCTTTTTTGTAAAACCATTGTATATAATAATTCTGTGAAACATGGTTTATTTTTTAAAATTAAGTGTAGTGCCGAAACAAAGAAATCTATTGATTACGAAATTCGCTTACATTTAAGTAATTCAGAACGATCAATCATGAAAGCCAACTGCACTTGTCCGGCTGGGCACGGCACAAGTTCAGCATGCAAACATATAAGCGCTAGCTTATATGCTATCGAATTTTACGGTATGATTGGAGAAATTAAATTAAATAAACCCTGTACTGACACGTTACAGACTTGGCACCATCCTAAAGGTGGTAGAAATTTAGAAAAAATTTCGATTGATGACATGCTATGTTCAGCAATTGACACACCGAATCCTTGTTCATCAAGAACTGATGATTTCCTTAATGGAATTATTAATTTCGGTATTTCTTCCCCGGCAATATATTGCCGAAACTCTATTCGAAAGCATGTTTTTCACGACCATGATTATTGCAAAGATCCCTTGTCGCTACTAAATTTAAATTCAATTAATTTTACTACTTTAAAAGATCGGCAGGAAATTGAAAGGACAACCAGAGGTCAAGGAATTCGTTGGAAGAATGAGAGAAAAACGAGAATTACAGCGTCAATGTGCCATAATATTTTAACAACGATGAAAAGTAAAACATATAGCACCTCATTCTTAAAGTAACATATCAATGATATATGTATCAATTCCAGTGCACTCAAGTGGGGCATAAAAAATGAAGAAACAGCAAGAAGGGAGTACGAAAAAATCGTAGGTGTTAAAATTCTTCCAAGCGGATTAATTAACGATGAAAAACATCATTTTTTAGCAGCTACTCCTAATGGGGTGAATGAAAATAAAAGTTTCTTATTGGAGATTAAATGCCCTTATAGTTGCAGAAACGGAAAGCCTACAGATGCAAGCTATATCCGAAAAGGACAATTAAATAAAAAACATAAGTATTATACTCAGTGTCAAGTGCAAATGCATGTAGCAAAGATTGAGATTCTTGATTTCGTTGTTTGGACGCCCCAAGGGGTTTTCATTCAAAATATTTCTTATGATAAAGATTTAATGGAAGAAAGTATTGGGCTTTTAAAAAAGTATTATGAAGATTATTTTACGCCCTATTACTTTAATCATAGTATGTATTTTTTACTTTATTTCTTCTTTGTTTTATTAATTATTTTTCATTCATTTAGCAAAATGAACCGGTACATTTAACTAAATACTAATTTATTTATTAATATGTATATTTGATGAATTATGCCTGTAATTTAATTTTGCCTGCTTACCGTACTACATATACATATGGACATTGTAAATATGTTCTATGTATTAACCCATACTAATTGTAAAGTATAGTAGCTAACGTGCATGCTTTTGTTATTAAATAACATATATTTATTTTAGATTTTCTTATGCTTTAAATTTGGCTTCTTATGTAGTCGCTTAATTTGTATTTTTATTTTAATGAACTAAACTAATTTAACTAATTTGGTACTGCAGTTTTGAAACTAAATTTTAGTGTTGAATGCTATTTTACTTAAACTTTAATTTCTAAAACTATGTAGTTTGAATGTATAATATAATTTTATGTTTTAAGATACTATTTGTACCTTCTGAAGAAACTACCTACGAAATAATAAAAAATCAAACTCTAAAAACGTTGTTAAATTATTTTTTATTTTGAAAAGTAAAATTGCTCCTTAGGACTGTTATACAATAGGATCATGCAAATTACATAACAAAAAACAGTTCTTAATTATTTGGTTCGCAAAAGGCCACATTGTGGTTGGCATAGATCTAACTAAAATTTAGTTAATTTTTGCCAAACCAATTACCCTTTCTACGATTATTCGTTTGTTAGCAATGAACCTAGTATGAGCCACTTCTTCTTCACTTAGTTGATTTTTTCCTCTTAAAAATGGGGGTATATTTAAAACAACACCTTTTTCTTCTAAGCAGTCGGATATATCAAAGCCTCTATCGGCTAATACGAAATCTCCCCTTTCCAGTTTATTGAGAATCCCTGATTTCTGAAAAATTTCATTATCAGAAATGGCACCTACAAACGTCTCGGAAACAAAAATAACCATTCCATTTTCATCAACAGCAAACTAATGATTTGAAAGTTGTTCTATTTTTATACGATGAAAACGTTAGTTGATGATGAGTTGGGTCCTCTGATTTTTGTACGGGTATTTCGGTGCAATCAATTATAGCTCGATATGAGCCTCTAGATTTCGAAATTTTCCAGAAATCGATTTGTTGCAAAGCTATATAAATTCTTTTCGTCATATTTTTAAAAATTTTTGAAATCACATTTCTGTTAATTAAAAAAATATTTTGCATAAATAAAAAATCATTGCAGTGTCTATACTTAAACAGCGTTATTAATAGTTCATCTTTAACATCGATTTCAGGATGAACTGATTCGCTTTTATCTTTAACTATCATACTTAATAATAAATTAAATCGATTCGAGTCCAATCCGGTAAAATATTGTAATTGTTCGTTCAAAATATTTGAAAAACGAAGAAACGAAACGGAACTAGATAGAGTTTGTGTCATCCTGTTATTTGTATTGAGAACAAGAGTTTGTATTGCTCGATCTGTAGAAACTTTGGCTGTTCCATCGATATCAACATTTTCATTTTCTACGGAGATTGCTTGAATGGTGTCGACAAGTTCCGGTTCTGAAACAGGCATAACATCAGCATCAGTAACTGGCAAAGCTTCTGTATTTTCATTTACCTAAAATATTAGATATCAATATTTACTATTACAATCTGTTCTAAATGTTTTATATTTAATACGCGACTTACACTATCTACGACGAAAACAGTTGAGTTGATCCATATTTTATTCCGATTGCAATACCGTTCGTCTCTTCTATTTACTTTTTTACTTTTCGGTAAGTCAAACTTCCGTAGTGGAATATTTTGGGATGGAATTGCTCCAGCTTTGAGAATTTTATATGCACCTGTTGAAATTGACATTTCTATGTTCTTTTAAACTTGGCAAATTAAACTCAGTCTGGCTTACCTAAACTGCATATTTGGTAATCATCTTCTGCGAAATGAGCACTACAAACTTGAGACCATTTTGTTGGTGTCTTCCCAGTTCTTAATTTTATGATCCATTGTTTTTTTAATTTGGATTGACTTGGAAAGTGGTGGAATTTAATGTCAGAATTTTTTGAATATTTATTCCGACAATTCGGCACAGAACAAGATCTAACCATTATATTGAATATTTTGAATAAGTTTATACTGATTGAATATGTTAAACCTATTTAATTTTTGAGACAGAAGTTGGTTTTTAAAACTTTTTATTTGATTGCAAATATTAATGCTTAAATTGCTGAAACGTCAAATTATGTACATATACCCTTCCTACGCTATAGCCACCTATGAATGAGAATTGAACTATCATACAAAAAAAATCGTATAGCATGCCCCATACCAATATAACCTTGTAAATTGTGGTTGAAGATATGTAGAAATATGTGCTTTTTTCATTGAAAAACTTGCAACTAAAAAACACCATTTTTCCTATGGATTCCTTTGGAAATCAGTGAAAAGTTATACCACTAAAAAAAGTTTCTAAAGAATAAGTCATTTTGATTGTGGCTCTATACTCTAGAAGGCTCTGGTAATACTTGTGTTGCATCGTTTTAACAAAAAATATATGTCGTGAAACAAAACCAACACAAAAATGTTTATACAGGCCATACTATGGCGATACAAATACAAAATAAAACCTACTATTTCTGTAAGTATTAGTGACGGAATTTTTAAAGTGGCTTCAATTTTTCAAAAATTGTTATTCCTACAATGACAACTTTATCAAAATATATTTCGAATTTGTGAAAGTCATCCTAATGTTAAAAAATTGTGTGTTTGTGTTTTATCGGCTGACATGTTGACAAAACAAAAAAAATCTTTAGTATATGAAAATTTTGTAATTTTAGCAATTTTTTTAATATTGTGAGAGCTTTCTCGACTTCTCTCTATTCTCTTATAATATTGTTATTACAAGAATATCTATTTTGTGAAAAACTGGAAATATCAGATTAGAATGGCAGGTCATCATAATTCCATGGGACAAGCCCTTATAATCTGTGCTCAAGAATTAAAAGGGTGTAAGTCGAAATATGTCCAAATTAAGTTTGTGAGTTTTCCGTTTATTTTTATATTAATACGTTTTCATTTTCCCAATATTTAAGGTATACACTATCAAAGAGTAATATTTAAGATATTTTACTCTATTTAATGTTACGCTTTGACGCTTTACAGCTTGTACTACATAAGTATATGTAATAGGTACACCAATACTAAAATAGATTTAAACAGATTTTTTTGTCATATTTAAATGAGTTTGGGTCTGTTGATCGTAAACAATTGATCGTAGACACAATTGATCGTGGAAACAATTGATCGAGGATACAATTGATCGTATGGATAATTGATCGTGGATCCATGGTCAATTCCACGTATTTATTTTGCGTAAAATATTTTGTTTTTTTTTGATTTCGTCACTCCCGTACCTATAGAGTTGTAAATTCCTATAGACCCTAAATTATTTTCTAAAGCTCCGCGGAGGGCTAAGCGGGGGCAACGCAGCGACCACTCTCGTGCCCGTGAGAGTTACCGAAGCCGTTAGCCTCTACAATTCTAAGTTAAATTAGTCGATGACACTTCTCTTTTTCCGAGCGTAATTAAAATTGGAAATAAGTATTTTTACAAAAAGTGGAATTAAATTCGGAAAAAATTTGTTTATATTACGTATGTTTAAATAGCCTTATCCATAAAAATATTTAGGCCCTACATAATACGAAATGAATAAAAACACAAAATATTTTTCCGGAACAAATGGATTAACTTTTCATTATCAGTCAATTTTCTCTATAACTTTTTTTTTTGTTCTGACCATGTGGTCAATTTGATTTAAAACTCGTTTGGAAACAAATAACTAACGCACTTCACTTCAATTCTTTATTTAATTTAATATGTTCCGAAGATTGTAAGAGAATTCAATCCAGTTTCGAACTGATGAGCTTATGATTATGAAAAAATCAATCCTCTCATCAGGCCGCGGCGACTGGACTGACTATACCACAATTTACATTCTATATATACAGAATGTCCTGTGCTTTATGTACTAGCGAATCGTACTAATACAGATAAATTCAATTACAATTTTTTTCTTCTTCACGACAATCACATAAGCTGTGAACGCTAATTTTACTTTTTAATTTTTGTTGAATGTTAATTAATTCTTGTAATTTCTAAATATGCTACCGGTCTTACGACACTTTTAAATGTGTTTTTTTATTAACACGTAGAAACATTTTAGTATTTACGAACGGTAAATTCAACGAAAACCGGCTAATAGACAGAATTCTATTTATTTAATTTTTAATTTAATATGTTCCGAAGATTCTTCGGATTAATCTTCGGAACATATTAAATTAAAAATTATCAGGGGTACAAATTGAAAATGCGGGATTGATAACAGATGGCGTTACTAACGCTATACGCATCAGGCAGTACTGTTACTATGTTCATGTCAAAGCTACGTCTTATAGCTTTAATTTTCAGTATGTGTCAATTTGTCGCAGTGTCAAATTCATAGTTTTTTTGAGCTCTCAATATGTCGAGTTTCGTACCAACAAAACAGCATTTGCGGGAAGTTTTAATTTACTTCTTTAATTTGAAGAAAAGTGCTGCTGAAGCACATCGATTGGTCTCCGAGACTTATCCGAGTCATGTTCCATCGGTTTCAACGTGCGAGAGATGGTTTGTGCGGTTTAGAAGTGGTGATTTTGACGTTGAGGACAAAGAGCGGCCGGGCCAAGTGAAAAAGTTTGAGAATGCTGAATTGGAGGCAATACTCAATGAAGACTCGTGTCAAACTCAACAAGAGCTCGCAGATTCATTGGGAGTGACACAACAAGCCATTTCCCATCGTATAAAAGCCCTCGGAATGATCCAAAAGCATGGACATTGGGTGCCGTATGAGCTGAAGCCGAGAGACGTCGAGCGCCGTTTTTTTGCATGCGAACTGCTGCTCGAACGGCAAAAACGGAAGGGTTTTTTGCATCGCATTGTCACTGGTGATGAAAAGTGGATCCATTACGATAACCCGAAGCGCAAAAAATCATATGGTTACCCCGGCCATGCATCATCATCGACGGCCAAACCAAATATTCACGGCGCCAAGCTCATGCTCTGTATTTGGTGGGACCAGCTGGGTGTGGTGTATTATGAGCTATTGAAATCGAACGAAACCATCACAGGAGCACTATACCGAACTCAATTGATGCGTTTGAGCCGCGCACTCAAAGAAAAACGGCCACAATACGAGCAAAGACACGACAAAGTAATTTTGCAACATGACAACGCTCGGCCACATGTTGCAGCGCCGGTCAAAACATACCTACAAACGCTGAAATGGGAAGTCTTACCCCACCCGCCGTATAGCCCAGATATTGCTCCTTCCGATTACCACCTTTTCCGATCGATGACACATGACCTAGCTGACCAGCGCTTCCATTCTTACGAAGAAGCCCAAAAATGGGTCGATGACTGGATAGCAGCCAAGCCGGCCGAATTTTTTCGCGACGGTATCCGTAAATTGCCAGAAAGATGGGAAAAAGTTGTGGCTAGCGATGGACAATACTTTGAATAATTCATTTGTTACCATTTTTTCAGAATAAACGTTCAAAAATAGAAAAAAATCCCGCATTTTCAATTTGTACTCCTAATAAATAAATAGAATTCTGTCTATTAGCCGGTTTTCGTTGAATTTACCGTTCGTAAATACTAAAATGTTTCTACGTGTTAATAAAAAAACACATTTAAAAGTGTCGTAAGACCGGTAGCATATTTAGAAATTACAAGAATTAATTAACATTCAACAAAAATTAAAAAGTCTTTATTTAAATTCAATTATACTGTTAAACGATCAATTGTCCATACGATCAACTGATCCACGATCAATTGTTCATACGATAGATTGTATCCACGATCAATTGTTTCCACGGTCAATTGTTGTACGATCAATTGTCGTGCGATCAATTGTCCACGATCAATTGTTTACGGTGAATTGACAGTAAATCTATTTAAATATGTAAAACGCAACAACACATAAGCCAGTTAATGTGCATTTGTTTTATGGTATCTGCCATTTAAGCAAACCGCGTGGCTTGTATCAAAACCAACAAAAGTATTTATACAAGCCGTATTGTACGAGTATCTACGAGTATGTCCCACGAATTATAAATATTATTATTGTCTCCCAAACTTTGGAATAAAAACACGTTGATGTTAGTTGAAATCGCTTTATAATCTGATTTATTTTATTAAATATTTTATTTATCCTCTATAGCATAATTATGAGGTGTAGATTCATGATTATTATTTTCTACGTTAAAAAGTTCTTCAGAAATAAATTTCCGATTTCCTAAACGTTGGAAGGCGTTTGCTTGTAGTTTATTTGATCGATGTATAGAACACTAGAAAGTCCACTACACACTTCCATTGGTTGTGGATAATTTTGGTTATTACCTGGTTTAAAATTTGTTTGTTGATTTTGGTTATTAGATGGGCGGAATGGAATAATGTTTGGTTTATAATAATTGGTAATACACTTTTTAATAAATTTATTTATTACGTTTTTCTTTTACACATATAATTCCTTTATTCTGTTGACGTTCCTTTCAGCTTCGCTGCTCTTTTTTTAATATTCGTTCTTCACACATTTTTCTTTCTCTTTTCGTTATTCTTACAACACCCACCACCGACAAAGTGGTGGCAGCACAAATCAAGAGTGAAGATAGAAATGATTATATTTGAATTTGAAAGGAATGTTAACTATTACAACTCGGCCGATCTGACAGTTTATCGACTCGATCAAAACAAATAAAAATATATTATTAATACAAACTTAAATATATAAATGGAAAAGAACTATCGATCATCATAAAATTATTTAAACAATTTATAAAATTCAAGTGTCACAATTCCGAATCACCCCACTCTTAGCTGGCTCGTCACGCCCATCAGTCCACATTCTCAAGTGCGAAGCCTCAATCACCCCATCATACGGGAGCTGAGTCAGCTGACAGTTTTCAATGTCGTGAATGACATACCGATCATTCGGGAGTACTTTATGAACAACATACGGTCCGCGAAATTTTGGAATAAGTTTTTTATTAATCCCGATGGTAGTATCAACATTTCTAATAACCACAAAATCGCGCTCACTAAAACACTTATCGGGTCTATTTTTTGACAAATGACATCGTAAGTTTGCTTGCTGGGAAACCTCAGTAGCAATTGATGTCTTATTGCATGATAATTCCAAATCGCGATCCAGGTGACTATCGTTTTTATCGGCCAAATGCTCTGAGAACAAATCAACTTCTTCACCACGTTGTACAACGTTGTAAATAATAATTGAGATGGGGTCTGTTTAGTTGTTTGATGAATTGAGTTATTCATACTAAATTCAACACGAGTCAACATTTTAGACCAGTTCGAATGTTGTAACGGTTCGCTTAATTTGCTTAACATTGATTTCAAAACACGATTAACACGTTCAACTTGACCATTTGCTTGCGGTGATGCAACAGCAACTTTCACATGATCAATATTCCGATCTAAAAAGAGGTATTGAAGTCTAAAGATGTGAAACAAGTACCCCGATCGCTTACGATGCGTCTAGGACGACTATAATATTTAAAATATTTACATAAAGCAGCACACACTTCTTTGGTACTGGTAGAATTTACTGGATACAATTTACATATTTAGTGAAAGCATCCACCACAGCTAAAATATGTTTTCGCTTCGATATTAATGACGGAAGAGGACCAAAATGGTCAATATGAATAGTATCGAACGGTATAGGTTTTTTAGGAATATTATGCAAATTTCGCTCATTAATACGAGTCAGAGTGGAATACATAATACACCGAATACAATTACGAATGAACTTTTCGACTTTCTCCTTAATTTCGGGAAACCAATAATGCATTTTAAGCTGATCAACGCACTTTGCCACTCGCAAATGACCAATTTTTTCATGAATCAGACGAATGACGTTGTCCTCCATCTCCTTGGGTACATATAGCAATAATCTACCGGAAACGCCTAGTCGATAAACCAATCCGTCACTCAATTCAAACAATTTGGATGATTTATGTTCCAGGCGGTCACGGATACAAACAATATCCGAATCTCGATTCTGCGTTGGATTCAATTCCCTTTTTATAACAAATTCCCTTTTTTTAACAAATCAAAATGTTCCGGAATCGTCCTAGTTGCTATCTAAATGTCATCCATATAAACAATGCTGAGTCCGGATTCAATAAACTCTCTTAAAACACCGGAAATAAACCGTTGAAAGCTACTGGGACCATTTTTAAGTCCAAACGGCATATCAAGATATCCGTCACGAACGATGTATAACAAATTGAATCTTCTGCCATTTTGATATGGTGAAAACCACTGCACAAATCAAGTACTGTGAAGTATTTTTTTCCTTCCAAGTACTCTAAGCAGTCCTCAATAAGCGGAAGTGGGTAATTGTCGCGAATAGTTAATTTATTTAATGCCCGATAGTCGACACATATCCGTGTCTCACCACTTTTTTTTTAACGAGCACGATAGGTGATGCGTACGGCGAATCACTTGGACGTATAGTGTTTGTTTTTAATAGATCATTAATGATTTGGTTAACTTCATTTCATCAGAGGTTAATCTAATTTTCATTTTGTAGTCGTGACAGATAGACGCTATATGCCAATTTTTCATATAATTTTCATCAATTATCCTAAGTAAACTGTCCTGGTGTAAAGAACTCAATCTGGTATTAATATCAATAGCGGAAACATCCGATTCAACACTAATATTAAAAATATACGGTAATGCATCTACCTCAGGCTCAACTGGCAACTCCGTCAAACTAGTGGAAACGATCGGAACTTCAGTCAAAGGACGTGACGAGCAACTTTCAGTGGAATAAGACTCATTTACAATAGTAGCATCAGAAACACAGAAATAAATTCTATTCAAAATAACGGTTTTATTCAAATTTTTGTTTAATTCAATATTTGATGATACATTGCCCGGCTTTAATGACAAAAAAATTCCAAATGCATCCATAAAATCCCGACCAAGTAATATCAGGCACAGGCAATACATCATCTGAAATAATCAAAAGAGGCATCGTTTTCACGATTCGATAAAATTTGATAATAATCGGGACTTTCCCGTGAATAAACAATTTGGTGTTACCTAATCCACGATAGTTTGAGTAAATTTGATTTGAGCTACACAAATCATCCGTAACAATAGAGCGAGGGATGAAGCTAACCGGACTACCCGTATCAAGTAATGAATAAAACTTATTAAAATCTGTAATTCCTCCGCCACTATGAGGGAAAGCAACACTTACCAATTGTACGGAGCAGCAACTTTATTTGTTTTGGTTGGGCAATCCTTAATGAGGTGCCCGTTTAATCCACACTTGAAATAAGCTCCTGGTTCGCGTTTGACTTTGTTGCAGTCTTTAGTCACGTGTCCATATGCAGAACAATTGTAGCATCGCACCGATCTATGGTTATTTGGCGAGACTTTTGCTGCGGAAGTAGAAAATGCGATAGTATTGTACGATGATGTTGTTACCAATTTGGTTAGCGTTTGTGCTTTAAGGCTTTCATATCGTGGAAGAAGAGCTTTTAATTGTTCTATTGTAGTGGCGGTATACAACACAGAAACAGCAACACTATTATCCCGAAGTCCCCTGATAACAAAATCGATCAAGTCAGTATCATCCACTTGCGCTGGACCAGCAATCTCCTGCATGGCAATGACATATCGCCGCAATGATTCACCTGTTTTCAATTTTCGGGCGCCTAGCAACTGATAAATTTCTTGACGAGTCTGAACACGTCCAAGATTTAACTTTCACAGTTTGTAAAAACATTTTTGCAATCCCATCCAATAACCGGCGAGCACTAAGAAATCGAAATTTCTCGTCGATATTCAATGGTGCCACAACGCACTCGAAATCATCAATCCACTTTTTAATACAATAAGTGTCATCACCTGTAAACTTAGCAATGGCATGCTCATTATCTGAAAATTCATACTGTTTTGGTTGAATTTCTAACCCCTCATGCAACTCTCGTTGTAACATCATTATTTTATGCCGCTTCTCCACTAGCGCTAACTCTTTATTCAGTTCATCGTCTTCATCAACTGCCCCATGTATTTGTTCACGTGACATTAGCAAACTCCCACTGTTTTTCTCAGAATGAACAAAAATTTCATCCTTACTCTCCTGACCACCTTTTCCATCAACGCGATGATCACCGTCCGAATATTCGGTTGGCACCACGTGCTCAGCCAACAAATTTCCAAATTGCAACACGGTAGCCGTCGATGAAAAAACAATACTACGCTCACTCAAAGCCTCAATCAATTGTTGTCGCGTAAATTTTTTAAAATCACTCATTTTTATTGCTCCAATAATCAATGAAATATTATACCCCGAATGCAACTTTAATTGAATTATACAAAACGGCTTGATCAAAAGATTATTCAATAAAACACTGTACACTAAAATTTATTGGTTATTACCCCACATCTGAAGTTGTAATACACTTTTTAATAAATTTATTTATTACGTCTTTCTTCTACACATATAATTCCTTTATTATGTTGACGTTCCTTTCAGCTTCGCTGCTCTTTTTTTAATAATCGTTCATCACACATTTTTCTTTCTCTTTTCGTTATTCTTACAATACCCACCACCGACAAAGTGGTGGCAGCACAAATCAAAAGTGAAGGTAGAAATGATAATATTTGAATTTGAAAGGAACGTTAACTATTACAAATTATTAGAATATCTGGGATTATGATCGGTAGGACTATTCGGTCTGATATATTGGTTTGGTTGGAGAGTAAAAAATTTGGGTTAAAATGATTTATTCCGAGATTTGGATTGATGTTGGGTCTAAAATGAAGGTTAAAGTTTTGGTTTATGAGGAATTCGTTTCTTATTATTAACTACCATGTTACGTTTATGACTATAATTATTAGTATTTTTTATGTAAGAGACGTTCTGTTCTAGTAAACCGTAATTGGAAGCTTCTCTTAGACTATTCTAAAAGAACCAAGTGGTTCTTTCAATCCTGAGAGGAACGTATTTAAGCACATTTCACTGTACAATGACTGTTTTGATTTAACCACATTAACGTCTGTCTCATGAATTTTAATATGATTAATTATAGTAGAATAAATTTCTATTATTCTTGAATAATATTTTTCTATGTTTTCGTTACTTTGGGATATTTGATGTAAGTCTCTTATGAGACTCGTTTCACTTCGTTTATCACTGTAATGAAAGATAAGATTGTTTTTAATGTTTTCCCAAACTAATAAAGTTCCATACATCTTAAGAACCTCATTGGCTTCGCCAATAATTTTGTTTCTTGTGCCCCTAATAATAATTTTACTATAAACTGTACCGTCTAGCTTTGTAATAATACTTATAATTTCTTCTACGTTTTCGGTGAAGTCGAATAATGTACGTCTATTTCCGTCGAAAAATGGTACATCTTAAATCGTGTCAGGCATACGCAACTGATTAACTATAGATTTAAACTGTTCTGTGTTATCTTTCGACATATTTGTTATTAAATTAGGTTTTACTTTGGGTTTGTATTGCAATAGTATGGCTTGTATAAACATTTTTTTTGGTTTTGCTTGTATAAACATATTAGTGTTCGTTTTGGGTGAACCCAAAACCAACAAAAATATTTATACAAGCCGTACTATTGCAATACAAACACAAAATAAAACCTACTATTTCTCTAAGGCAGGCCACACACGTACAGTTTTAACTGACAGTTTTAACCAAAATCTTCTATAATAAAAGTCATGAAACTCTCTTTTACAGACACATACATTTATTGATTCCACTAGATTTGGCTGTATTAGTTACACTAACAATTCAACGTAAATTTGAATTTTTTTTTCTTGTTTCTACACCAACACCTTTATACTTAGTTAACTAACACATATAAATTTAGTGATGCCAAAATAAACATCTGTCAAACGAAAATCTTCTTAAATTAGAAATTCAGAAAATAATTACATATTTGTGAACAAAAAATAAAAACATAAAACTATTTGTTGCTGATTCAATAATTTTTCCTGGAATTTTCACATCTACAAGCGGTATGTAATTAAATGCATTAGAGAAAATTTATCCCAATTTAATTTGCTTTCAATTTTTTAGTGTCATACAGTAGTCATAACCTCAAATTCAAGAGGTTAATGAAACGATGTCACAAAAAAATAACAATTCATGCTTAATTCATGTTGGAAAGTAAGTATGTACATACATATTTGGGCTTGTGAGTGTGAATGGTATATTTTAATTTATCCCTATTTATTTTTAGATTATATGCGGCTGGTGCTATGTGCTATCCAAATGTAACCATTATGTGCTGTGATTATGGTGATAAATTCAGTGGTAGCCTTCAATCAGATACTCGGTTTGTATCAGACTTCCTTAACTGAGGATAGAATTGGATCAGTTTCATGGATAAAATGCTACAGTTCAGTATAATTGGTAAAGATTACGTGAAATATATTTGCCGGCACGAATCGAAAACGTAATCATCGATCCAGTAAAACATTTAGATGTAATTAATATCCTTAAATCGGACAAAGGAGTAGCAGTTCCCGTCTCAATGTTTAAAGTCTTAATGTCATATTAAGAATGGTGGTGTTGAAATGAGAGGATTAAAACCATCTCTAGATCCGCGTATTTGAGGTACAAAATCGTGGCGTTAATTTATTCAATAAATTAAAATAAATCGTGATTTTAAATCAAGTATATCATAGTAAAATTTTCGTTCTATTTGAACGTACAATCAGATGTTGTATCGCGTAAATATGAGATTGTACAAATTACGGAGAAAAATTTCAGCTGGGTCGATCAAGTAAAGAAACTATTCGCCAAACTACGGCCGAAGCAGAAAATAGATTTGTCTCGAAGTTGGCCCAATTGGAGTAGATCGCATATATCGGATTCTTTGAAACCGACCTACGACTTCTTGACACAAATAATCGCTTGTTAAATTTAAATACTTACCTAAATTTAAATATCGAAGGAAAGCGGGATTCAAATCACGATTTACGTGCAATGCTGGTTAATAAAAACCTTAACCGATGAACCAAATGGTCCGAAAATGTTCACCAGGGAAATAAACAACTTAATTTTTAATTTTATATCTATTAGGAAAAGTCTTATGGAAGGTATCAAGATAAAAAATTCTTTAACCTTCCACCAGGCACAAAAACCCAATAAATTAATAATTATTTTCAAATCAATAATAAATAAACATTTCAGTATAAAAATTAACAAAAAATATAAACATTTCAAAAAAATAAAAATAAAAAGTTTTGATTTTTGATCACAGCTCCAGGTGGTCGCCCGTTCCAAATCCAATGGCCGCTCCAGGTGGTCGCCCGTTCCAAATCCAATGGCCGCTCCAGGTGGTCGCCCGTTCCAAATCCAATGGCCCGTGTAGTACATGAAAAAAAAGAATTATAGAAGATTTTGGGTTTGCCCTAAATAAGTGCATTCACAAATTAATTTAATTTGTTCTTCTCTCTCTGTCCTTATCAATTTCTATAGAAAATGAGGGAAAATAGCAATAGCGGCCAAGATAACTACTTAGGCTTAAATTGTAATTTAACATTTTCTGTTTTTGTACATAAATATTATTTTTAAGGCATCTACAATACATCTACAATCATGAATTATTTCAAAACCAAGTTTTATAGGTAATATGTAATGATCAAAATAATGGGATAGGCCATAGTCATAAGCGAATCATGCGTCCGAATATTTTGTTTATTTTATTTGTCAACTTTTGAAAACAGTTTTAAAAAACACTTACACGTGTACCGAATTTCAATATTATAACGTAACTCGTTCCGATTATACGGCTGTTTATGTATTCCCGTAGTGCTTAGTATGAGAAAATAAACGTTTATTCTACAACTTCCCGTGTTTCTTAACCGATTGTAGTGAAATTTAGTATGCAAGTTTATATTGGCCCAGAAATAGCGTGTACCGAATTTCAATATTATAACGTATCTCGTTCCGATTATACGGCTGTTTATGTATTCCCGTAGTGCTTGGTATGAGAAAATAAACGTTTATTCTACAACTTGCCGTGTTTCTTAACCGATTGTAGTGAAATTTAGTATGCAAGTTTATATTGGCCCACAAATAGCGTGTACCAAATTTCAATATTATAACGTATCCCGACCCGATTATACGGCTGTTTATATATTCCCGTAGTACTTGGTATAAGAAAATATACGTTTCTTATACAACTTGCCGTGTTTCTTAACCGATTGAAGTGAAATTTAGTATGCAAGTTTATATTGGCCCAAAAATAGCGTGTACCGAATTTCAATATTATAACATATCTCGTTCCGATTATACGGCTGTTTATATATTCCCGTAGTACTTGGTATAAGAAAATATACGTTATTCTTGCCGTGTTTCTTAACCGATTGAAGTGAAATTTAGTATGCAAGTTTATATTGGCCCACAAATAGCGTGTACCGAATTTCAACATTATAACATATCTCGGTCCGATTATACGGCTGTTTATATATTCCCGTAGTACTTGGTATAAGAAAATATACGTTATTCTTGCCGTGTTTCTTAACCGATTGAAGTGAAATTTAGTATGCAAGTTTATATTGGCCCAAAAATAGCGTGTACCAGGTTTCAATATTATAACGTATCTCGTTCCGATTATACGGCTGTTTATATATTCCCGTAGTGCTTGGTATGAGAAAATATACGTTTCTTCTACAACTTGCCGTGTTTCTTTAACGATTGAAGTGAAATTTAGTATGCAAGTTTATAGAAGAAAGAGAAAATATACGTTTCTTCTAGTTTCAGGAAACTTTGATGAAACGTCGATTTTTGATTTTAATAAAAGCAATAGTGAACATATTGACTATAAAACCAATTGAAATTATATTTAAGTGAATTTATTATTCTCAGAAATAATTTCCTTAATAGAATAACAATTTAATAGAAAAACAAATCAAGAATGATGTCTGCCATAACATTTTCTATACGTCAAATAGTACCGGTTTATTATCACCAATCCAAACATAAAAATCGTCAATTTTGGTTGAAACGTCAATTTGTTCTTTTTGGATCAGAAAATTCCAGTAAATTTGAAATGGCAAAAAGAAATCGACATAAGTAAATCGCGAATATTGTCTGAAAGGTAGGAACAAAATACAACAAAAATAAATTTGGTGGATTTTTTTTTTCGTTTTTTAACTTTGTTTCAAAAATAATTGAGCGAGAATGAGAGAGCGAGCAAAGTTAAGCACGTAAACAATTTTTTACAATTTGTCAAAAAATTTGTTAGCGCCAAAAATGAATGTGTACACACACAAACACACACACAATAAATATTTGTTTGGTTTGCCCAATGCCACTACTTAAATAGCCGTGACATCAGTCTAAAAAGTAAAATCACTAATATAAAGAGGGGAATAAAGATTTTTATTTTCCTATGAAACGTAAACAAAATACTATGGGATTTTCAAACACATTTTTTTATATCGTCTCTATTTTCAATTTAAATAAATATTTTTATTTACAAATATAAATAATTTGATATCAAATATATTGAAATGTAAATTGTGAACAATTTTGATTGAAATTAATAATCATTTATTAAGTAATTTTGCATTTATATAAAAATATTTGTTTCTCAAAACATCGGCATGGTTCGTGTTCCTCTAATCTTAATAAATTTATTATGAAAATGAAATTTTTAGAGGAACACGAAGCACGACGATGTTTTGAGAAACAAATATTTTTATAAAAATGCAAAATTACTTAATAAATGATTATTAATTTCAATCAAAATTGTTCACAATTTACATTTCAATATATTTGATATCAAATTATTTATATTTGTAAATAAAAATATTTATTTAAATTGAAAATAGAGACGATATAAAAAAATGTGTTTGAAAATCCCATAGTATTTTGTTTACGTTTCATAGGAAAATAAAAATCTTTATCCCCTTAACCAAAATCTTCTATAATAAACGTCATGAAACTCTCTTTTACAGATATATACATTTATTGATTCCACTAGATTTGGCTGTATTAGTTACACTAACAATTCAACGTAAATTTGAATTTTTTTTTCTTGTTTCTACACCA
Organism: Tipula vernalis; assembly: GCA_958295665.1. Lineage (NCBI taxonomy): Eukaryota > Metazoa > Arthropoda > Insecta > Diptera > Tipulidae > Tipula > Tipula vernalis. The sequence goes on from OY282559.1 coordinate 276,622,394, forward strand.
ACACCTTTATACTTAGTTAACTAACACATACACCAATACACATAGAACCTGATTTTTTTTATTTCATATGTATGGAATTTTCATGACTTTTATTATAGAAGATTTTGGTTTTAACTGTGCAGTTATAATTGTCAGTTTTAACTGTGAACTGAGATGAACACACATGTTCAGTCTAATCCTTCAGTTATTATCATGGATTTGAATGAGCGGAACGATTTTCCTGGTCTCGGTGTGGTTTTTTTTTATTATTAAAAAAATTAAATAACAAAAATTCTAAAAAGTGGTGCAAGAATTGGCTTCAAAAACAAAATTTAACTTCCCATATAAATTTATTAAAAGAATTAAGTGAAGAAGAACCACTAGATTCAGGCTCTTAATGAATCTGATAATACTACTGGCCGGTACAAGATACATTCTATCCGGGCTCATTGTTCTCCCTCCTAGATGTTGAAGATTTTGCTGAAAAATGGCTGGGCATTGGCACAGAACATGTTCCGCTGATTCCGCTTCCAGATCACAGAAGCGGCATCCAATTGTCGTACTTAGGCCCAACTTCTTAAGGTGATACCTTAAGGGGACATGACCTGTGAGGAAGCCAGTCAATAGTGTCAACTCAGGTTTGCTAAGTTCAAGACACTTCTTAACCCTGACAGACGAAGGTGATACATACATTTCTTCGCCAGTCGTAAACCTGGAATTCTGCTCTAAGGTGTCCCTTAGTGACGCCGCAGAAGGGTTCTGGTTCAATAAATGGAGAGGCAGAACCCTCACGGACGAGGCCGTCAGCTGCCTCGTTTCCTTCGATTCCAGTATGACCTGGCACCCACATAAGTGTTACCTTATTTGAGCTTGCCAGATGTTTAATAACCTTCAGACAATTCCATACCAGCCTTGACACAACGGTACAACACCTAAGAGCCTTTAAGGCCGATTGGCTGTCTGATACAATGTAAATCTTTGCATCGTTTAGGCCTTTTGCTATACCTATCCTAGCGCAAAGTTCTATAGCCTTTGCATGAAAATTATATAAATAGTTGAACTAGTTTTGTATAATTCAATGATTTAGTTATTATATGAAACGTCCTCTCATCTCAAAATTTCTACACAGAACTGAGAACTGTGCAGTTAAACCCCCACACACGTTCAGTTCAGTTAATCGTTTCAGTTAAAAATATAAAAATTTTAAAGTTCTCAGTTAAACTGTACAGTTAAGTTTAACTAAACTGAAATACCCACACACGTACAGTTTTAACTGACAGTTTTAACTGTACAGTTAAAACTGTCAGTTAAAACTGTACGTGTGTGGCCTGCCTAAGTATTAGTGTCGTGACCCAGAATAATCTTTACATACTTCGATTTTAAATTATAGTTTGTTTCAAAAATAGTTTATAGCGTGTTCGAATATTCGATCGGAGAGAGCAGACAGAGCAAAAACAAAACAATATTGCTTTGTTGTTGTAACAACAACCGTCGGCCCTCTCCGATACAATAAAAAACAAGTACAATATGCGTGCGTCATAGAAACAATATGGCTTGTGTAAACATTTTTGTTTGTTTTGGTGAACCTGAACGAATTGCAACTCATTAACCGAAACAAAAAACCATCAAAATTGTTAAAATTTTGTTCATATATGTAGTATGCTTATAATAAAATATTACTTAAGGGCTAACCAGCGAATCAGTAAGAATCCTTAATGAATTTGACGAAATTATTTCCTTACAGAATATTTGACATATCGGCCACCGAATCCGTAAAAACTGACAAATACAGTATTAAAATTGTAATGTGAATAGGAAAATTTATTATTTTTAAGAAAATTATGATTTGAAGTGTTTGATGTATTCTGACATATCCTTCAGTTTGCGCGTTAATTTTCGCTCTCTTAAGTGACGGCTGAACTGAACGAAAGGTTCTTAAAGATTCGCTGGTCAGTAACATGCACTTACTGTGTATCGCGTTCTTACTTAAAGTTGTTACTGACTCGCTGGTTCCCCCATTATACATAGATAAATAACAACAGTTGATACATCATAGTGTGAACGCGAGACCTTTGTAGCATAGCAATGCATAGAGTTGTAAATACCCTTATCGGAAAATAAAAAAAATTAAAAAAAAAAATCCGGAACATTTGATAAAATTTAGTACAGATGCAAATAATAGACTTAATCTTAAGATTAATACAAATCATGCTACGTGGGATAATAGTTGTACAGTGTTTCAACGCAAGTTAAGATCACTTAAGAACCAAATTAATTACCAATAGCAGTTCAGTACACAAGACGTACTATATACAAACATTCGAAGTTTGTATTCAAATTTTTTGGAGTTTGAACAGATAATGTTAGATTTTAAACCAGCCATAGTGTTACTCAGTGAAACCAGAACAGTTCCAGAAATGTACGATGCAGAATTTCATATTAATAATTACAACTTTATTCGTTGCGATTCGGATAGTCGACATACGGGTGGTGTTGCTATGTATATTCACGAAAACATAAATTTTAAAATAATTTCCAAGTGTGAGAAAGACCGCGCTTGGTTTCTAGCAATTCAAATTATTAAAGGATATCATACAACTGGCATATTTGGAGTAGTTTATCGATCATTTCAAACAACGAATGCAGTATTCTTAAGTTACTTCGATGAATGGTTAGAAAATGTCATAAACCACAACAAAAATAATTTTATTTTCGGTGATTGCAATATTGATGTTAAATCCAATGAATTTTACAGTGTTAAATTGAAACAGTTGATCACAGATAATAGATTGATTCAGATAGTAAATGATCATACTAGAGTTACATATAACAGCAAGAGCTTAATAGATATATTAATTACTAATTCACAGAATATTCGATATGAATGAATTAGTCAAAGAACAACAAATTAGCGATCATTACATGTTAGCTGTTAGTATAAATAATAAAACGAAAATGCCAGCAGAAGAAGTTGCAGCAGTAGAAATAAGATCATGGAAAAATTACTCTTCTGAATCACTAAACAACTCTTTAAATCAAAAACTACTGGGATTTCAAGGAGGTGCAGAAATAAACCAAAAAGCTGAAGTTTTAGTATTAAAGTTAAAAACCTGTGTGAATGAATTGACACATATGGCAACAATTCGAAGAGAGAATAAAATACCATGGTTCTCTCAAAACTTAAAGTCGTTGAAACAAGATAAATTACGTAACTATGGCGTTTTAAAAATTTTTAATTCAAAGGATAACTGGGATAATTATAAAAAATCCAGAAATTTGTATAAACAATCACTGAGGAAAGAGCAATCAATTTATTTCAAAAGTAAATTCATCGAAAACAAAAATAAACCAAAAGAACTTTGGAAAACGTTAAAATCGATGTATAAAACTAAAAATAAAACACAGTGGAATATTCTATTTAACAATAAAATAATAACTGAGAAGCACGAATTAGCTGAGGCTCTAAATCAGTCATTTGTATCCAGTGTGATTAATATTCACAATAGTATTCCTGAAGTAAAGGATTGGGATTTTTCGGATGTGGATAAATGCTCAGAAAAATTCTGTTTTCAAAATGTAACTCATCAGGATTTATTCAAAATTATAAGTAGCATGAATTCTAATGCAGGAATAGATGGAATAAATCGAACTGTCATGATGGATGCGATGAAAAATCAAATATTCTCAAAAAATTTCACAGAGTTAATTAATCAAAGTTTAAATCAAGCTAAAGTACCTGAATCATGGAAAATATCAACAGTAATACCAATTCCCAAAACTACTAAACCGATGACACCAGAAGAATTACGCCCAATCAATATGTTGCCACCGTATGAAGCGATAATGGAACGTGTAATTAAAAATCAATTAATCAACCACATTAACAAAAATAATATACTAGTCGACCAACAATCCGGATTTCGAGAGCTGCACTCATGCGAAACAGCATTAAATCTAATGCTAGATAACTGGAAGGCAGAAATAAATGATAATAAAGTTGTGGTTTCAGTTTTCCTGGATTTTAAACGCGCTTTTGAAACAATCGATAGAAAAATTTTGCTTAAAAAGCTCATTAAATATGGAGTACAAGGGAAAGAACTTGAATGGTTCACTAATTATCTCGAAGGAAGGCAACAGTACACAAAGATAGATAACTGTGTCTCTAAATTGACACCAAACAATCTAGGAGTTCCCCAGGGATCTATATTAGGACCATTGCTTTTCATCCTATATATTAATGATATAGTCACAGTCATAAAAGATTGTAAAGTGAATATGTTTGCAGATGATACGCTAATTATAACTTCTGCACCAACCCTTATAGAAGCTGTACAAAAAATAAACCAAGATTTAGAGAATTTAAGGAAATGGTTAATGTTCCACAAACTATCACTTAATATTTCAAAAACTAATTATATGGTAATGTCAATAAGGACTACAATAGAATGTGATGAAAATATAAAAGTAGATAACCAAATCATAGATCGTGTAAAAAAATATAAATACCTGGGTGTTGTTATTGATGAAAATTTAAATTTCAACGATCATTTGGACTATATTGCTAAAAAGATGAATAAAAAATTGGGACTTTTTAATAGAATTAAGGACAAACTGCCGCTTGAAACAAAGATTATATTCTACGAATCAATTGTTGCCCCACATATTGACTATTGTTCATCAGTATTTTTTATAATGAACCAAACACAAATATATCGTCTCCAAAAGATACAAAATAGATTTATGCGAGCTATTTTAAGGGCAGAAAGTAGAACCCATATACGAGAAATGCTTGAAGTGTTGGAGTGGAAGTCCATAAAGCAGAGGATTAACTTTAACGTTCTGAAATTGTTGTTTCGCCTTGAAAACGGAGTACTTCCAAATTACTTAGATTCAATGATCTTCACTAATAGAGAAGTTCACAACTATAATACAAGAAACACTCATTTTCGATTGCCGCTATATAGTAAATCATTTTGCCAACGATCATTAGCCTACAATGGAGTTAAGCTATATAATTCACTAAGTAATTTTTATACTTTAGGTGAATTAAGAGAATTAAAGTACGAGAATTTTCTAAATTTGTTAAATATATTCATTAAAGATAACATTAGTATTTAGATAAACTTAAGTAAAACTTACTATTATTTAATTTAATTAATTAAAACCAAAAAAAAATAAAAATGTCATATATTGATAAATAAATAAATAAATAAATAAATATTTTTGTTTATTCATTGATAGCATTGGTACATTTGATGCTTCTAGCTTCAGTCGTTACAGGTTTATTATATTGTTAATAATTTCATTGTGCATAAACGATTTAATTATAAATTAATCGTGTATTAATCATATTATAAAACATTAAATGAAAGAATGTTCTTTTTACTTCACTACGTAACCCTTTGAGTCGGCGTTTATTTTTAAGCTAGAAAAAAAATTGTTTCTCTAAACCTAGAAAAACAATTTTTTTTTGTAAGATTAATCGGGAAACCTTCCGATTAATCTTGAACCACAGAGCAAAATAAATCATATTTTTGGAAAATGCTTCCCTCCAGTTGTCCTGTAGGGTGATGTAAACATTTTTGTACTCACGAAAAAACTAAGAAATAAAAGTAATAAGAAATATTTATTACTTTTGCCACTAGAAAAAAGTTATATTGGGTAAGTATTGTAATCGCGAAAAAAAAATTAGTCCCAAATTTTCAACCCGACGAATTGATTAGAAAAATGTCGTGTCGATTATTTTGGTTTTGCCTCCCATTCTCACCAATATTGATAGTTTTGGTCGAAATTTTGTACAAAAATAGATTTTAGTAATAAGCAGTTTGTGTTAACTTTTTGGTCCATTAGAGTGTAAAATAGAGAGGGTTGCAGTGAAAGAGAAAACTACCAAACAGATTTTCTCAAAAACGGGATCGACGATTTTTTTGTTATGTTCATGATAAATTTAACAGTTCATTATCTACCTGATTGAAGCATTGCGTGGCGGTCTTTTTAACCAGGGCTGCGGAGTCCGAGCAAAAATGTTCGGCTCCGGCTCCGTCTCCGACTCCGGAAATTTATAAACTTATTGACGACTCCGGCTCCAGCTCCTACTCCGGCTCCGCCTCCAACTCCGGCTCCAGCTCCGACTCACATGTTTGAAATTTGTCAGGTTCAGTAAGTCTCTGTTAACCCTTACGTCTATTTTGGGTTACCCGGGTAACCTTTTCGATTTTAATCGATAAAATTAGGGCCTAAGAGTGCCAAATTCATTTAATTGTAACAGTTACATTTTTAAGTAATTTTCGAATAAATCTGATAAGGTTACTGGGTAACCCTTAATTGATTAACATAAGAAAAAAGATGCATATACATAAGGGTTAATTATTCTTGATGTTTTCCTTTTCAATTTTTTGTTTGGTTTAACATCAGTAATTTCCGTGAAATGTGATGACAAAATACTTAATTAGATTTGCGCGCTTAACCCAAATTGCTCGACTTCTCGACTTTCTACACGTATCTCGACTTAAATTTTGCAAGATTTCGAGAGTTAAGCCCGGTACGCGAAAACGAAAATGAAAATTTCACCGTTCAATTTCATTTTGTGGTGCACAGTTTAGCTAGCGAAATGGGAGTTTTCATATAAGAATAAAGATGTATCTATTTTATCTCTACATATTTTACACTTCATTTTCATCTTCCCGGACGATATAAATATGAAGATAAATTTTGACAATTTCATTTGAATTTTTGCGTTTTGTGGATCGAAGTGGATTTTATTGTATAAAATACGTTGTCAGACACAACATGGAGTTGTACGTTCTAAAATATTTACGAAGCTCGTCAAACCAAATTTTCACGTCAGATTTATCTTCCTATATTTTTGGAGACCAGTGAAAATTTCATTTCACTTGAACAGCGTACTAGGCTTTAAAAAATACGAAGATTTTTCGAGAAGAAACCCTAACTTTAGCTAGTCCGATTTTGAATTCCAATTTGAACTGCGCTAATGCATATATAAATAATTGGGCTACGTAAGCAAAAAAAATCCGGAGCCGGAGTCTGTCTGTTCTACAAGGCTCCGGCTCCGGCTCCGACTCCGGCTCCTTTAAAAATACGAAAATAAACATAAACTCCGCGACTCCGGCTCCGACTCCACAGCCCTTATTTTAACAAAAAGGAGTAATATAAATTTGTTGATCTATTTTTCAAGGTAATGTCGAACCTTTTGACGAAATGTTTTTTCTACGGTTAATACACCTTCCAAATTCCAACAATGGTTTCCTAGGTGTCTTTAAGACAAAATGAATAATTAACCGTGTAATATGGACTAAAATTTGCGTGGCGATTGGTATTTTTTTCAAATTTTGGGAAAAAATAATTCCATTTCTTAGCAATTTTATTGTTTATTTTTCTCTAAATATTTTGTTGGGAATTGTTTAGTAGACAGTAATAAGTGTATTGCTTTCAACCATAATGAGTTAGGTATTTTATTTGGATAACGGCTGGTCAAAGCAACAGCAAAAATTGTCCAAATTTTGGTCTAATTTGTTTCGTATATTTTTTTGTCAATTCGACTCTTGTGGCAGGTATTGAAACTAAAAATTTGGTTAAGATTTGCTTAACCACTAATTTTTTTTGGGTTAGCTAAACTATTTTTTGGACTATATAGTACGATTGTTGTTGTAATTTTTTATTTTTGGTGAAAGCAATACAGCTAATGTTACAAATGGAATTATTTTTTCCTAATATTTGAAAAAATACTAATCGCCATAGTATGCTTTGGAAAAAATAATACCAAAATACACTACAAAAATCGCAATAATCAAATTTCAATTCCCAATTCCCCGGGAAAACCAAAATAGTGCCACTGGTGGCAAATAATATCGTGAATATTAAAAATTAATTATATCTAGGAAGCTTTTAAATTTAGCAAGACATTCCCCTTTCTGTGACGTTTTATTGACATTTTATTGATTAAAATTTCAACGACATATTGATCGATACATTATATGTGAATTGCTTTACTAAAATCGCATTTAAAGGTATTATTTCTGAGCAGGGACGGATAACGTTATATAACGTTACCCGAATAACGTTAAAAACACGCTAAAATTGCGAAGTTTTTCAAGAAAACGTAACCAAACCTATTAGGTTATGTTATAACGTAACCGTAACAGATAACTTTATAAAATTTTGATATAACCAAATAAAATAACCTTATAAAAAATGTTTTTGTTCCTGGTAGCATAATTTAACACTAGAATTATTGATCCGTCAAAATGACGGATTGTACATTTATTGAATTCACTTTTTTCCCTCATTCTTGAATCCTCATTTTGACTGGTCGGTAGTTCTAGTGTTAAAACCTTACTAACCTTACTTAACTTTAGATAACGTTATTTGCTCTATAACGTTAATAATATTAACCAATGCTAGATAACGTTATGTAACGTAACGTTTCACATAATTTAAGGTTAAATAACGTTATAACGTAATCAAAAAAAATTTGGGAATTTTTTCCAATAACGTAACGAAATCTTAGGGTTTTCCGATCCCTGTTTCTGAGTAATAAATTCTCTTAAATGATTAGGGTGGAGCAAGTTTAGGCGAAAGGCGCTGGAAGATACATAAAATGAAATGCCATGTGACAAGGAGGTTGGATTTGATGACAAAAGATAATTAACGTTAATTCTGAATCACGTTGCTCACATAATATTGTGATCTGAACAAACAGCACAAATTTTCATAAAATAAATTTTGAACGTTATGAATGCTCTCTGAACGGAGTAATTTAAATTCTTAAGGATTTTCAACAATATACTAGGGATATATAACTGGAACTAATTGTTAAAGGTCGAAGATGAAAAATGGGCGAAAGCAACTTTTTAAATTCTAAATAATCTAACATAATTTCTGAGTCTGTGATTTGGCGGCATGAGAGTAAAAGGTTTATACTGACGTGGCCAATTCTGATATTGTCTCCAAATTTAAGAAAAGCCGTGAAATCTTTTAAGGATCATGCCTGCCTAAAATAACTGAAACTGTTTGTAAAATATATATGGTTGGTTTGTTGATCTTTAATGGACGCTTTGTGGTTGTCAGAGGAGTCGGATAGACCCAATTTTTTTTATAATAATTCAACATTATCATAACTCAAAGTAAAAATAAAAAGTATAAATAAACATAACATAAAAATAAAATAAAATATCTAAAATAAATAAATAAAACCTAAAAATATAAAATATAAGAAAATTTTAACACCCCAATTCCCATAGTCGTACCACGTTATTTTTCATGACTATAGTCACGTCACATCAACTTTCCTTAGTCCGTTTGTTACGTTTAAAGTCTTTTTATACGACAGATGTCACTAGAATTTAGTATGTGACAGGTTGTTTAATTGTTTTTAATTGTGTAATTTTGTACATTTGTTTAAATGTGTGACCTTTTTGTTCTAAAATGATTTTATTTGTAATTTGACCGATGTCTTTTTAGTTGCAGTCGTGTCACTAAATGGACTTCAAGAATATGAATTTTCATGCGACGTTGAATGCGACGGGAATTGGGGTGTAAATTTAGACTTCATTGGTACAGGATTTCATTGTAGTTCAGTAGTTCATATTGTATTGCAAACAATTTTTGCTTTGGCAGCATATGTGTAGCCTCTTTTGTATCTTCGTGAGAGGGTAAATGGTTTAATCTATCATATTGCAAATAAAGTAACGGTTGAACTTCACCTTTTATAAAAATTCTTTCTGGTTCGGGTAAACAATTATTCTGTGATTGTGAAGGTCTACCTCTCTTCCGCGGATTATGTGTTATGGTGAGTTCACAAAGAGTTCTTCTTAAATTTTGTTTGAATTCCAGCAAATTTATTAAGTCATTTTTAGATATATTGTTCCTTTTCAATTCCTCGGGATGTAAAATCAAGCTGGCACATGCGGTAACATCAACAAAATGAAAAATAATTGTGAGCGACTATTTCCGTGATTTAATGAAAATTCTATATTGTAATAGGCAATAAGTTGGTTAAATAAATCAACCCCACCCATCTCATTGTTATATATTTTGACTATTTCGGACTGGTTCCAGTCTATTATCTTGCCATTAAGTAAGTTGGTCGGCTCTACCCCGTCCTTTCTTTTTTAAAGGAGCATCCGGAAGAAATTTTGGATTATTAAAACGATTTATTTGAATAGTGCCAAAATTTTTGATTTGTTTCTATTCTAATATTTCGAATTACTGGTATGTACTAAAAAAATGATTGAAATGAAGCTGATGGCCGTGAACGGTAAGTCTCTTTAATAAATGCAGCACTACAGCAGCACGATGCCAAAATCGGCTATATTCGTAAATCAATAATTCAGTATTAGCTCCTTGGTACATGAAAAAATCATATAGACTTTTCCCACATTAACATATTGTTTATCATCTGCTCATCTATCGAAACGATCTCTTCAACATGCTGTTTATAAGCGGAGGCATTTTAAAAAATGTATCTTTAGGGTCTGTCGGGATATCCATAATGTTGACAATATGAAAGTTTGAGCGGAGATGGAAAAAGCGATCCGACGACATCATGCTTGCTATTGCTCCAGTATATTTTAATTTGCGGAAATTTCATAGTGCACATAAGCAAGTGCAACCCTATGAATTGATACTAATTGATAATAATTAAAAAGTTTAGGAGTTTCACGGATCCGTGGAAATCTGTAGGGGCGACAAGAAGTATTAAAAAAAATCGATTTTTCTTTATTTTCTCGGGAAATATGGCATTCACAAAAAAATAATTCAAATAAAAGTCGTTTATGACAAAATTATCTTTAATTTGGTGTTTTTAAATTAATTACGAATACGGCCGAAATATTGTAGATCAGCTTACCTGATTTGATTGGCAATTTTTTAATTTTTCCATTGTTGGTGCAATATGCCTGTATGAGCGCTTTGCCCCACTGGTTTGTCTAAAAGAGGCCTAGATTGAAAGTGGCCGCCTTGGAGCGGTGAAGATTTCGGCTCTGCAGAGCCCTGATTATTTTCTCCCGCTGGAGGTTATTTGTCATGACTTCCAATACCCCCTTCCCCAACGTTACCTTATGTAGGATAATGGTAATAATATTTAACGGAGTGTCGGTAAAATGCGTTTAATTGTTTATTTATAAATAATTTATTGGAAGTGGCTAAACTTTCGGTTCACCTCTGCTATTCCAAGAATCACGGAAATGTCTAGTTATCGACAGGCGTGCTTATCGTCCATAATGAGCTGGACAACCATCCAATTGCATCCATATACCTCCCGAAATTGTCCCTTTAAATTTGGAACACCTTGTATAATAAATGGATGCAAATGCGAAGGTTGTCCTAAACTGTAAAATTATACATACAAACATATTTCATCTATAATCGAAAATTTTTTAAAATATTTCCAGATCATTTGAATAAACTTTTTAATTAACTTTTTATTCAAAACCTTCTTTTTGAACTAGAGTACAAAGGAGAAGAAAAATACATTATTTGTCGCTTTACAGTGTAATTAACTCTCGAAAAATTGCACGTACAAGTAAGGGAAGAAATATTATTTAACTAGAGATCGGATATTTTTTTTGAAACTAATGTTTTATCAAATGATAAACAAAAATTCCCGGGTTCGGAAGGACTATCCGCTTGGCTCAACTTAGCTTGGCACAATGGTTGCTCTTGTTTCGATACTGTTCGGATATTTTCGACATTAACTATTTCGGCTCAACTATTTTAAGCAATCTGAAAACAATTGAAGGTTGAATATAGGCAACTTGATGCTCGAAAAAAGAATACATAATGCACAAATAATTTTAAAATGAACTTAATTTAAATTTTCTTTATGTATGAATTTTAAAAAAAATGTTTTATTTAATTTGAAGTAGATATTTCATCCAAAAGTATGCTGGTAAAGCAATTTTATTTTGTGATAAAAAAAATGTTCACGCTGCACATATTATTTTGAAATGCATAGTAACTTTATTTAGCAAATGTTTGTTATTAGCAGCATTCTCATGGATTAGTATTACCCGCTAGAGAACACCATACCGTTCGTCAATTATTTTCGATAAAAAAAAAATTAAAACAAAAATTCTTCCTAGGATCGACCCGACGTAACCAGCGACATGTTACCGCCCCAGCTACTGACTGCTACGGGCATAACTTTTTAATACGCAAATAATAGCGTTTTACGAAAACCAATACTGCTTTAAGTATTATAGATTAGGCTTCGTATGGCCTAATACTGTACATATCTTATATTATGTCTATTATTTATTAATTAATATTTACTTATAAAATTATCCAGAAGGAATGAGTAGAAATTTTAATAGTAATAGAAATAATAATACTAAAATACAAATAAGAAAAAGCTTTTAAGAAAATAATAATAGTAATGAAAATAAAAATATAAAGAAGAAAAAGAAGAAAACGATTATCAGAAATTAACATTTCCACAATATTTAATGTAGGGTGAAAATTTTGAACAGAGACAAACATGCTCGAATCTATGTAATACTATAGCCAAATTAATTATTAAAAGATTTCCCCGATTATGTACTTTTGTTTTCTTGTGATAAGAAAATCAATAAATGGTTAGAAGTAGTATTAATGTTGTCGTCCACCACTTACATATCTTAAGTCTTCAAATTTGTTTGTGTACAGTTGCTGTTGTTGTCAACTTTCATAATATAGTTTTAATTATTTTAATTAAAAATTCCTTAGTAAAATGTGAAATGATTCGTTTGTTTAGAAGATGGCTTAGAAGGCATAGAAGAAAAACATTCTCTTATTTTCCAACCCGAGTTACCATTTCCAAAAATTAAAATAAGTTTATCTAAATATTTTAAATAATAAAATTTTTTGGCTGGTAACTGCTATCTATAATTTACTTACGTAGATTGCAAATAAATTAAGTTTATGAAAATGTTTTGAGTTAAGTGCACGATTCAAAAATCATTTGTGTACACACGAATCAAATCATAAAAATATTGCTCTACCCTATAATACATAAATAATCCAATTAAAACACAATAAACTGAACGTGTACAGCAAAAATTATGTAGTCACGCTATACGTACATCTAAAATATTGCAGCCAAATTGTTATAACTTGGTAGCAACAGAAAACCACAATACAATAAGGTGTATACAGCAAACATGTGTAAAGTTTTTTTGTTGTTAAAAAGTTCATAAATCGATTGTTATTTAATTATCCCGAAAAATACCGTAACATGTATAAACATTATATGTTGTTTGTAATTTTGTACATATATCTATGTACACAACATATTATACAAAAGGGATTTTTTTATTAATTTTCACGTTGTGTATATTTATAATATATAGTATACATAAGAAAAACAATTTCCAAAATGGACAACAATTCGTATATTTTATGTTACACGCCGGTGCATTAGAGTAAAAAAAAAATCGACCTGTTCAATTCCTCGCAAGATACTTTTTCCTAAGAACAAAATATATCACCGAGAAATGTAATTGGTTCACGTTGGAATTAGGGTTTCCAATACTGATATCGGTAGTTGTTCGAGATCATCTCATCACAAGTATTATTATTATTATTATTATTATTATTGGAGGGCCATGCGGGCGATCAGCCACTTCGCACTGCGACCTAAAAGATCTATTGTGCTGGACCCTGCTTAATTATCCGTCCAGTCAATATTCGAGTTCTTAATGAACCTGACAATACTGGCTCCCGGTACCTGATACATACTATCTGGGCTTATTGCTCTCCCTCCTAGATGTTTACTACAGCAAGTAGTTCCGCTAGAAAGGCGGTAGCATTGGAGCCCAAGGACCTCGAGAGGGTTGTCCCACTCCCGTATATTCCTACGTCTGCCCCGTCTTCCGTTTGACTTTACTCTTACGAGTTGCTGGGAATTGCAAATCGCCTGTAGGTCACCCAGCTTTACCACAGGAAGGCTAAATAAAACTGGAGGATGCCTGGTATCCAGAGTCCGCATATTTTGGACTCATTAACCTATCAGCCATTCATCCATCGGCATATGCTGTTCCACCTTAGATTAGGGTTTTTTGTCAAGGTTTTCTCCTTTAGCGCCGTACTTTAGCCTGTGCCAAATGGCCAAAAATGTGCCAAATGGCCTTAGTTACCAGTGGTTGCCACGAGGAGGCAGTACGTACACTTGCGAATTGTGAACAGGTTATCTCTTACACAATTGTACCCATCACGCAGCTGCCTAGTGACAAGACTAGAACAGCTCACGTGATGCGTACCCTACTGGAAGGTTACGGAGCTGGTAGATTAATCTACTCAACTTTGGTCCCTGAGGAACACCAGATGAGACTGTAAACTACTCAGAATAATTTTGACCAGTACGTACTAGTTGAGACCTTTGCGACAAATAAGATGATAACCCTTTTTAGTAATAAAATTAGAATTCACTTTAATCAATTTATCAATTAATAGTTTGTGATTAATTTTGCCAAATATCTTACTGAAATCTGTATAGATAGTGTCAACTGGAGCACCTTTTTCTAAACAGCATATCGCATCATTAACAAACACCGCAAGATTGGTTGTCGTTGATCTACCAGAAAAAAAACCGTGCTGTTGGGGAACAATTAAGTTTTTAATATTAAGATAAATACAATCCTTTACCAGTTTTTCAAAAAGATTAGGGATAACAGATAATATAGCTATTCCTCTATAATTCTCAACTGAATTTTTAGGTCCCGATTTAAATACTGGAATTACATACGAGGGTTTCCAGCACTGGGGAAAAATACCTTGCCTAAGGCTGTAATTAAATAAATGTGCTAAATGGCCACTTAAAGCTTCGGCGCAATTATTTAAGAGTCAGGGCCCATAGACATTTTACTATTAATTCCAACTAAAGCCATTTTGATTTGTTCCCCTGTAAAAGAAGAAATACAGTGAATATGATTATTTACCAAGACTTGGTCACTGGGAGATGTTAAAACATTTTCGACTGAATAAACGATTTAAAAAACGTTGCAAATAATTCACAAACAGCATTTAGATCATGAGCTTGCCTATCATTATAACTCATGGGTAAAAGATAGCCAACAATTTTCTTTTAGAGTTAATATAATGCCAGAAACACGATGGATTGAACTTGATACCAGATTCAATTTCTAACAAATAATTACCATACATAAATTGATTCAAAACCTTAAACTCGTACCGAAGGTGAGAATACAATGCATATATAATTCCTAATTCTTTATAGCAGGAACCAGCCATGTCTCAGTTATAACATTTGTACTAGAATAACATCGACAAGAAATTACAAATTGCGGCAAACTTCGTTTATAGCTAAATTGACATTTCGCAAAACAATCACTCACCATGTCAAAGTAAGCAAAATTGTATCCAAACAAAGTCAAATTAACAAAAATACCAACATAAGCAACATTATTCTGCTTTAGAGTCGACCAGCAGCAATCGATATTGCAGCAACTCTCCACTGGGACAAATCAAATACAGCTAAGCCACTCTTACGACATTTAACCAAAATACACATCACCCATGTATACAACATTCCTCACTAAATTCATTCGAAGACTTTAAACAACATTGTTGTTTCAATCTGACTACAAATTATAAATCAGCATTATGTGAATCTTATTATAAATGTGAATAAATAAACGACACAACGTATACTCACCCGCGTTCGGGACCCAATCCACAACTTGTTCAAAAACCATTGGAAATATTTTTGTTCCTTTTTTGATGAGATGGATTTTGAAAAATGCCACAAAAAATTGTACCAAAATGAATTTCAGAGGTCCAAACATAAATTACAAAAAACCTCCATGTTACGTCCACCACGCCTTAAGATGAAGAATCGAGACCGAATCCAACATTAAAACACACACAGCACGATCCACGTCAATTTGACTCCGGTTTTACAGCAAAAACACGTCTACATCAACAATAAATTGTTAAATTAACAATAAATTAATTATTTTTAATAAAATAAGTTTTTAACTAAAACTTAAAAACAAAAAACACAACCGTTTGACTCGAAAGTCATGGCCAACCCAAATACTCACTATTATACCAGGTGACAATAAAATACGGAGACCGTTTTAACTTTTTTTTTTTGCTCATTTTCAAATTTTTTGTTTTTTGTGTGCACTTACATTAAAATAAAGTCTTTTCATTAAAAAAAATCAGTTAATCTAGAGAAGACT
Organism: Tipula vernalis; assembly: GCA_958295665.1. Lineage (NCBI taxonomy): Eukaryota > Metazoa > Arthropoda > Insecta > Diptera > Tipulidae > Tipula > Tipula vernalis. Next base: position 276,638,572 of record OY282559.1, read on the forward strand.
AGAGCTAGAAATTCGTAAAAAAAAAATAATTAAAAATATCAAACGGTCTTTAAAGCGGTTAAACGATACCCGGAGTTTGGTTGTTCTTGGCACCATCCAGGAAGAGTTCGTTCGCGCCCCGTTAACACGGATTCACCGAAATCCGTAAATCAAAATGCGTCATTTAGCCGTCAAAGAAAACCTTAATAAGTATCCGTACAAGCTCCAAAAACCTCATCTTTTTACGGACAAAATGAAGCTCACACGACTTGAAAGATGCGAAGTGTTATTGAAGCGGTTCGGGGGCAAAAAATTAAGAAAATTATTTTTTATCGATGAGAAACTGTTCAAATGTCAAAATGACCTAATTTATTTAAAAACACATCCCAAAGAAGCGAGTATTATCCAAGCAATTATTGGCCCTTCCACCAAGATTCTGCTCCGGCTCACAAAGTGACATCGACTCAATAATCGATTCGATAGAAATTTCCACACTTTTCCGGATTTAAATCCTCTCGACTATTTTGTTTCGGCATTCTTTAAATATTCTATTATGATTAGTGGCATCAATTTTCAAAATTGTACCATGGAATGATATTTAGTAGACTAAATAGTCTTACATACATATGTATGTCTAAATATAAAGTATTAAAATAATTTAAACTGGTAAAAGGCAACTCGTCTATAACTTGCAGTACGTGGCACTACAACATAATTGTGTCCGTTCCATTCGATTTTAATCTGGTCTGCATCCGCCATTTCATCTACCCCAAAAGTAAAATTTGGATCTCAAGTTGCGTTCGTTTTATCCCCATAAATTCTTAAATTGGGCTTTAAACTATGTCCACGGCTAGTTTAAATAAAAAGCGGCGTTAACTAAAACTTTGATTAGTATTAATTGGTTCTGCAATTGTACTGAGGTGTAGCATATTTTGCGTCATACCACATAGTAGATGGTCTCCTATCGAGTATAGTACATTGTATCATTAGGATTAAAAGTGATTCTTTGCGAAGGCGAAGCGCAGCGTAGCCGAGCAAGTGCAAAGATTGCGAATCAAACAAAGACACCCTTAATCCGGGTAACAACATATTATTTCTCCAACGAAGAAAATTCATTGCTTACACTAATACACTAATTATAAGTACAAATTACACACATTTAAAATTTAAAATTTGAAAATTTTTTTGAAATATTTTGTATAGCTATGGAGGCTTTGATTTTTTTTCGTTTGTGTATTTGACCAAGTTATGACGTGTCAATTGACGATTGGAGCCGTGATTTTAAACAAAATATTTGTCGGCTGCTCGGCTTCAAAAAATGTCCACTATGTCAAATTTCAGTCGTTCTCCGAGCGCTGATGCTAATTATATTGATTGTGGTTGACTCCACCGGCTATGTAGCGTATATTCTTGATTTCATGGCGGCTTCCTCTATGATAGCAGAAATTTACCGATGATCTTAAGAGTTCTTAAATCGTCCAAAATAAGTTTATGCCTACATATTAAATAAGCAGTAAATCTGCATTAAATAATATTAAATAATAAATAAGTTAGCCGCTTTTATGATGAACCGTTCCTCAATTGCACCAAAACAATACGGTCGAATAATCTTAGACAAACAACAACCGATATTCCAATAATCGTTAGATCGAAAGAGTTATCTAGCAAAACAAGAAGAACTTAACAAATTCTACAATTTGAGCCTAAATATCCAACAATGGCGGATTTTAATTACAAATTATGTCCAATGCGGGAAACTCTTCTTATTAAATGCACTTGGTTTAACTTTATACCAACCTTTATAAAAAGTAAATCAAGTCTAATTAAGTACGTACATAAAAATAATTCGTTTAGTAACATTCAGGCGCTACCTTACATAGGTTCGTTTCTTCACTAAGATTTGAATTTGGAGACTAATGCTGTGTGCCTCAGAAGAATTTTCAAACTAAACTTTTCAAATTTTGAAGCTTTCGCTATTTCCTCATAGATGCTAGATGAAAAGTCAATTTACGAGATTACTTTTCGACAAATTTTCAATTTGTATGACCATAGTATAAATACATATAGTACTTCCATGCAAACTTCATCGGTGAAGTGTTAGATGGAGATACTGATATCGTTTTCGATTTTTGAAAATATTTTTGTATATAAATCCGCCCAAATATATGTTCGAATTAATACGCCCAAATGTCATCATAATTTTCTAACCGTTCATTGAATAGTTAAGTGTGTAAAATATAGACATATCCATAGATATTTGTTTATTTCGTTTCGGTTCAACCAACACTAAAACAATATTATTTAGAAAAATTTTTATTTATGCACTGATGGTAAATTTTAATGTTGATGAAAATTCTTGGCAGTGCTATTTGATTAAATATGTACAGTATCAAATTCCCCATAAAAACCATATACAAAACATAATTTTGTTTTCTTTTTTTTAATTTCTATTTGTATGAAAAATCCTAATAAAACCATGAATATCAACTCTACACAATAATATTTGTAAACAAAATCAGCTGATGTTAGATTTTTCGTGTTAGTTCATCTTTAGAGAGAATAAGGGACCAAAGAATTTATTTCCCTTATGATGGAAAGAGAAAAACATTTGATGTGAAAACTATTTGACGGTTTGTAAATAAACTTGTGCGGGGGCCTTATTCTCGAATTCCACATCCATTTTCCACATGCGGACATCTGTCAAAATTCATCAAAACGTTCTGAAATTTTAATTCGTATACGAAACACATGGGGCATGAACATTTTTCTTTTTGGAGAATTTCATCCACCTGCTTATACCCATTCGGAAATATTCCCTTAGTACCAAAAAAATCCAATTCTTAAGAATTTTGACAGATGTCCACATGTGGAAAATGGATGTGGAATTCGAGAATAGGGCCCCAGGTTTTGACCTACTTAGCTCTTGTTTCAGTATTGGTATAAAAAGTAAAACTAAAAATCAAAATCAAAAATGTCTAGTATTATTTTAATATTCTTACCTAGGCCGTGCCCGAATACTGTGATAATACCGTAATAAATAATAATTTGTGACATTTACTTGAGAAATTTTCCCCTTCGCAGACATTTTTTATTTTTACTGCCCGAATTTAATAATAAGGCTGTGTTTCAAACGAATAAAAATCCGCATAAAAAGTTAAAAAGTTAAATTTTTGACAATTTATTCACGGACCAGTTAAAAATTTCTAGCTTGTATTTTACTTTTCTCTACGCAAAATAAAAATAAAAAACGTACACGTTACAATTTTAACCAGTTCCATTTAAAACACCAAAGTGATTAAAAAGTAAGAAAAATTTAATATTTTTCACCACAGTTAACAAATGTAACATTTTATCCGATTGAAACACAGCCTATTTGTACGTGATAATTTTCTCGCCTATTTTTTTAATAAAATCAAATTGAAAATAATAATAAAAAATACGACTTCATTATACTCCGCGGTTCCACAACCCGATTATAGGTGAAATATTATCCTGTTATGATGAGGAAACGAATAAATACGTAAGGATTTCTGGGGATTCGTTTCACGAAATCACAGATTTTTTACCACGCAAAATGCATGGATGGCAACGTTAGTTACAACTCATGGCTTTTTGTGGCTTGCAAGTGGGACAAGGCATAGAATGGTGGGAGCTGTTAATAACAAATTATATTATTGTTAATACCCAAATTATATTTTATTTAATATTGTAAAAAATAATATGTTCTCGCTCTTGTTGATTGCTGTTGCTAATAAAATATTCAAATCACATTCAGTAGTAAAATATTTCACATGAATCTGTCAAAATGTATCATAGGGAACGACTGTAATAATTTTGATGAGTGTAATATTTAACAAGGTATTCAGGCACGGCCTAAATTAATGTTCGTGTAAAACAAACCAAAACAAGTTGTCGCTATAGTTTGAAGTATTTCTATAAAGGTATTTTGAAACTAGTTTCGTATGTATAAATTTTATTTACATTTTTAAATTATTAATATTAAAATAGTGTGTGTTTATAAAACTTATTTAAACAAAAACGGCACCAATGCCACAAGAACATTTTTTATTGTGCCACAGGGCAATCGCTGTAAAGTTTGGTTGAAGCATGGTTGTGTGTGGGATAAACTCCAAGAGTGTTCAAAATACTATATATTACATTTTGTGAAAAACACTTCTGTGTCAATGAGATTAAAATAACTGGGTATACAAAAGTTTTGAAAAGAACGGCGCTTAATAAAATATTTAATAGTTTTGTTTGTAAATGTAAAGACAATTACATCGACGTTGCTTGTCAAAGATTAATAAATCTAAAACTTTATACAACTACCAAAGCTCCTATTTAAAAAAAACCTTTGCCGCCAACCATTACTGTTAACACAGAGTATTCTGAGGTTGAGCCAGTACTCTGAGCAGGGCTGACTCGCCACCACTCAAATTAAAATATGAAGCAGGGTCCCCAAAAACGTATCTAAGGAATTATGATATTCCACAAGTTCCTTTAGCGTGTCCTATATCGCCCTCTCAGAGTTCCTCAGTCCACATCACCGAAGGAGGACCGAAACCAATCAAGAAAATGAGCAACTGAAAAAAATTTCGAGGTTCCTTTTAAACACTCCGCCTAAAAAGAAGCTCGCATCCGTGGATATTGTGGTAAAATATTTTATTAGCAACTTACTTGAAAATCGGCCAGAAGTGAAAACGTTTGTGTTTATACAAATATTCCACAAAAAAAAATCGACATAGACACAAACAGAGCAAAAGTAATTTCTAGGATTTTATTTTAAATCACCTGCTTTTTTAAGAATAAGGATTTGTTTACCAAATTTTAAAAATATGATTTGTAATATTTCACATAAGTAGCTATTTTATTTTATTAATTTAAAATTAATTTTTTATTTTTATTTAAATAGCTGTGCAATCAGATAGGAAATACTTCATTTACACAAAATGATTATTCACACATTTTAAGTTACACAAAATGATTATTCATAACGTTTCGTTACAAAATTTTTTTCTAATTTTTCTAAAAACAACAGTAAATTATTGAATTTTGGCAAAAAAGTCTTAAAGTCGTAAAATTCCAAATTAATTTAATTTTTTTTTTGTTTTAAATCAAGTAGACACAAACTGGTAAATATTTCATCACGAGTTGTGAAATATGGCAGTGATACGTGCAACGTGTTTCCATGCTGATTTGTTGAAATAGCTGTTACTTTTTTAAGATCATGTAATTTTGCGTGAAAGGCAAAAAAATGTTCTGTATACAAAATTGAGAAATGTTCAATTTTTGCCTTAATGCCGCATACTTGAAATCTACCAACGGTAACTTGGTAATTTCAAAGCAAAAGAACTTAGCAAAAACGTCACGACAAAAAATTATAAACTTAAGAATTTTAGTGGAACCATTATTTTTCGATATTTGTTTTCAAACCAAAACTTCTAATAAAATACACTTGAATATTTTAAACTATTTTATTGTGGCATAAAATAAAAAACTATTAAACTACAAATTGGTATTGTTTATGTGCAAAGCAAAATGGGGCTACATAATTCGCCAATCACAAAATGTTGACATTTTTTACCTTTTAGGAAAAAATACACTAGAGAAATTTTTTCAAATTAACAAATAAATTGATAGGTACCTCCTAAGCCTAGAGAAATAAAAATTAAATAAATAAATAAAACTAAAAAGCCATTTACATATTTCTTAAGTTTGGATGCAAAATTACGAAGCTTCGTTAAATTTGTTAAGTGACGTTAATTTTTCGCTGGGCGAGAATACAGAAATGCTATCTACCCCATTTTTAAGATTTGTTAATTCTTAATTTTTAAGTTTATTAAGTGGTAACCAGCGAAAAATTATAAACTAATTAAGAATTAACAAAACTTAAAAATGCGGTAGATAGCATTTCTGTATTCTCGCCTAGCGAAAAATTGACGTCACTTAAGAAATTTAACGAAGCTTCGTTAAATTAGATCTGTCAATTAAGAAAAATTAAGAATGAGCGATTTTCTGTCCAAACTTAAGAAATAAATAAAAAAATAAATACATTTTTGATGCGGTAGGTGCAAAGATTTTTATTTCATGCGATTTTATTTATATTCAATTCATGAATTTCATCAATTTAAATTTTACTTTTATATGTTTTATTGTGGTATTACACTGTATATATTCTTCATTTCTTATCTAGTTATGAAAAATCTGCCGTTTCGCAACCTACTACGGTAACCATACGTTATATTAAAATGAAAACCAAATTATAGTATACTTAATACTCAGTCATATATTTTTTTTTACTTAGGAATATCGACTATTTTGCGTTGGCATTCGCTAACAAGATTTGAAAGTGGAATATACAAGAATATAATTACTCTTTTAAAAAATAAATGTGACGGCATGATTGAAATAGATCAACATTACATTCTGTGATGGATAAAATATCAATAAAAAAAGAATTGGAATATAATTCAGCAGATGACCTAATCCATGGATACCAGGACCTTGGTGAACTTGGAAGGGGCAATTTGATTTCCGACAAAGCATTTGTATTCATGCTACGTGCACTCAACCGCAATTGGAAACAAGTAGTCGGTTATTAATGGGTTCACCAAAAGACGACTAACGGAACAGAAACAGTTGTCAACAAAGTTCACAAAACCGGTTTGCAAATAGTTGGTATCAAATATGGTCAAGGTAGTACAAACAGAAAAGCATTTTCAAGTTTAGGGAGCCATGGGCGAGGTTTGGTTCACGAAAAATATTTTGTTTTTACGACATCCCTCACCTTTTAAAAGTGTTCAGAATTGTTTATATTCTGATAACATATTAACCAACGACTGCGAAAAGGCAATATTGTGGCAGATACTACAAACACTTTATTCAATGGAGCATGGATCAGTGAGTTTTACATGACCTCACCCGTAAGCACATTTGCCCCGATATTTTTGAAAAACTTAAATTAATTTAAATAGTTATATAAGGAATATAATACAAGAAAAGGTACAAAAAAATGTATGCAACAGCTAAAGGAAGCTAACGCATACAAAAAACATGCTAAGTTGCGATCGCAAACAATTATTTTCATAAATCCAATTTAAGTTAAAATTTAGTTTAAAATGATGAACTCAAGCAAATTTTTCAATTTAGAAGAAAACGAAAACTAAAATTCTACTAATATTTAACTTTTTTTTTGTTATTTTGAAATGGATTTCATTGTATTTACTTAAAATGTTTATGCTACCAAAACAAAATACAAAAGGTCAATGACCGTGTGAACCGCAAAAATAAAAATTATCTTTTCTCATTCCTAAACAATTTTTTGCTCAATAGAAATTACAAATCTACATATTCAATTATTTATTAAAAAATAAAAATAATTAGTGAAAATTTTAAATAAAATAAAAATTTGAGTTGAAATTAAAAAATGACAAATTGATTTTTATTGCCATTTTGGTCAGTTTTAGGCAATGACCTTCAGTATTAAAAAAAACAAAAATTATTTTTGAGTAGTACGTACAACAAAAATACACAATTAAAATGTGTATTTAAAAGGATGTGTATTGTGTAGTCGGCTATGAACATACATATGTTTATTCGTTACTAAGTGTTAGAGTAGGATAAAACTACACGTGAACAATTCGAATTTCTGTTGTATGTTCAATTAACCATACAAACATTTAGGCGATGGCCAAAGTTTGTATATTAATTTTATATGCGATCGACGCGACATCTGGAATTTCACCGATTAAATATTTTTTTTGTATGATGGTAGTACTATATGTATTTATACTATGGTATGACGTACTGTTTAAAACATGTAGTATGTAGTATGCTTAGTGTGTAAATATAATTGAAAAACAAAAAATTGTCAATTCCAGTGATTTTAAAAAATCGCCCGCCATCGGTTTTCATTATTCCAAATGCATTTTCACAATGATTCGTGCTTTGCCATGCATAACGTTAAATTATTTTTCTACTGCAGTTAATTTGGCTTTTCTTACGAACGGTGTGATAATAGCTACCGGTTCTAATGAATATTTGTATCCACTGCCACCATTTAAACCTAATGGGGACAACCTAAACCTAAACCCACAACAAATATTAATAAATTTACAAGAACTGTCGTATACTGCCATTAAATGAATGCTGTAATCAAGTTTATGATTCATATATTGACTGTGTAACGCAGTCGGTACAACAATTTTTACGTGGCATCCATCGATAGCACCTAACGCTTTCGAAAATATCGAAGTGCCCGATCGTCGATTAAATTGTTCGCCAATAAGACTATATGAATCTAAACTAAGCAATTTTATTACCTTTGATGCGAGCTTCACAAACATATCAAGAATTTTTTGAACAATTGTTCTCACAGAACATCTTCATATATTGACACTTATACCAGTGACCCTATAGCCCGCTCCACTGGCCAGCCAATATAGAAACACAGAAACACGGAATTTTATTTAAAATTTAAAATCTTTAAAAGTTTGGTGTTGAGCGAATAGACCGCAAATTTTACTAAGCGAATCAGCAGACACTCAAGTGTTTGCGGATATAAGCATTATTTAAAAGTCTTGTGAGGCACACAGCATAAGTGACGAAAACATTACAAGTACACCTGTCCCTCGATTAACACGGTACTTGGTTAACACGGATTTGATTTAACACGGTCAACGAATTGAGACAAAGTCTTGATTAACACGCCCAGAAGTTTCGCCGCGTTAATCAAGTACCGTGTTAATCAAGGGACGACTGTATTAGTCGCGATTAACACGGTTTTGAGTTACACGGTAATTTGGCGTAACGTAATTACCGTGTTAATCGAGGGACAGGTGTATATCCTTTTTATGTTTTTAAATTATATTTTGATCAAACTTACACGATGCTTAATATTCGGCAAACCGTTTTACACTTCAAATATTTTGCAAAATATTTTAAATTTTAAAAATGGATCATTTAGCTATCTGAAAATGAAAGGATTTTATTGTACTAAATGATTATTGATTGAGGTTAAATTGAAATGGCGGCATATAGTGAACAATTGTATGTATTGAAATAAGTACACCGCAGGGTGACTTAATATTATTTTGATTATAATATACCTTGCTTTTTTAAATAATTGATATTAAATTCCTTAACAATAATTGATGAAAATAGTGAATTGAGGAACGCAATAATATAGACAAATAATGTTTGTATATCGAAATCCATAGAGACATGATGTTCATTTGTCAAAATTCAATTCTACCATAAAATAGCACCATCTAACGGACGGCAGCATATAGCAAAACAATTTTGTTGACCACGCGAACTTATTGTGTAAATATGAATCATTTCGGTTAATAACACGACCACAGCACCAGCTATGCGCTTTGGCACTAAACCAACATATATTGTGAATATAAGTCATTTTGGTCCATAAATATAGAATTTGTTAATAACTTGACTACAGCGCCACCTATCGTGGATACAATATTACAATTCAGTACTGGAGCAAGCGGGCATATTGAAGGAGGGAGCATATTTAAATTTAAATGTCCACTCAGGTGAAAGCTTCTGGAATCTTGGTTTGTGTCGTGTATATGGAACAATGCTTGCTGAAAAACACTTCGATATAGCTCAAAAACAGCTAGATGTATTTGGTTTATTATCTCTGAATGCTGATACTGTTCCAATCACAAGAGATGATGCCTCTGTAATGAGGAAAGTAGAACTAGTAATAAATTCTTTCCAACAAATTTGTTTGGCCCATGGAATTCATTGAGCTGTAGTAGAAGTGTTACACAAAAAGGCACAAATTGAAGTACATCGTGAAGTTTAAATCAGTGTTTCCGTAGAAAATGATAACGATCCGAACCACACTACAGATGATGATACAAGTGGTTTAAAAAGTTTTGAAATTGATAATAGAGAAGATTTGATTGATAACGAACTATGCATTAATCAAAATATCGGCCTATTAATTAAGAAACATGTTAAACAGGGATTTGGTAAAGAGCTAAAGCTCCTAGTAGTTTGTAAAACAAGGTCGAATAATATGTTAAGTATCTTGGGCCGATTTCTTCAATTGAAATCGTGCGGGCAAAAAGCTCTAGTTGATGCGCAAATAGATTTTACTTTGTTCAACGGGGATTTCCAGTCAATTGCTTTTATATTTGCAGCACTGAAACCTATAAAAGTTACGGTGGAAAACTTGCGTTGTCGTGATACAGACCTATATGCCGCATATATTTCGTTCAATTTTATGATTGATTAACTGTCGAAAAGTTCACATCGCAATAATTTAAACACTGCGCTAATGCAAAGTATAATAGAGCGACTATTAGAATGATATTGTGAACGAAGAAACCTCCAAAAAATATTGGTTAGTCAAATGAAAGATTATGGAACTATGATGATTTAGACAATAACCAAAGTGATTAAAACAACGATAATGTTGAAAAGATAAATTTAAAAAAAAACTTTTAGAAAGGGCAAACCAAACTAAGAAAATTTATGTAAGTGTTTATTCTTCCTCGGTTAGAAATAAATCATATTTAATTAAAATTATCAGAGGGGAGATGAGATATTAACATTAATTTATTCATTTTTTAAAAACGGTTCGTCTTACCAGCGTGGAAGCTGAAACGATGATGCTGAAAATATTTTCCTGCGAGATTATAATTGAGTTGTTTATTTTGAAAGCGGTGAACGAAGTCCATTTCCCAAAAAAAATCAAGCTACCTGTTATTTACAATTCTACGTTACCATATCATTTTTACCAATTGCATAACGATACGGTATGGGTTAATAGTTTATTAGATGCAATTTTTTTTTTTGAAATTTTAAGGTAGAATTGCAAATATTATCATAGCTTGTTTTTTTTCTGGTAAAAGGACGTACCACTTTCCAAATAAACACGACTAAATTATTTTTTAAGGTGCTTGTTACTAATTGATAAATAAAGTGTTAGTCTCGGAAGTATCGATACTATCGATGTGGTGTGATATTGGAAGACATAGTTGCAATACTTACCCATTAAAAATGCCGTATTTAGTGGGAAAATTGTTTTGTTCAGCTCGCGCATACAACTTTTTCATTGTATGAAATATTGAAACACTGTATAGGAGTAAAATACAAACTAGACGAGAGCACACATTTTACTTGTACAGCTAACAATGAAAATTCATTAATGATTTCGCTGAGTATACACACGATATATAAAATAAACATTTTTTATTTGTATTTAATTATCATAATATTCTGCTTTTTATGCTTAGAAGATTTTCCCGAAACGTTTAAAAGCATAAACAAAAACAGAAGCGCGACGTTATACAAAGTACAAATAATAGGCAGCTTACATAAATACTTATTTTATGACGAATATTCTAACCCTAGGAGTAGAATGGTCGTGCAAGAGGCATTTTAAATTTGTGCTTACTTCTTTGGGGTTTGTCCTAAGAAAGTTAAAAATTTTATTTAGGGTTAATTCCATAGGAGAATTATTATAATATAAGTTAAACGTTAAATACGTAATAAAATAATTTTCACGAATTCTAGCACAGAGAAAAGATTCACTAGCACAGACGTAAGATACATCATGTACCACCCTTAGAGCATCTATGTATGTTTGTATAAACAAAAATATAAAAGCGAGTGTATACTATAAGACCAGAAACGTTTTTCTTATTTTACCTACTGTTGAAAAAAGCTTTTGTAGGTTTTATGAACAGTGTAATTGTTTGTGTAATTATCATAAATATTGTTAGAAGTGGGATTATATGTTTTAATAAAAAGTTTATTATTCACAATAAAGTTATGTATGTCTTCATTTTTGTATAAAATATAATAGAGACGACTACTCTACAACTGAGTGGAGGTAAATACAAGAAAAATACCAACCAACCAATGACTCCATAAGAATGATACTTTTTAATTAGGTGTTATATAAAAATGTGCTTAATAACCGGAGATAATATTTTGAATAAGCTTAATTTGCGTGTACATATGTACATACATATTTGAGTAAATAAATGTTGTTTTTGTTTGTTGAAGGATTACGGTTTCTATACCTGCCGTAAATATTATCTAGCAAAATATTTTTGCTTTCTTTACGCTGGAAGTTATATATATAAATCGTGGCTTTATGCGAACCACACAAATTATGGTTGATTATTTACTTTAATTAGGTATGCAAACAACATTAATAAAATAATTTACATTATGACAGGTGGGCTAATTATCATAAAGTAAATATATTTTTGTTAATTATGATTATAATTTTTTGATTGTAATTAATATTCTCGCTTTCCTTAAGTAATTGTCCTACAAATGGGGGAAAACAATGATTCCTCGTCATCCTTATGTTTAACCGTTATTCTGTTTATAGTTCATATGAATGTTTTAAGGCCCATTCGTACTCCCATCCATTTAAAAATCTAAATCTTACAATACAATTACGATGATATTGGTAAACGAGAGCTGAACTACGTAGAGCTGAACTCTGTCTTCATCTTCATCCTATAATGGTAGTTTGCTTATTTTGTTAATTGCTGGTTTTAATTCTCCATTCTTTTTTTACGGTTACGAGCCTTATTAAGCCATCATCCCCGTAATAAACCTTCTTGATTCGACCTGGCAACCACAAGGACGGCGGCAAGTTTTCATCTTTAATAATAATTCTGTAGAATATTTCTGTAATAAGTGGTTGAGGTAATCGTTATACCAACGTGTACGTGCCAAAAAACTTGCACCCGAAGTTCTAAATTTTACTATTTTGAAAGCCGAGATTCTTTTATCTCCAACAAGCTTGGACGTGGTAACTGCACTAAGAAGATCAGAAATGACCCGGGGTCAAGACGTCGGTTAGCTTCAAAGAAAGCGATAATATCAGTAAAATAATTGTTGGCGCCTATGAAATTACTTCCATTATCTGAGTGAATTTCCACAGCGAAACCGGTTCTGGGGGTAGATTCTGATGAAATGACAATTTTTCGTGATATTTTGTTATTATTACAAAATATTGTCACGGAAAATTTGCGATTCTGATGAAATGAGTTATGACATTAACAGCAGTTTACACCAGTTGCATTTCTAGTTTACCGCAGTTATATTTTAAGGTTAATTTTAATGATATTAAACGCTACATACACATTATATACAAATATAAAACTAAATAAAATATTGTTTTATTTAAATTAAAATATAAACAATTAAAATTTATAACAAAATTATTAAAAATTAACAAAATATACTAACACATATTTTATTTAAAAATGCAGCTGACTTTTGTCATTTTTTTTTCTTGTGACATTTTGAAAAAGTCACTTCATCAGAATCGCGTTTTACAACTCACAACTATATTGTCATTTCATAGCAGTTAAAATTTTACTTAAAAGTCACAAAAAATTGTCATTTGTCATTTGTCACTTGATCAGAATCTAGGCCCTGAAACAAAACCTCTATAGTGCCTGGATGTATGCATTCTTTGAAAGTTCGCTAACCATTTCGATATGTACAACTTTAGTTGAAAGACATACAAAGAGTGTTATGTAACCCTTAATCAATTGTTACGGACCTCGGCTATTGCGCAGTTTAAGCTGTATTGGGCCAGGATAATCAATACCAACTCAGAAGAATAGACGTGAACATGTTACACGTGCGGCATGAAGATTACTGATTGGTTGATTTAATGGTTTGGTACAAACCATGCAATTGTGACAGCTTTTACGAAAGATTTTTCGGATGGCCAATAACCAAAATCGCTGCCTAATCAAAATGGTCAGTTATGTCGGACCTGCAAGTAAATTGGTTTCGTGTAAACCTCTATAGCAATTAAATATGCAATCGAATGATGATTGGATGCTTCGCGTTTTTTAATATATTCGAATTCTTTAGCCTGCCAAGTATACACGTAGGTATCCGTCTTTGTTATGGAATGATGAAAGCATAAGCAGGTTAATCGCTAAGCTCGGGAAATTAAATCGGCAGAATTGGCGCAGCTTCTATATGGATTGCTTCTGGAACATGATTTCAATTATTTGAGATGTGCGGTTACCAACTAACGTCTTCCATTCTCTTGGATTACCTCCTATCCATGCCAATACTATCTTGGAACTATACCCAGCATTAACATCATTGACTTCAACATGAATAATTTGATTCAGTTATATGACTAATCGGAGTAAAAGTTCGGCATCACAAAGTTCGGGTTTTGGTAATGATTTGTTTTAGTCAAATTGGAACACCCTTAGCTAAATTGTACTTAATAATAATTGTTGACAATTAATAATTGTATGTATTTATATTAAGCATAGTAGATTTCTGAGGTGAAAAATAATTCGCCCTTATTGCGATTGTAGTGTCGACGTCGACAGCAAAAAGTTTGTGGTGCATAAATTGATTTTTAAACCTTTAACGATCGATTCTACTATTTTCTGTTAAAAGGTCACATTTAACATCGACAGAAAATTCTAGAATCGATCAATATAATTGCATAACCCAATACCAATAAATACAGTCCATTTTTGATGTGCTCGACTGAGACAGTAAGAAATTTGCCAAAGTTTTAAAAATATTTCCTGGACGGCTATTTTTGAATTCGATTCAAACTAAATAAGAAACGAATACGTTCGAATCGAATTCACATATTTCATTAGTAAGTCATCATTTAAAAAACTCGTTTAAAGGGATTATAATAATTTTTTGTGTCGCTAAGTTGGCACAATTGTCCTCTATCATTGCGTGAAGTTTGAGTGCGATCTGTAATTTAGTTTGTTTACAGTGCTCGATTTTGTCAGTTCACCTCAAGTGTGTTTTGCGATTTTTACAATGAATAAAAATATCGAGCAAAGAATTTGTCTCAAATTTTGAATTGCAAATGAAATTTTGTGTGCCGAATCGCTGAAAATGTTACAGAAGCCTTACAGTGAATTGACTTGTGAGTGAAACGTGTGATTCAAAAGCGGTCGAAATGTGGTGGAAGATTTTCCTTCTATGGTCGGCCATCAACGGCGTGCTGTGCACTTGTAATTCTTGCCAGAAGGGCGGACGGTAAATAAACAATATTATATTGGCATTATACATCGTTTGAGAGAGTAAATTCCTCGAAAAAGGCCAGGTTTGTCAAAAACTCAAAATATATCATCGGACAACCACCGTTTTCACCTGATATGGCCCCGGCTGATAGACCAGTTATTCAAGCTTTCATTATTAATGCCGACAAACCATCAGGAGTAGAACCTTTAGAGACATTCATAGTTAAAAGCGCTTTCTCTACATCTAGTTGTGTAAACAAAAGTTTAGAAAATTTACTTCTTGGTTCCCATGAAATCGTGTGCTCGACTTTACAATTTAACAAATTTTTAAAACATACTCGGTTCACAAATCAAGTCAACCATATTTCGGTTAATAGAATGACAACATAATTGCATTATAACATATTTACATAGAAACAAAAAATTGGTTTTCGACCGTATACCACTGCAATTAAAGAAAAAAATCGTTAAATTGTTGGTAAGATTGTTAGAACCATTGACATTGAAAATTAAATCAGAATCAAAAATTGAACTATTAGTTAGCCAAAACCTTCGATAATTTCAGGCTAAAATGACACAAATGGCAGATCAGTTGGGAAACGAACTTTTGGCATCAGTGAGAGGCACGTCATTGGTTGATGAATTATAACAGCTATATTTTGCTGGCGATTTAATTAAAACTTGATTCAGCGGTAGTATCTGGATGAAATCGGCTTACATTTAAGTACTTTCTCCGAACTATCAGGGCAGTCCGAAGCTCACCATTTCGTTAATTTAAATTTGAATTTGATGCTGAATATCTATCAGAATCGTTCGGAATAGGGACAATTGGTTTATTTTTTTTATTTATTTAAGAAAAGAAATCGATTAGTCGTTGTTTAAAATTAATATAAAAGAAAAACGAGAAATTTAAAAAAAATCAAAATGGTGTTCTTCAAAGTTAAAGCTGTCAGAAAAATTAATCATAAATTTAAAACTTAAGTTTTCATTATTGAATGATTTTGCTAATCTATTGAGTGAACTGCTAATAACTCCAATCTGGGGATGGTTACGCGACGAATGGGAGCTACTTTTGTTTTAGCTGCTATTAGAGTTATCTTAAGCTGGCCGGATCGATTTATAGCTCTTATATATACAGCGGCTGCATAAGCGTTTTTGCTGGCATCGCAAAATTCATGTATCTCTAGGCATTCGTCGTTGAAATGGATATAACGCGGGATATTAATACTCTCTATTTGATTTATTTCAAGTTTGATAAATCATCCCATTCTACAGAGAGTAACCATATTTGTTGGAACAACATTCTTACAATGAGACAACCATCCTGGAGGATCAAAATAGGCGTGATGCATCTGAAAGAAGCTTGCGCTTTGTTAGTTTTGCGCTATCATTAATCATATTTACCTTGAACGTGAAATGATCTCTTTCCTAGTTTCAGTGCAGTCCTAAAACCTTTTGAGCGCAGCCCTTCATCATCTCTTTTGACGTAACTGGATTTTTTGTTGTTGAGGAATTCCTTGGAATTCGATGCCCATTTATGTAGTTGAAATCCAGTTGATATTAGAACTTGCTGTAGATTCTGGCTTAATTTAATAGCTTCATCAGTCGAATCGGCTCCGCATAACACATCTTCTACATAAAACTCATTGCTTATTACATAGGATACCTCATGTTGCGTTTTTTCTACATCTCTGGCTAACTGGAGCAGTGATCTGGTTGCCAGAAATGCAGCTGGCGTGGTTCCATACGTCACCGTTTTTAGCTTGAAATGCATTAAAGGCTCTGTAGGTGTCTTTTGCCAGACTATTCGTTGATAGTTAACATGATCAGGATGGACCTTTATTTGTCTGTACATTTTATCTATGTCAGACGTGAATGCTATTCTGTGCAATCGAAAACGCATTATTATTTATGTAAGATCTGGTTGCTCATTGGGACCGACCATTAATATTTTATTAAGAGATACCGAAGATTTGGATGTTGCTGTGCCATCAAACATCCTTGATTATTGAATGATGCGGCAAATAAAAGTGATGGGTTGATGCAACTGCTAGGTCCTCTGCTGTAAGTTCCTCCATATGATCTAAACTTGGGTATTCGTCCATAAATTTCGCGTATTCTTCTCTGAGATTATAAGTGGACTGAAGCTTTCTTTCAAGAGCTGAAAATCGTGATAGAACTTGCGTTACCGAATCTCCTAGTACATATGGGTTTGAAAAGAATGGCAGTTTAACTACATAACGACCTTCGTTGTCACGGTATGTAGATTCACGGAATAATTCTTCGTATTGTTGATCTTGCAGACTGCTATGATTATCCGTAGGAAAATCCTCTAACTCCCAGAATTTTCTGAGCGTTTGATCAATGTTAAGATCGAAATTGACATTGAAAGATTGTTGTTCTAAACCGAATAGCGCATTTTGAGCTTCTAGCTTATTTAGAACTTTCAACTTACCGTCTGATAGTATTTTTAAAAAATAGCCAACACCCATAACCACATCGATTTCAATGTTATTGTTATCTACTGGATCAGCCAAAGTATGAGATTTAAAACTTTTCCACTCATTTAATAGTTTTGGGCTGCCTTTTGGAAGTGTTTTTGGTACATCATTCATTATGTAAACATTCATTTCTAACTTTAATTCCGAATGGAAATGAGGTGAAATTTCAATCGTTGTTAACCCCCTCGTGGCGGTTTTCGAACTATTCCGCATCGCGCATTTATGCGTGAAAGATTCAGTTTTCGAATGCAAGACTCGCTTATCATTGAGCCATTAGATCCTGAATTCAACAACATTCGACCTAGACAGGTCCGTTCAAATTTGTTACGAATAATTACTCGAGCAGTAAGGTAACAATGGACTTGAACAGAGAGATACATTTGAGTGAAGATTCTCTTGAGTATTATTCGCGTTTTTATTGAAACATTTGTTATTATTTCATTGGATAAAGACGATGAAGTGTCATTGCTGGAATCGGCTTGTGTGATATTGTTATCCAGCGGCTGATGTAAAGTGGTATGATGTTTTATATGACACAACTGACATCTTCTTGGTGAGCCACATACTTTTGAACTGTGACCGACAGCAAGACAATTGAAACAACATCCGGATGACGCAACAAATTCCTATCGCTGATTTAAATCAAATGATTTGAAATGTTCATCTTTAACGGTGGATTTGTCTGAGAGGAGGTCTGCTGACCGCTGTTTGGTTTTGATGTCACTAGAAACTGCGTGTTTGAATTGGACATAGCAGGTTGTTCCAAAACCATTTTCACGAATGATTGAATTACTAGAACTGGCTGATCATATCGTTTACAGACCTTTCCCCAAGTTCCTCTCTAATTGGCATCCGTTACCGTGATATGGCGAATAAAGTTATATGCGTCATTTTTCATTAAACCTTTGAGACAGCTAAGCTTCTGACAATTTGACATTGCTGTATTTTTATCAACAAAAATTTTTCTGATCTTGTCCCATAAAAGTACGGAATGTCTAACGGAGGCAATTTTACGTCTTCTTTCGGTACTGCTGCCATGCTTGTTTCACGGATTGACTCTAACAGTTCTTTTTGGTGGGTTGTAAACGACATCATCGTTTCATTTAATTGCTTTTGAACCACTGTCAATAGTGGATTTGTAACAACGTTCTAATTGTTCTAAGCTAACATAAGCGTCTTGTAAACCCATTTGAGTATCGCCGAGGCCACTTATAGATTCTTCTACACAAGTGAATGCGCCGCTTGCATAACCACGCCTTATATTCCGCAAATTTCTTCTTCTTTTTCTGAGCACAAATTTAACTTAAGTGGTAAAGCACCGGCCAATGGAGCAAATCGAACTTTTTACTGTTTTCTATGTTACAGTATATTAATCACCCTAGATTGTAAATTGAAAGGTTACTTACGTGAATTACGGGATGTAATTAATCGGCAATACAGCAATAAAAAGCAGGATGATTCTTGATGATAATCCAAAACGGTTCACTTAAGACCGCAAATTGACGCTATGACGTCACCAAAAAATCTGGAACAATCCAACATCAAGTAACAAGATAAACTCGGTTTATTAATGTAATATTCCCGGGTTTCGGCACCAATGTTTTTGTATCAATGTAAAGCAACAGTCTTTTGTATTTAAAAAAACAGGATATACTTTTATATTTATTTTGCTTGCACTCGCCTTGAATCTATTTTCTCGTCTGTCAACAAAATTACAAAAAAAATTATGATGAAGTGGTGCGGTGGTCATCTCTACACAACAGTTGTACAATGTACTGTACAATAGATGCAATTATAGAATAATTTTAAGCACAGTGTACATAATTTATTTATTTATTTTATTTTATTTTTATTCATCCAACCATTAACTACATATGTAACATTAAATTACAAAAAAAATCAGTACATTATTTATAAAAACTAAAATATATTAGACAATAGTAAATTAATAGGTTAGGTTAGGTTAGGTTGGAGTGGCTGCTTACGCACACTTAGACCGGTGACGGTCCATTGTGATACCACAGGATGTATCCCCTTTTACCCATATTGGAACCATTTCGAGCTACTTATGTAGCGTAAGACGTCCCGCACTTTACTGTTTTCGAGATCCGAGAGGCAGTCCATCCTGAACTTACCTAAGTGTTTGTGCCTTCTGAGAGCCAATGCTGGACACGAGCAAAGGAAGTGGACCAACGTCTCTTCCTCCTCTTCGTCCAAGCAGCTTCTGCAGAAGTCATTAGCCTCCAGACCCAGCCTTCTTGCATGTTCTCCAAAAAGGCAGTGTCCCGTGAGAATTCCTACGACCGTTCTTAATTCACGTCTGCGTAAGGATATTAATGCCCTAGTGCGCCCCAAGTCCAGCTTTGGCCAAACTTGTCTTGCAACTCTACAGGTGAGGGTGTTAGACCACCTTTCCCCCGCTGAGGATAGCGCCTGCTTCCCAAGTGCTTGTCTCAGCGCTGTGATAGGCCTCCCCAGACTTGCCCTTTCCGGTTGCAGCTGGACAGTCGTACCATGCCTAGCAAGTTCATCTGCCCTGCAGTTCCCCATGACGCCCGAGTGACCTGGGACCCAGACTACCTGGATGTTGAAATGCTCACCCATCTCATTTAGAGATGAGTGACAACTCAACGCCACCCGTGACGCCAAAGACACCGATTCTAACGACCGGGTCGCCGCTTGACTGTCCACATAGATTGTGATATCGTCTGAGGATAACACATAATGCTTCAACCACGTCATGACCTCCTCAATCGCTACGACTTCAGCTTGGTACACGCTGCAGTAATCAGGGAGACGAATAGAAATATTTACATTTAATTTGTCACAGAATACTCCAGCTCCTACTTTGCCGTCTAGCTTGGAGCCATCTGTGAAGAATTGCAACGCTTCGGTTTCCGATAACGGTCTATTCCTCCAGGATTCCCTTGAAGGGAAGGAGGTCCGAAATCGCTTCTCGAAGCGTAGAGTAGGTTTAATGTAGTCAAGATTCGCCAGCTCATCCTTCAACGATCTGACAATAGTAGAGTGTCCTATACTAAGACACCTCCACTGAGAGACGGCTGCAAGTCGTACAGCCGTATTTGCCGCCATCTGTTTGCCAAAAATGTCGACCGGAAGAAGGTGCAACATAAACTCTAAGGCACTTGTCGGTGTCGACCTCAATGCCCCGCTAACAAGCATGCAGGCCGTTCTTTGCAATCTCTCAATCTTACTTTTGTAAGTTACCTTGTCCAGAGTTGGCCACCAAACACCCACCCCGTACATGAGTACAGGTCTCACTACGGCGGTGTAGAGCCAGTGTACCAGCTCCGGCTTCAGACCCCATCTATGACCAATGGCGTTCCTACAGGAGTACAAAGCAATAGTAGCTTTGTTTATTCTCTCCAACATGTTGAGCTTCCAACTAAGCTTACTGTCCAAGATAATGCCCAGATATCTAGCTCTATCAGTAAAAGCAAGTCTCGTGCCATTTAAGGTAGGAGGGACAACTACCGGGATTTTGTATTTCTTAGTAAAGAGTAACAGCTCTGTCTTGGACGGGTTAATACCAAGTCCACATTTGCCAGCCCATTTCGTAACGATGGTAAGCGCATTCTGCATTACGTCTACAATCGTGCCCAGGAATTTCCCGGTAACAGCTAGAGCTACGTCATCTGCGTACGCGATAACTTCAATACCCTCTCTCTCCAATTCAAGTAGTAACCCGTTTACCACTATGTTCCAGAGAAGAGGGAACAGAACCCCCCGGCGGAGTTCCCCTAGTTACTCGCCTCTTGAAGGTGGAGTCCCCCAACTTCGAGCTAACAATCCTGCTTCCCAGCATATAATTGATTAACCCTATCAGAGGAACGTCCACCTCCAAAACTGACAATCCCTCCTTGATTGCCTCCGCTTTCACATTATAAAAGGCGCCTTCTATATCCAGGAAGGCCACCAAACTGAATTCCTTCGAATTAATCGATTTCTCAATCGTAGACACCAAGGCGTGCAGAGCAGTGTCCTGCTACCGCAGGAATATTATTTCTCGGTATTTTGGGGTGCGCCGGATCCGCCCGTCTCGCCACCCCTCATACCCTCTGTAGAGGACTTGTCAGTGCCGACCCGTCTGGCCTGGCTGCCGACAGCCTCCTCCATCGGTACACCAGCTCCTTCGCTTATGTGCCCCTCCTTATGCTTCAAGGGAGGACTTGTCCGACCGAGGTCGCCGGCTTCACTCTCCCCCATACCCTCAGCTTCTCCCCCCATGCTGCTGGTACCCCCTTCAGGCCTGGGCGGGTTGCCACCATCCTCCGGTTGGCCTCCCGTACGCGCTTCCGCCCCATCCTTTTTATAAACGTTAAGAGTAATTGACCCGAAACCGAAGTCAATTACTCCCTTCGCTTTGTGCAGGAGGGCAAGGGACTCCTTATTTATTACCATAATTGATAATTTCGAGCCCCCCTTCGCCTCCTCCTGCTTGACGATCTTCCAATTTCCGGTCGGAAGACTCGGGTTAGTGGCCTGAATGATTTCCAAAGCCTCGTCAGGGCTAGCCGGTTCGGATGGCACCCAGACACGTGCCCTCGGCCTGCTGGGAATTTCCTCCCGACTAACTGCCGCAAGCTTTGCGCCTGGTCACACCTCCCCTACTTTGGCTATAGCCTTTTTATATAGATCCACAGATCTAGAGTCCAAGCATGCAGTCATCTTCACACGCCCTTGATACCACCCCGCATCTCTGCAGGATGGCGGAGGTCCCGGATTTTCACCCAGGACCTTTAAAAGGACGAGGTTGAGTGCATTATACACCAACCTCCATTTTTCGGCCGTGATGCTTCCATCTTCTTGACTTTCGTCAATGACGGCTAGCATCAACACATGCTCCCTCAGGACATCGCTGAACAGCTTTGTTCCTGAGTTGGAGCTCGGTTTCCTTTCAGTCACCAACTTGGCCCGCTTGCTGTTGACTACTTCCACCTCGTCCTGGGACCGCTGTCTTTTCGACACATGGTCCCTTTCCGAGCCTCCGCAGCCCACAGTGCTCCTTGCCCAAGCTACTGATGTTCTTTGCTCTTCCGTAAGCTGCCCCTCGGGGGTCGCAGCCCACTTCTCGAGAATTCGGAATGCCGAGCGGCGATTCCTGTATCGCCTTTTCGCCGGAGGAATGTCTCTGGTCCCACTCTCCTGTGCTGCGTTGGTACCGCTAACTCCCGGGACTTTTGCCCTAGAGCCAACCCCCTTTGCAACTTTAGAGGCCCCACCCGTCTGGTTCGAGCTACCCCCATTCACTGATACCGGCTTTTGAGGAGAGCCGGTGCCCTGTGTTTTTTCGTTGTTCGATCTTTCCATCTGATTCCCACGAGTATCGGAGAAATAGAGGTCCGCCTGCGCAGAGATCCGAATACGCAGGTAAGGCTAAATACAACTGGAGGTCGCCAGATATCCAGAGGGCTCCGTTAGCTACTGGGCTTTGTTAAATGGGCCCTCAGCCTAGTTGATCATCAGCACGGGTCGCTTAACACCTTAATCCAGCCCATTCGGCTCGCTAGCACCGCGGCCTCCCAGCACCCCCTTCCCTCCGCCCACATTCTCTCCCCCTTTCACCTATTCACATGGAGAGCCCAATAGTAAATTAATAATTAATTTAATATATAAAAGTCAGAAATTATTGACAAAATAACTTAAAAAGTACTAATAATGTTAAATTAAAATGGATGGAGTTAGGTAGCTTCCGTAATCATAAACGATCAGTATTGGAAACCCCCTATCATAAGCTTAGATAATAGTTAATGTTTGTTGTTGGGTACAACAAATAAAAGAAAAAAAAGAAAAAATAAATTTACAAAATAGCTAGCATATTCAATTTATCGTCATTCATCAAACAGAAACTGGAAACAAAGATTCAATGTCAGTAATATTAAACGGCTGGCAATAAAGCGGCACACAAATAATTAATATTTCAGATACAAAAAATTAATAAAGTGGCACAAATTTATGAGCAACAAAAAAAAAATTTCTTGGCATCATAAAATTAATTTTTTGGAACAAAATATAATAATTTGGCAACATTTATTATTTTTTGGCATTATTTGAAGGGAACACAAAAAATTATTTTTGGGCATTGAATTAAAGGTTTTGAGAGTCAACCATTAGAAACAAAAATAATAAATAGTTATCAAATAAAATATTTGGCTGATTACAAATGTCTATACAAAAAATGTTTTTTAAGGAACCAAATAAAATAAAGTGGGGACAAAAATTATCATCAAAATTAATTTATTGGCAACAAATTAATATAGGGAAAATTTATGAGGTTTTCGGAAAAATTAAGTAATACGACCTCGTTTTGCGTTATATAAAATTGGTTATTTTAAATTTTCGAATCTCTTTCTTCAATTTGTTACTGAAATGGAACTTTTCTAAATGTGCTACGAAATTTTAGGTTTGCTTTATTTGTTAGACTGGATTAATTCCTACTTTCATTTTCCTTATACAGTGAAAATATCATTTGAATCATTTTGTTCGGCAAATAATTAGCATCCAATTAATTTTATTCTTTAAAGTTGATTACATTAAACCTACATTTAAAAGTCTTTAGCTGTGAATTTGTCATACTTTAGTCTTACTTTGGGAATTTTACAACAACAATGCCGTGTATTTTCATTCCGGAATGAATAGTGTCAAACCAACTTTTTTTTGGTATAGAATTATTCTAGAAATAATTTTGAATTTTTTTTTTGTTTTTTATTTAATTTTTAATCAACCATCATTGTCAACTGATAAAAGTAAAAGAAAATTTTTTTCGGTTTTTATTTTGAGCGTAATTTGCATTTTTATTTTCATACCAATAACTGTTCAAGTCACCAAAGTAAGGCGGCATTTGATTCTTGAGTTTAGTTGTTTATTACCCTTTGAACAAAGCGTCTCGATTACAATATAAAATTATGTTTGTTCTTTGTAGTTTATTTGCAATTTTCATCAACAAAGGGTGAAACATAAGCGTGAAGGTAGGCGCATGCCAAAAGACTTCAGGTTTCTCGACACGCATTCTACACCTAGGCCCTTTTCCAATTACCTACTTGTTTGATGGAACCTAACTTATTCAATATAATTTCTTATGTATTAATTTCTTACGCCATCTTAAATAAGTTTGGTTACACCAAATAAGAAAATAATTGAAAAAGGGCCTTAGGCCCTTCCCGAAAGTTATACTTATTTATGAAACCTAACTTGTTACATAGGAAATTACATTGAATAAGTTAGGTTCCATAAATAAGTATAACTTTCGGAAATGGCCTAAGGCTGTTTTCGAAACCGATATTTATTTCATACTTATTTACTTATTCGACGCCATCTTAAATAAGTAAGTAAAATCATTCGAATTGATTTTACTTACTTATTTTGACAGCAACAACAAAAATTTATTTGTTGTCAATTTTTTAAAGTTAAGGACACTGCTACTCGCAAAATCGCAACATAATACGCTTATAACACCAACTAACGATTGATAAAACAATGAGAGTATTGAATTTTGATGACTCCTAAATAATTAATTATCTGAAAAATTCATTTTTTACTTCAGTGTTCGTCAAAAGAAAATTTTAAATTTTTCAGTATCACGCTACCTTAGAACAATATTCATAGGGAAAATGACAAGCAATTTAGATTTTTTCGTAAGAAAGGGATTGAAAATAAGTCACCTCGTAAAGACTGATTTACATTCAACGACAATCGACGTCTGCAAAAAAATTGAAACACAACATAAGAAAAAGTACAAAGACAAAAAGAGAAAAAATATTCATCTGCTTAAAAACGTCAATTGAAACCCGAGAAACAAACCCAAAAAACCTCGTCTGCTTTTTTTGCAGATGTCGAGTTTCATCTTTTTTCTGTAAAATCATCGATGCGTGAATAAATAACTATAATAAAGCCTGAATTCCATTGCGAATAAAAGTTTGTCAGTCAAAATAAAGGGAGATAAAAATATAAAATCAGTGGTTGTGTGAAAGAAACACAAAACGAAGTCAGTCAAGATTTTACTTACATCAAATGTGTGTTTGTATTAGTGGATCGCCATAATTATGGTCAAAAATTATCAAAATCGATGTCATTTTATGGTTATCCAACTAATATACGCACACAAATTTTGTGTACGAACGCAAATTTTTTTCCGCACACTAAGTTAATTAAAATTTTGTTATTTTTATGGTAAGTGTCATAATTTTTTTTGGTGGTTGCTCCTAAAATAGCTGTGGTAATACAAAAATATAAAGTTTGTGTACAATACAAATTGTGATAAATTGGGATCAATTGTGATAATATCGCTAAATACTATTATTGGCAATTTAATAAAGTAATCGTTTTTTTTTTAAAATAATTTATAGGTGGTGAAAAAGCCAACTTAAAACTCCAAGTGATAACCAAAAATTTATTTGTTTTATTTATTTTTTTTGCTGTCGCTGTCAAAATTTATCAAGATATTTGTGCTATAAAAAAAACATGCTTTATCTTTGTCACTCCAATGCATTTTTTTTTTGTCTTCTTTCGACTTGAAGTCAGTTCAGTCAATTATTCACAGTGGAATTCAGGCTTAAGGTTACATAAATAAGAAAATTAATCATTTGCCTTAGTTTATGACATTTTTTGTTTAAATTTACTTTTTATGGGTAAAGAAAACGAATTTTTGATTTGATATCTGGATCTGCGAAATTTTTTGAATGTAAATCAGTCTTAAGGCGGAGAATTAAACGGTTTTTGGAAGATCTATGTCAAGAGTAAGAGGGTACCTATACCAAACGAATTGACCCAAAACCACGTGATCATATTATCACGTTGACTAATTTTTTATACATTCTGGTTTGAGGATAGAGTTGGACGTTGAGTTTGCGGTTGAGTACAGAGTGCGCCATATTTTATGAGAGTATGTAAACATTGAATAACTTTGACATTTGTCAACCGATTGAACTAGATTAAACATGTTTTTGAAACGTCAATTCGGTACAATTTTAACCGCTTCTAAGAATCGCTTTTTATGAATCGCTTCACACCGAAACAACGCGCCGAAATAGTGACGCTCTATATTGAAAATAGTCGTTCAGTTGTGTTAACTAGACGTGCTATCATCGAAAATATTGTGGCTAACACCCACCGTCTGACAACACTATTCGTCGTTTGGTGTCGAATTTTTTTGAGTTGAAGCTGTCAGAGAGAACGTTGCCCAGAACCCAAAAGTGTCGTATTGTAGCCGCGCTCTGTTGAGTTTATGTACGAATGTACATGTCTGTTCTTCGAGTCACGTTGATTTGAGGATTGAGTTGGTCGTTTAGTTTAGAGTAAAGTTAAGGGTCGATTTGTGGGTCGAGGTAGAGGTTGAGTTGGGGTTCGGTTGAGTTCATAGATTCATGCACCGTTGGTGTTGGTTAAGGGATTGAATTTAAGATGTTTAAGTGAAGGTTTAGTAAGGGGCTCAGTAGCGGCTTTAATAGGGGGGGGGGGGGGGGAAGGGGCGGTAGATTGATTTGGAAGTTAGCAGAGGAAGAGTTCAGCTCTTGCATTGATTGGTCGATTGAGTAGGACATTAAGTTTAGGGTTAGATTAAGGTTAGATTAAGGTGGTTTGAGTTGATACTCTCTAAGCTTTAGAATCGAGTTTATTTCAGGATTGAGTTCATCGTTGATTATAGAGTTGATCAAAGGGTTGAGATTTGGTTCGAGTTAAGTTGAGTTGATGTTAGGTTAGGGTTGAGTTAGATTCCGTTAGGGTGTTGTTTCGTGGGTTGAGTTAGGCGTTGAATATTGGTCAGGTTTAGGGTGGATTAAATTTAGCGACTGTAATGCTCTATCTCTATCTTATTTTAGCCCAACTTTTAAGTTTAATGAAATGTTGATTACACTTGCATTTTTTGGCCATAACTTTCGATTTGGTACAGTGTATGTTATGTTGGCACACAGTATTCAATACTCTGTAGTGAAGGCTGTTTTCGAAACGAATACTTATTTGTCGAACCTAACTTATTCAAATAAGTATATTATCGAGGTCTCTCCGATATAATCGCTAATATGAAACTACATGTATTTTAATTTCAGCGGCGCTTCGAACGGCGTCTATGTGTTTGGGGCATTAAGCTTGGAAAACACCGAGCAGCGGCAGCGAGCAGCAAATTTAAATATATATGGATTTGCTTATGTATTCATAGGTAGTCGTATGTTAAGCAAAAGTATAAGCAATTTTTATAAAAATATTTAAATTTTTGATAATTTTAATAGATAAATGTTGATTAAAAGAAAATCTATCACAAGTGGAATATGTGGGACATGTCGCGCTGGTCTTGGTGTGTTTCGAAAACATAGAATAACTTGCGGAAAGAGCCTAAAAGACATTAAAATAAAAAAATACAGAAAATTAAATTTTGTGTTTTTTTATTGTCGGCAAAATTTTTTATTTGATGAAATATATTTTTTTGTATAACCTTAATAATTTAACCACATATTATATTTGCTGCTTATTTCTAATTTTTGATGCTACTCTTTGTCGCTAAACTATTTTTTTTTGACGCTGAAAATTATTTGTTTGTATTTTCATTGTTTTGTTCCCAAATATTATATTTGTTGCCAATTTATTAATTTTGATGCCAAAGTTTGTCGTCACAGTATTTAATTATGTCCTTTAAAAATATTTGTTTGTTTTTTCATATGTTGTTCCAAAATATTATTTGTGATGCCAATTTATTATTTTTGATGCTAATGTTTGTTGCCAAAATTTTTTTCTTGTATGCCCGTTTAAATTGTCCCATATTAAACAACCAATTCTTCATTTCATTTAAAAATTTGGACGTAACAGTAATTTCTTTGATGTTTAGAAGCAACTTAACATACATATATAAAATTTTGTGAAATGTTCTTTCGTGAGAATGGGGTATTCACAATTATTCAAAGTCCTTAAGTTATATCTCGTAATTTTTACTCTACGATTACCACTACGAAGAAAGAACATTTTTAATACCTTTGTAACAAGTCTTGGGGAATTGTTAACAGAAATTAGCATTCCAGTGGTTCCGGTAGAACGGTCGATTGCGCCGGCTAAGGCTTAGGAGCGTAGGGGTGGGGTTACCGGAAAATGAAAGGATCAGTAATGTCCGTACAAATTAAATAATTGAAAAAAAAAATTAATGCTAACCAGCTACTACTCACACCACCTACCTAAAAAAAAATAATACTCACCTAAGCTTCATCCCCATTTCCACTTCAAAACAATTATTCACTCATCTGAAATATTAACACTCAAAAAAAAAACGAAACAGAAAATCATTGCTGAATACAAGCAAAAAAAAATCCAAATAAATCCCATCAAATGACAGCATAAATAAAAATAGTAGAAAAATCAGTAAATTTAGTATTAACTTTAAAAAACCCTTCTATATTATTCAATTTGTTTTTGTTTTTACAAAAAATGGCGGAACGGATCTCTTAAATAATAATAATAATATTATACTAGTTTTACTTTTAATTCATAAGACAACTAAAATTGTCTACCCTAAATGTATATGCGCATTATACCCACTATCCACTAAATAACTAAACTTAATAATAATTTATAAATTTGAAAATACAAAAAAAATTAATAATAATAATATTAATAAATAATCAAACAAATCTTAGCTGATGTGCAGATGGATTGTTGTGTTGATGTGTCGATTGCACATCCTCCATATGTACTCACAATATTTTGGTATTACAACATATTTGAACACCAATTGAATTTGTATTTTAATTTAACAATCTTGTGTTGTTTTGAATTAAATTTATATTTTTTTATTAGTGCATTTCCCCTTCCAAATATGAAATGAGGATGATTATAATTTTCACTGTAATTATGTTCATATTATAACGTATTTTTCAGTGTTTTTCATTATAATTAAATTTATTTATTTAGAATTAATTAATTTATTTTTAACTTATTTATTAATATATTTATTAACATATTTATTAATCTTTTTATTTATTAATGTATCACTTAGCTTATAGATCTATATTTCAGAAGTTTATTTTTGTTTAATCCAGTTATTATGTACACTAACAACAACTAACAGTTTTTTTTTTATATGTTCCTGATAATAGTTTCAGTTACATTTTTAATATCTATTATTTCTACGGTTCCGTTTTACACATACATACTTAAATTTAAACTACTAAATACGCTAATGCTGATAGTATGATTGCACTATTTTAGCACTAATTCTGTTTTATACCCATTTGAAAACATGCTGGGCTTCACAAACATTTTTAACAGTTTTAGTTTTCGACCGATAAACAAACAAAAACAACACCAAACAATAAGAATAAACTTGCTCTAATACGGTGTTTTTCTTCCACTGCCTCCAAAACACGAGGCTTTAATTCAAACTTTAAAAAAACTATTTCATTGAGGTCAGTTTGCGATACTTTATTTGATTAATTATCAAAAGTATCGAAACTGTAGACGAGAGATATTATATTTTTCCCGTGCCTAATTTCACTTGGCCACTCCAACTTTATTTTATTTTTTTTTTCTACTTTTATTTCTGATCTTCACTGCTTGTAATTCCTTCACCAACTGACCACCGTTTCGTTTTTTTCTTTTTTCCTCACGACCAAGCTTCGATCATCAATACAAAAAAAAACCTCATCCAATTATCTCCAACAAAAGCTTACCATTACCAACTCACGTCTGTGACAACCAGTACAGTCCCAAAAAAACAAACATATTACGTATCATTGCATTTAACTCTCATTATTATAATAGGGGGTTGCATCGTCAATCAATGACTATACGCTATTTAAAATTGGAACGGCTAATAAAGCTGTAACACCTTAATAAAAACAAATAAATATCTTAACGGTAAAATCTTTAGTGATTTAAATAAAGGTAAAGCAGATGTTAAACGCGGTTTCTTTAAAATTATACGAATGGATGCGTTTTGCACAACTAGCAGCGGTTGAAGAGATGACGAATAAACACCACCCTAAATAATTATAGCATATTGTAGCTGGGCCCGTATTCTTGAAATTCACCGGAAAAAGTCGTCAGTGACTTTGGTATGAAACAATTTAAATTTTCGACTGAAATGACGTATTTCACTAGAAAATAATGGGCGACTTTTTCTGATCGAATTTCAAGAATAGGGGCCCAGGGCCGCTATTCTTGAAATTCGATCAAAAAAAGTCGCCCGTGATTTTCTAGTGAAATACGTCATTTCAGTCGAAAATTTAAATTATTTCATACCAAATTCACCGGCGACTTTTTTCGGTGAATTTCAAGAATACGGGCCCAGGGCCGCTATTCTTGAAATTCGATCAAAAAAAGTCACCCGTAATTTTCTAGTGAAATACGTCATTTCAGTCGAAAATTTAAATTATTTCATACCAAAGTCACCGGCGACTTTTTTCGGTGAATTTCAAGAATACGGGCCCTGGGCCCGTATTCTTGAAATTCACCGAAAAAAGTCGCCGGTGACTTTGGTATGAAACAATTTAAATTTTCGACTGAAATGACGTATTTCACTAGAAAATCATGGGCGACTTTTTTTGATCGAATTTCAAGAATAGCGACCCTGGGACTGAATTAGGCTGTAGTAAAATTGTAGTCGAACTGACACGGAACAAAGCATGCGAAGAATATAAAATTTTCTATTACAGGCGTAAATGTAATGTTGAAGATTTTCAATATGTTTTTTAAAACCAAGTCTTGTAACGTCATCTAACGTAACTCCTAAATATTTAAAGTTTTCGACAATTTCAATGTTGCTACATTCATTAGAGCAACTGGATAATTCAGAATGGTAAATAATTTCAAAATTTATCTCTATAGGACCATATAATTTAAAAAACATTACTTTTGATTTTGTCCTTAGAACCATAAAATGCAAATCCAACCATTATCTTAAAATTAAAAGGTCGTAATTGATTTGATGGGCAATTAACTGGTTTGATGTTCCTCTATAAGGAAGTGCAATGTCATCGGCAAAACCAATCATATATCCTTTCAAGTCTAAAAAAAAATAAGGAATTAATGTACACGAAAAATAATATGGGACCAAGAACTGAACCCTGAGGAACGCCGCAGTGGATCATTCTAAAACTGCTATTTTTTCCGCAAATTTGTACAGTTTGCTTTCTGTTCAGAAGATAAGACCGGAACCAATCAATTAGCTCTGCCTCGAATACCAGCACAATTACACTTATACAATAAAAGCTCATGATCAACCGTGTCGAAAGCTTTCGTCAAATCAATGATGTTAGCCGCCGAACTAAGGTTATCATTTAGTGAATCAATTGTAGTACTCAGAAAATCATTTAAGGCAGTTTCAGTGCTATCCTCCCCGACAAAACAAAGAGAAAAATTATATTATCGTTATAACTTTTGTTAAAGTGATTTTTTTAAAATTTATATTTCTGCTAAATTAAACTAATTATATTTCATATAAGTTACAGCCAAAAAAATATATATGTATCAATCAAATTTTGTAAAAAGAAATCAATTTATTTAAATATTTATTATTTCATGTGACAAAACAAAGAGAAAATATTTTTTATGAATTCAAACATGGCAATTTTTTAAAATTAATATTTAGTTCGGCCGCCTTGGGCTTTAATAAGAGCAAATATTCTTCGCGGCAGAGAATCATATAATTTATTGTTGAACAATCGTGGAATTTTTTTCCATTCTCTTGTAATAGCGCCCTTAAGCTCTTTTACGCTTTCATACTGTTTGCCTTCTACATATACTTTTCGGGAAAGGTATCCCCAAATGTCTTCAATTATATTCATATCAGGCGAAATTGCTGGCCACTCCATCAACTCTACATTTTTCTTTTTAAATAGTGATTTTACCATGTGTGCAGTGTGAATTGCAGCGTTATCTTGCTGAAAAATGAAATTGTCGGATTCCAAAACCTCTCTAATTTTGATAAATTGTGTGTTTAGTAACTCAACATATTTAGTACTATTCTGTCGACCACTGATGAACACTAAATCTATGGGGCCTGACTTTGAAATGGCGCCCCAAAACATTACGGATCCACCTCCCATTTGCCGCTTTGACAAATATAAGGGTTCCTTTCTTAGATCGTGATAATAAAAGTTGAAGCCGTCGGGGCCATCTAAATTAAATTTTTTCTCGTCAGAGAAAATGACCTTGTACCATTTATCTGTCCAAGACATATGCTTTTGTGCCCACTCAAGTCGTGCTAATTTATGGTGGTGTTTCAAAGCCGGTGTTCTTTTGATTTTTTTCCGTTTTATATGCTCAGCTGAACTTAGAACCCTTTGAACACTCCTTACTGATACATTTAAGTTCAAATCACGCTTTATCGTTGCAGCAGACTTCATAGCATTAGAAGCAGATCTTAATATGAGCCGTTTAACCTTTGGAGTGATAGCACTATTTCTTCCAACTTTCGGTTTCTCATAATTTTCTTTGTCTTGTTGCTTGAGATATCGATAAATGGTTGACAATCCCCTGCCTAGTGCTTTGGAAATATCAGCTGCTGACCAATTTTCCCGCTGAAGTTCGTTTATTTTGCCCACTTCAACTTTGGACAAATATGTTCCCCTGGGCATCGTAAAAAACGTTTTCTTTTTTTCTGGAAATTGCATATTGCAATGACTATCTATAGAAGTAAATAAATTTAAAAAGGAATAAAAAAAACACAACTTACCGTAACCAAAATTCAAAGACAACTGAAATTCTCTTTGTTTTGTCGCATTGTTTTAAACAATTTTATATTCCAGTTGCGTTATTTAGAAAACTAACCAATCAAATATAGATCTTTTGTCACGTGAAATAAAGAGCCTACCATAGTGTACCAACTAGACTATAATCATAAACCAAAACGCAATACTATTTTTTTTTTCAAGAAATACTTAAATTCTCTTTGTTTTGTCGGGGAGGATACGTCCTTCTCTAAATCCATATTGTTTATTTGAGAAAAATAATCTCTCGTTTAGAAATAGTAGTAGTCTTGTTTTAATAAATTTTTCAAATATTTTTGAAAAAACTGGGCCTATAATTGGTTAACTCTGATTTATTACCACTTTTGAACAACGGTACCACTGAAGCAATTTTTAAGCAATCTGGCAGGTGAACTCGGTAATGTAAAAACAAATGTTTTGAATTATGCGCAAATAGTTGGAACTGGTGATACATCGGATGCTATTCAA
Source organism: Tipula vernalis (assembly GCA_958295665.1). Classification (NCBI taxonomy): domain Eukaryota; kingdom Metazoa; phylum Arthropoda; class Insecta; order Diptera; family Tipulidae; genus Tipula; species Tipula vernalis. The sequence continues at coordinate 276,672,250 of OY282559.1, forward strand.
ACTGTGGCTGTAAAAAAGAATCAGTACCTATATGTTAGCCATCTTCATCCATCAACAGTTGCTGTGAAAGCATGAAATCATATGTTAGTCCCAAATTAAACGTGTCATCGTCGGATATTGACTGCTGGCCTTTGATTCCTAAAAACCGAGATGTAAATTCGTTAAATTTTATCTCGTTTAAGGTTGGTTTATCTGAAGAAGTTTTTGATAAAACCCTAGCACCTGATTTTTGGCCAACCGGAACATCAATTCGGCGCTTTATCATAAGCGATCGGCAAAAAAACTTCAATTTTCCTGTTATTCCTGGCAGGAGTTAGTTCATGATATTCCTGTTAAGATGCCTGTAAAAAGCCATACAACACATGCCATTAATATACCAGCAACTTAACGCAATAGTTTACATGTGTACTACCATAATTGTAGCGGCATTTGAACCAAAGCTAAAAATTATTTACTCCTCGATACTTGTAAATGACTACGATTTGATACTTTTTGGTGAAACATGGTTAAATAGTACGTTTAATGATGCTGAATTTTTTCCATCTGTTTATACTGGTTTTCGTCGTGATCGCTATGTGGATTTCAGTGTATCTGATCATCGAGGTGGTGGCGTTATCATAGCAGTTAGCAATGAATTAACATTCCAGCAATTAAATATTAGATGCGACATTTGCGAATTACTGGCTGTTAAGGTAAAGTGCGGTTGCTTTTGTCTTTTTATCATTGGTATTTACATTTCGTTCGGCAGTGCTGGGGATGTCTATATGAGCTTTATTAACATTTATATTAAATTTTAATATTTGGTGATATTAATTTACCTAAAATTGAGTGGATCCATATAGATGATGCTTTCGTTGGATCTTCTAATGATTTGATATCAAACAATGTCTTGGATGTATTGTCAAGTTTTGGCGTTCAACAAATTAATACTGTTCGGAATAACATGGGTCGTATTCTTGATCTGGTGTTTACATCAATTCAATCAGTTCATGTGATAGCTTGTGCTGACTTGGGAGGGAGTTCCAGTATCTGTCATACACCATTGCTCATCGAAATAAATATGTAGAATATAGCATGGCTGAATTTATTGTTAAGAATGTTAAATTTGATTTTTTGAATGCAGACTTTGTGTCCCTTGATGAATATTTTGGTAAAATTGAATGGTCTGAGTTTTTAGTGAATAATAATGATAATATTTCCGAAATTGTTGAACGGTTTTATGGTGCTGTAAATGCAGGATTTGACCAGTTTGTTCCCAGAAAGGCGACACACTGTGAGTACAGTGAACCGTGGTTTAACCATTCGTTGAAAAATCTTGCTAACCGCAAATCTAAGGCTAGTAAGCTATTTAAGCGTTCTGGTAATGGTACGGATTATAAAAAATATTGTATGTTAAGGAAAGAATTCAAATATCTTAATGATTTTCTTTACAATATTTACATTTTACGAATTGAGGATGAAATAAGAAGTAATCCTAAAAGATTTTTTTCATTTATTGATGGTAAAAGAAAATCTGTAGGCTTTCCAACAGTAATGTCTCACAATGAGGGACTCAATTTCCGGTCCTGAGGCGATATGTAACGCTTTTGTACATTTTTTCAAGGGTGTTTTTGAGAAGAAGAATGATTCTAGTTTCGGTAATGGTCCATCAAGCGAATAATGAATTTATCCCTTGTTATATATATATATATTATATATATTTATTTGTATTTTCTTAAATCTAATTCTAACTCGCTTAAATGTTATTGTCCTAATACCTATTTCCACTAGCTGGTTATATATTTTTTTTGTAGAGAAACGAAATTGGTTCAATAATTCCGAGCTTACCACTGGTGGGGGCTATTACCGGAATTATGCAACTTTTCGTTATGAATTGAGAAGTGCCGTTTTAGGCACGGTGTTAATAGAGCTAATCGGATACCTTGGACAATAACTAACAAACGAAACTTGTGCGTAGCACTTATATGTTCTTTTGTCAGCTTTGTATCAAGGCCTGGGCGTGAAGGTTAGTGGCTGGAATACTTACAATTTTTCTGGATCTTGTGGTATGCTCTCTGGATCGAATTGACGAATAAACGGAAATTATATTTTATTTACCTATTTATTATTCTTTCTTTTTCTTAATAAGTGTTTACTTGGTGAAGTTTTTAGATACAATTTTCTTATTTTGTTAAAATATGCTGTTCTTATATACTAAAAAAGTGTGTAATGTTTTACACTAACAATAACATTGACACATACAATTTTTGTTGTAACCTACTAAAGTCGTTTACCCTTAAATATTTATTAAATTCGGGCAAATTGCATTTTTCATAAAATAATTATTTAATTATTTGGGTCGTTTGATACAATGTAGTGTTGAATTGATTTTTTTGTGTATTCATCGATAAGATTATCGTTACATTCTTTTTATTGCTACCAGACAATTTTATGTGTTACAATTGTTTTCTTGTTTTCAAATATAATTGTTGTTTTTGTTATGTTTCTTATTTACTCTTATTACTATATGTTATCGTAATTTCAAGTTCGACCACCTGATTATTTTGTGTATACAATGTTTCTAACGCCTAAAAGTATGCTCGTTATACCATAAATATTTCGATACGAGCTAACGCCTATAGTTTTCAATTATTAAGAATGGTTTACAATATTGGAATGTTAAGAATGGAATGTATGTGGTGAATGATTCACAATGATTCACAACATACCTTCCCTCCATATGAAGATTTTTCTGAAGGAAAAATTGTATGGGACATAAATTAGGTATACGGTTATACATATCAAATGTGTAATAATAGGACTTAATATTATGTCGTTTATAATTTAAATATTGATTGTACTTCGATGTCTACTGAACTGGGCTCACGAGCTGCTTCATGGTTCACCTTGATCTGCTGTTGTCTGGTCATTTTTGCTCAAAGTTACTCGGATTTTTATCAGTTTACAAGTCTTTTATTTATGACACTCGGACACTACTCATCTCGTGTCTTCTGGATTCGTCTTCTGTCAAATTGATTTGGTTATGCGTTTGATGATTGGATTATTGTTTGGAGCATGACATCAGGTTATTCACTCTCACTGTTATTGAATGCTGGATGTTGATATGCCGCGTGTTCTTGAAACTTCCAGTTTGGCGATATTGAATGATTCCCGTATTACTGTGCGGTACATGACCAATTGTATCTCATGTAACTGCTTGCTACGTACTCTTGGGAAGTTGTCTGATTCACTGCGCTCTTCTGCATGCGCTGATTTCAGCATGTTTTGAAGTTGCGGGGATTTGTGGTGTGTGTCGTACTGCATATGATGTAGTTGGGTGCCGCATGTGCGTGACGAGACTTTGTAAACTTGATTTTGGATCTTTTCGCTTAATTGAGTGTTGTGGTTACTGCTCTTCTCTGGTCTTGGATTTCTCAGTTACAATATTTTGATTCAGTTGCGCTAAATTACGATTCTTAATCTACTATGACAAAATGTGTTCGTTGTTTTTTTTTTTTTTTTTTTTTTTTTTTTTTTAATCTAGGTTACTTAATACAAAAATAAACGTACAATGAATGAATTTGAAAATAAAGGTTTGTTTTGTAATTTGACGCTTTTTACTATGGAATTCATACAAAAAAAACTACTTGATTTTATGAATGATGACGACTAATTATTTGTTTTTTTATGAATGTTACTTTAGGTATGTGGGTCACATACACATTTATTTTTTTATTCATTGTACTTTTGTTATAAAAATTTTCTTTTTCTATATTAAAATTTCCTTTCTATATTAACATTTAAGGGAATTTCTATTTGTTCAAACTTTTTTTTTTTTTTTTTTTAAAAACAGTTTTTATAATATATTCTATAATTTTAATTCGAAACATTTTTCTTTTTAATTACTTAAATTCTAGATTTATTGAGAAAATGTCTTACTCATCTTTGTTTTCTAAACTTCGTCTATTCGTTTCTTTTCTTCTTTTTTTTTTTTTTTTTTTATTTATACTCATGTGTGTAACCTTTTTGATTTTATTTTATTCAGAATTTGCTTTAACTTAGACTACTAATGTGAATGAACTTGAAACAATTTTTTTTTTTTTTTTTTTTTTTTTGTTTTGTAATTAGATATGTCTATGTCTAGTAAAAATGTTTTCTTCTTTTCTGTTTTTTTTTTTTTTTTTTTTTTGTTTGTTAGTAAAATTTTATATTCCGGATTTATCTTCCTGTTCTCCCATGTTTGTTAGTTTTTTTTTTTTTTTTTTTTGTTGTTTTACATGAGGGAAAAAGAGATTTTATTTATTCTATGTTTATTATTCTACTTCTAGATATTTCTCTTCTTTTTGTTCTGCTTATAACTTCGTTCGGAGTTCTGACTATGGCTTCTGTGGGGATTACGTGGCTAACTTCTACTTTTGTCGAGCTTCTCCGCTTAATTATCCAAATAACTATACAGGCTATTATTATACCTGTAATAATTCCACCTGTGATGAATTTATAAATATTAACTTCATTGCTTACTCTTCTGTTTTCCCATGATCGTTGTGATTCTTCTACATCCGTGGATAATCTATCTATCTTCATTCGTTCTTTAAGGAATTCTTGGTTATAATTTCTAAAATCTGCTACAGCTATCGTTCTGGGAAGTGTGAGGGTTGAGACGTTACCAACTTCTAATTTGCTGGTGTCTATTGTTTCTGGGAAATATGTTCGGTTTGGCTGGGTAATTGATACTTCTTTGAGTTTGGAGCCAGTAACCGGGAGGATAAAATCTTCGGAAACCACTTCACAGTCCTGTTTGAACGTGATAGTTCCTGTATCTCTTAATTCGATTACTTGTTCTTCCTTTCCACACTTGATTTTCAGTCGCATATTGCCACTGCTGGTATACAACCAGGAATTACTGTTCACTAGCTTGGTTAAGGAATTCTTGTAGTTGTTTCTAGTTACTGCACATTTTGGTGTGTTGTGGAACGGGTTGTCAAAAAAGATTTAATAAACAATTGTTCCCTTTATTCGTGATTATAGGGGAGTTACTTTCGCACACTAGTGCGGTTTTCCTGAAGTTTATGAGGACTCTGATACACTTATTGTGTTGTTCATGGGTTAATATGGTGAATTGACTTCTCTCTGAGTTTGCTGCTAATAGTTCGTCTTGGATAATATAAGACCATTGGGTATTGTTAATTACTAGAGGTGTTAGATAAATTTTATAAAGCTTGAATTCTTCTTTTATTGGGGACGGGATATCTATTTTCACTACTACTCTACCTTCAGTCTCAATTGCATCTAACTTCGTTAGCTGACTGAGGTGCTGCTCATTCAATATTGACTTATCTATTGAGTTACTGCTAAGGTTTGTTATTATTTCCATCGTTTCTTTATACGACACAAGAAGGGGGTGTAGCTTTCTGTTTTGGATGCTACTTAGGATATTCAGTGTTTGATCTTGGTTTTTGTTGATTACTAGGCACTTGACTAAGATTAAATTGGAGATTTCTGTGAATTTCTCGGTTAGTAGTATGAAGTTCGTTCTGTTACTCAACTCTCTCCATTTACTTGTTTGTTCTTCGATTAAAATGTTGATATCGCCCTGCATTACCTTGACTTGTGTTGAGATTTCTAGTAAGGGTTTAGATAACGTATCAAAATTTGATTTGACTACAGCTACCTGTTCTTTTACTAGTTTGAATACAGTTTCAGTGTTACTGTGTAAATCTGCTAGTTCGTTGAAAATCTTCTCTGAGTCCTCGTTGTCCATCGTACCGAATAAGAATTTTGATGCCGACCCTACGAAATCGAACAGTGATCTCTTATTTCGGTTCGAGAAATGATGTATGGCTTGCTCGGTTTTCGTTATATCCTCAAGTTCGGACTTCAGTTCCTCAAGCATGGTGCCACAGGTGTGATTGTTTTCTACCTCTCTTATCATTGCACATAATGTTTTGGTCTTCAATCTGCACTGTTCCAGACTCCTGATCGTGTTTGAAAAATGAGGAGGATAAAATGAGGTTAAGAGTGTAAATGTACTCTTGTAGAATCTCATTTCTTCAAGTTCCTCAAAGAAAATCCCGACACTCTTTAGCTGCTTGATTTCTACGTTTGATGTGGTGTTGGCTGTGTTCACGACGCTGTTCCAAACAATTAGAATTGATAAGGCGAGTTTGACTGGGTACATCTTTCCTACTTTCCTCTTTTTTTTTTTTTTTTTTTTTTAAAATTAGAAAGCAAAAAGAAAAATTTGTCGAGTTAGAACCTGATGAGGAGAAAAACGAACTCATAAGATGTGTTGTGTGAATTGTTTGATATGGGGGTTTTTAGTTTGGTGATAGAAACGATAAGAACAAAGAAAGTCTGAAAACTCTACTTAGTTGGTATATCTCGTGTCGCCTTGTGTGAGGAGAACTAGGTGGACATACGCACGGAACGGAATGAGATAAAACTGAAAGGCTTTATTTTATAATTTCAGAATTATTCGTCTTGAGACTAACTCATGACTCACCTATCTCATCTGAGATTAGGCTCTGTTGGTTGGTTTTGCCTTTTTTTTTTTTTTTTTTTAAACTTTTCTATTTCCAGGGTCATTTCTGATCTCGTACTCTTTCATCTCCTGTATCATTACTAATATTTCTTCCTGGACTCTGAAAATGTCTGCTACCTCTTCACGTGACGTCTTCGCCTGCTGCCTGGGTTTACCGACTTCTTTTAGGATGTCCCAGATGGGGTCGTTTTCTTTTATTGTCCCAAATACTGCTTTTTCAGCTTCCAAGATCTTCGGCATTCTGTGCTTTCTTCCGAATTTACCATTGTTCTGTTTTCGCATTTTCTAAAATGACGCAGAAATAGTTACTCTACTGTGAAGGTTTCGTAATAAGGTTTATTGGGATGGTGTGACTTAATAAAACAATTCAATGTGCATTTCATTAACGTTTTATTGCCTAATCTCTATATGATTCTCTATTACTAAAATTACATGTAGTTATTCCATTTTTTTTTTTTTTTTTTTTTTTTTTTTTTTTTTTTATGTACTATTCTTCTTGGTCCTCTTTTCCCTGTTTTGGTTATTCAGTTCTCGTATTTTATTTTTAACTTCTATCAGCTTGGCCTCTAGTGGTAGTCTCTTCCTACCTGTGGTTATCTGGAGTATCCTGATAAGGTCATATTTTTCTCGTTTTAGTGTTTTCATTACACCTCCACTTCTTCTTTTCACATCTGGTGTCGCTTGCCTTTCTGAGGTGGTACTCGGTGCTAATAATTCTCTTCGTCTCTTGTACTCCTCTAAGCTGATGACTTTCTGTTCTGGTTTTCGTTCCATGGTTCTGTTGGAAGGGAAAGTACAAAGTTTGTTAATCCCTCTTCAACCTGTTGTTGTGGATGTTCTTCTCCCTTCCTCTTATATCGACTAAGGTGTTAGTAGGGGACAATGTTTTAATAACGGTGAACGGACCAACCCAAATTGGGTCTTGTTTAGTTTTTCTCATTTCGTTGCGGAGCCACACTAGATCTCCGGCGTTAACTTGGAACGAAGACGTGCCTCTGTCATAGTTTGTTTTCGCCTTCTCTTTGTTTTTAAGGATATTGATTCGAGCGATGTGATGAGCTAGTTGTAGGCGGGCTTTTAGTTCGCTCACATAGTCATCGTAATTATAAACCGGTTGCGGTTCTCTCCTGACTGCGGTTGGGACTAAAGCTGGACGACCGAATAATAATTCGTAAGGAGTGAAATTCGTGGAGCAATGAGGTGTTGTATTATACACAAACATCGCATAATGAACCATTTCATCCCAATTACTATGGTCTATATCTGCAAAATTTCGGAGGTATTCTTTGAGCGTGTTATGGGATCTTTCTAGAGCTCCATTCGTCTGCGGGTGGAAACTCGTAGTCGTCAGATGCTTGATTTTTAATAACTTGCAGATATTCTCAAACAGATTACTCATAAAGTTAGATCCCATATCAGTCAATATCTTCTCCGGCGCTCCCAACTTTGTTATGTATTGCTCGCATAGCGCTTTCGCTACTGTGGAGGCTTTTTCATCGGGCAGAGGGATGGCGCCAGAAAATTTGGTCAAGTCATCCTGGAATGTCAGAATGTACTTGTTCCGTGAATCTGTCAAGGGTAAGGGGCCAACTATGTCTAGCGCAACACGCTGGAAAGGGTGTTCGGCTGTATTCGTTAATACTAGGGGTACTCTCGTCCTCTTACTGGCTTTATTCCTCTTACATTTCTTGCATTTCCTGACGTAATTTCTCACATCACGTAGCATGCTAGGCCAGTAGTATTCCATACGAATTCTCTTGTATGTCCTGAATACTCCTGCATGACCACCCAATGGTAAGTCATGTTTTTCGCGTAAGATTTGAGCTTTTACACTCGGGTTTATAATGATCTGGACATTCCTTTGTTTTATTCCATGATCATTTATGTTGATACCGCTTGAAAAAGGCTGGATTTCTGTTATGTGACTGCTTGGCAGGTCTACTGTTGGGGGTATTGTTGGAGGAATGGTTGGGGAAGGAAGGAGCTTCGCTTGTGCTCTCGTGATAACTTTAATTTCCTCTTGGCGTATTCTACTTAGCGCATCTGCTCCTGTATTGGCTTTACCTGAGACATGTACTACTTTGTAGTCATATTCTGCAAGCTGTAATCGCCATTTAAGGATTCTTTTCGACGCGTTCTTCAGATCGCCAACCAACGGTTTATGATCTGTTTTGATGACGAACTTTCGTCCAAACAAGTACGGTCTGAATATCTCGACTGCCCACTTCGTTGCAAGCATCTCTTTTTCGATGGTCGAGTAGTTACGTTCTGCTACTTTGAGGGAACGGCTGGCGTAGGCGATTGGCAAATCACTCCCATCATGGATTTGACTAAGGATAGCGCCTACTCCGTACTCGCTGGCGTCTGTCGTAAGGATAAATGTTCGATCAAAATCTGGATATTGGAGGATTGGTGATGAGGTAATTTTACTTTTTAGGAATTCAAATGCGGATTGGCTTTTCTCGGACCACTCAAATTTTGTTCGCTTTTGGGTCAATTTATGCAGAGGTTCTGCGATTGTGGAAAAGGCTGGGACGAATTTTCTATAGTAACTAGTGAGACCTAGGAAGCTCTTGGTTTCACGCATGTTCCGTGGAACTGGAAAATTAACGATGGCTTCCACTGTTTTAGGATTTGGCTTGATGCCTTGGGGAGTGATGATATGTCCTAAATATTGAATTTCTTTACTCAAGAACTGACACTTTTCCGTTTGAATTTTTAGGTTACTCCTTCTAAGAGCTGAAAATATGTCCCTTAACTTGTTGTTGTGGTCTCTTAAATTCCTTCCGTAGACAATTACGTCATCCAAGTATACGAAACACTTTAGGCCTTGCTGCCCTAGCAACACATTATTTATCATTCTTTGGAACGTACTTTGAGAATTTTTCATTCCAAAAGGCATTCTGAGGAATTCAAAATGGCCAAAATCCGTGCTAAATGCCGTTTTGTGCCTATCGATGGGATCCATTTCAATTTGGTGATACCCATTTGCCATGTCTAACGTGGAAAAATATTGAGAGTGTCCCAGTTGGTCAAAAATATCGTTAATCAAAGGGAGAGGAAACGAATCTCCTATTGTGGCTTCGTTGACTCTTCGAAAGTCTACTACTACTCTCCACTTTGGTTTACCACTTTTATCTGGTTTCTTCGGGACCACTAGTAAAGGACTATTGAACGGGCTGGTGCTGTGAGTAATGATCTCATCATTCAGCATTTTTTGAACTTGAGTGTTGATCTCTGTTTTCAGAGTTTGTGGAACTCGGTACTGCCTTATATTAATCGGTGGTGTGTCATTGTGAAGGTTGACTTGATGCCTGACTCCGGGCACACTTGACAGTTTATCGCCTTCAATGAAGAAGATGTCTGCGAATTCCCTAATTAGTTCAAGAATAGAGGAGGATTCTTCGAAATTAAGATTCTTATCCAGGTTAGTAACTACCTGGTTAAGAACTAAGTCATCTCTATTTTTGAAATGGTGCATATTATTGTTTTCAAACTCGTGGTTGATTTGGAGGATGTCGTACTGACTAAGCTCTGTGAGTTTCGGGACAAAATCCTCTATAATTATTTCACTAGGATTAGTATTTACAATGCTGACCTGTGCTCTCAGCATGTTGGGTTGGATAAGGCAGTTGCCAACGAATACACCTTGCATGATCTCTTCGGAATTGCATAGGTATGAATTATTTGTGGGTGTCTTGATTTGTACGATTACTTCTTCCCGTGGAGGGAGGCGTACATTCGTTGGATTATTAAGGAACTTGACTTTGTTCCCTAGAATATTTAATTCTGAGGTGCTGTACAAAATATCCACTTTATTACCGTTAAGGAAATCTCTTCCGAGAATTCCATCTTGTTCGATTGGAAACTCGTCTTCAACCACGTGGAATTTCTGCGGGATTCTGAGATATGATGTGATGTCCACATGTGTGTAAACACATCCAAGGGTGATAGTGGCTTCTTTGCCGATTCCCTTTAACATTACTTTACCATACTGGTCTATTTCTTGAGGACTTTTAATCATTTTACTCTTGATTAAAGAGACTGAAGCACCAGAATCTATTAAGAGGGTAGATTTTTCGGTTGATGCTGCTAATTTCAATCTCACCGTATCATGCGCGAATTTGTGCTTTGATACTAGATTGATTTGGTAGGAATTTAAAATTTCAGTAGGTGTATGGATTTGAGCTATAGTGGTAAATGGTTTAATTGGTGGCCAAACTTCATTTGGTTCCTCCGGTTTTACTGGAATGGGGGCATGTTTAGGAATTGGGATAGGATGTGGTGGTGAAACAGTGACCTGGCCATTTAATTCGGCCTTTGATTGATTCATTGAGACATTGCTCAATGGGTATATCGCTTGATCTATTGCTATGTCTTCTGACACCAGATTACCTGAGACAATACTAGTACTAGTTTTATTTGAGCTAGTTGATGTGTTTGAGGCGTGGCTCGTTTGATTTGATTTTCCACTTGAGATGGAACTCGCTTGATTAAATTTTCCACTCGAGATGGAACTCGGTGGGATTGTCGAGACATAGCTCGCTTGATTTGGTTTTCCACTCGAGACGGAACTCGGTGGGATTGTCGAGACATAGCTCGCTTGATTTGATTTTCCACTCGAGACGGAACTCGGTGGGATTGTCGAGACGTGGCTCGCTTGATTAGATTTTCCACTCGAGACGGAACTCGGTGGGATTGTCGAGACGTGGCTCGCTTGATTAGATTTTCCACTCGAGACGGAACTCGGTGGGATTGTCGAGACATAGCTCGCTTGATTTGATTTTCCACTCGAGACGGAACTCGGTGGGATTGTCGAGACGTGGCTCGCTTGATTAGATTTTCCACTCGAGACGGAACTCGGTGGGATTGTCGAGACGTGGCTCGCTTGATTAGATTTTCCACTCGAGACGGAACTCGGTGGGATTGTCGAGACATAGCTCGCTTGATTTGATTTTCCACTCGAGACGGAACTCGGTAGGATTGTCGAGACGTGGCTCGCTTGATTAGATTTTCCACTCGAGACGGAACTCGGTGGGATTGTCGAGACGTGGCTCGCTTGATTAGATTTTCCACTCGAGACGGAACTCGGTGGGATTGTCGAGACGTGGCTCGCTTGATTAGATTTTCCACTCGAGACGGAACTCGGTGGGATTGTCGAGACATAGCTCGCTTGATTTGATTTTCCACTCGAGACGGAACTCGGTAGGATTGTCGAGACGTGGCTCGCTTGATTAGATTTTCCACTCGAGACGGAACTCGGTGGGATTGTCGAGACGTGGCTCGCTTGATTTGATTTTATTACTGAGGCGGAACTCAGTTGTGGTTTATGTTTAATGGATATCCGTTGTATGTTGCTTGGTCGTTGGATTTGTTCTTGGTAGTGGAATTTTACAGTGGGACTCGCCTGAGTTACAGTTGGTGCGTTTGTCGCTCGACGAGCCCATGCTCGTTTCCCTGTTGAATTGCTGCATCATTGTCTACTACATCATCATCTATATAGTTTATTCTTAGATTTTGTAGATTGCTGTTTAATTGTTCCATACCGTTGGATCCTCTTGGTTGCGTCCGTGGTGGATAACTCTGTTGGGAATTCCTAATCATATAGTCGTTCCTTTGATTTAGTCGATCATTTGCGTGCCTGAGAGGATGGTAGTTATAGTTCGAGTTGTTGTTTTGCCGGAAGTTCTGCTGTTCGGGTCTGTAGTTTTGCCTGAGCTCGTTTGGTTGAGTTGTTCTTTGTTGAAAGAACCCTTCATCACGCCGGGCATCGTTCATCTTCTTTGTTCTACATTCTTCTATAGAATGCCCTCGTCTCTTGCAGTATCTGCAAGACATTAGAGGCGGATGCTGAATTGGTTGTTTTTGGTTCAACACATTCTCTGGGCAAATTTTTGCTACATGGCCTATTTTTCCACAGATCTGACAAACTTCACTCGATATTCGTTGAACTGTTTGTTTTTGACTAGCAGTGTTTTTGAAGCAATTTTTAGCTACATGCCCTATTTTTTCGCATAACTGACATTTTGGTTTTTCGAGTGTATTCGCTTTATTGAGGTTTTGAACATAGCCTAATTGTTTTTCAAGCTTATCTGCAACTAGCACCAACTCTCTGATTGGTGTTTCCGAGATCATTGTTAGGTGAGCTTTGATCATACCATTATTTAGACCTCCGATGAAGGCATCTCTTTCTAGCGATTCCAGAAACGCTTTTGGTAGTGCATTATCTTCACCAAATTTTGCTCGAACTCCTGCTTCGTAATCTAAAGCGTAACTTTGTACTCTTGTGCCAAATTCAGAGCAATCTTCCGATGCGCCCTGGCTGGCTGAGTATAGTCTTTTACTAAGGGATTCGATTGAATGTGATGGCAGGAATTTGCTTGTGATCAGCTTGAACAAATCTTTTAAGCTGCTAATTCTCGCATCCCTCATTAGGGTGTAAGCTTTACCCCGGAGGCGTAGCTTAACCTCTTCTAACAGGGTTTCTGCTTGTTCAATATTTGCTGACTCGATTTTTTGGTTTGCGGCTTTACACGCGTCGATAAAATAGTGCACTTCACTACTATCGACATCTTGTTGGCCATAGAATATTGGTATTCTACGTTCCACTAAATTTTGAATTTCGATGTCGGTTAATGCTACCATTTTGGATATAATTTTCCTGTATACGGGACGAACTGAATGTTTGCGAAAAACTGTGAGGGGTGGCTCTAGCTTAGCACTAGAATCGCTATTTATTCGTGTTCTAGTTACTACGGGGGAGAACGCGATTGAACCACTAGATTCGCTATCTAAACGTTTTCTGGTAGGAACGGGGGAATACTGAACCGAAATATCAGATTCACTACCTAATCTAATCTTTACTGCAGGATTTGATTTGTCTTGCATGAACTTTATGCAAGTTGGTTAGACTAATGCTATTGTTGTGTCGACTGTCGAAAGTTACTGAACTGCCCTAAGCGGAAACTTTATCTACAGCGCCAATGTTATATATATATATATTATATATATTTATTTGTATTTTCTTAAATCTAATTCTAACTCGCTTAAATGTTATTGTCCTAATACCTATTTCCACTAGCTGGTTATATATTTTTTTTGTAGAGAAACGAAATTGGTTCAATAATTCCGAGCTTACCACTGGTGGGGGCTATTACCGGAATTATGCAACTTTTCGTTATGAATTGAGAAGTGCCGTTTTAGGCACGGTGTTAATAGAGCTAATCGGATACCTTGGACAATAACTAACAAACGAAACTTGTGCGTAGCACTTATATGTTCTTTTGTCAGCTTTGTATCAAGGCCTGGGCGTGAAGGTTAGTGGCTGGAATACTTACAATTTTTCTGGATCTTGTGGTATGCTCTCTGGATCGAATTGACGAATAAACGGAAATTATATTTTATTTACCTATTTATTATTCTTTCTTTTTCTTAATAAGTGTTTACTTGGTGAAGTTTTTAGATACAATTTTCTTATTTTGTTAAAATATGCTGTTCTTATATACTAAAAAAGAGTGTAATGTTTTACACTAACAATAACATTGACACATACAATTTTTGTTGTAACCTACTAAAGTCGTTTACCCTTAAATATTTATTAAATTCGGGCAAATTGCATTTTTCATAAAATAATTATTTAATTATTTGGGTCGTTTGATACAATGTAGTGTTGAATTGATTTTTTTGTGTATTCATCGATAAGATTATCGTTACATTCTTTTTATTGCTACCAGACAATTTTATGTGTTACAATTGTTTTCTTGTTTTCAAATATAATTGTTGTTTTTGTTATGTTTCTTATTTACTCTTATTACTATATGTTATCGTAATTTCAAGTTCGACCACCTGATTATTTTGTGTATACAATGTTTCTAACGCCTAAAAGTATGCTCGTTATACCATAAATATTTCGATACGAGCTAACGCCTATAGTTTTCAATTATTAAGAATGGTTTACAATATTGGAATGTTAAGAATGGAATGTATGTGGTGAATGATTCACAATGATTCACAACACCCTCTTAGTTGGATTGCTTCATACTTAACGAATTGCATGCAAAGTGTTAAAATTATGGATAGTGTATCGGATTCATATGTAGCGTCCTCTGGTATCCCTCAGGGCAGTCATCTTGGCCGGTTTTTATTTATACTTATCATCAATGATATTATTGACTGTTTTAATTTTTGTAAATGTTTGATGTATGCGGATGATGTAAAGATATACGCAGAGATAAAATCTGCTTCTGACACTATATGTATTCAAAATGAATTAAATTTATTTTGTGACTAGACTGTCCGTAATAAACTAAGGTTAAACATCTCCAAATGTAAAGTAATGTCTTTCTGTAAATCTCGTACATCTTGTGTTGAAGTACCGTATATACTATATGATGAAGTTGTGAGTAGAGTATTAATAATGCGTGACTTAGGAGTTTTATTTTCGAACAACTTGAGTTTTAACAAGGATATAGATTTAATAATTAATAAAGCTAATTCAATGTTGGGGTTTATTAAAAGGTATGGCAAAGAATTTCATGATCCTTACACATTGAAAACATTATATGTTACTTAGGTTAGGTCCATTCTGGAATATGCATCGATAATTTGGCAACCGATTTATAAGTTTCATTCGGATAGAATTGAGAGTGTACAAAAGCCGTTTTTAATTTTTGCACTTAGAAGACTTCCTAGATGTCAATCTGAAGATAGATTTAAACGAGAGCCATGTGAAAATAGACTGAAATAAATCAATTTATGCACCTTAGCTGTTAGGCGTGATAAAACGAATGCCGTTTTCGCTCGTGATATTGGCCCCTTCGCCCTCGATTGCCTTTCAGGAGAACAAATTTTGAAGGTTTTTATTCCTGTTTTTAACGTGCTAACTTCTTTTAATGTATATTACGACCAGTTTGATTTTCATATATCAAAAGAATTATTTAAAACAAATTTGAATTAATTTATTTGGATTGTATAATGTACTTTAATTAGTTTTAATATTTATCTATGCTATTATTACTTATAGTTTCACTTGTTTCTTTTATTTGGATTACAGTAATCATACTATGTATTAAATATATTAATGATGAAATAAATAAATAAATAATATTTCAGAAATTGGTTGAAATAATTTCTGCGTACCAACAATTTCATCCAATAAAGCCTGTATTCCATGAGAAAAATTGACTGACAGTCAAAAAAAAAAACGAAAAGAGAAAAATAATCTGATGCCTCATATAAGAGACAAAGACAATGGTTTTTATTTTATAGAAAAACGATTTTGCTGTAAAATAAAAAACGATGTCCGTGTCTCTTATATGGGGCATCAGATTATTTTTCTCTTTTCGTTTTTTTTGACTGTCAGTCAATTCACGGAATACAGGCTTAAACGCCATTGACTTTTTAAATCTTTTTTAGAATGCTGAAATTTATTTTGATAGTATTGTTCTTTTGTGGTTGCAGTATCTAACTTAATTTTCCTCTGAAGGAATTTTACTCTATTCTGAAGTTTAATATTATTTTTATGTTTATTAGCAATTAGAAGCAATCTATTTTTGACTTTTATACTTTTCAGAAGGCTATTAAACATCCAGCACTTAATTTTCCTACCTTTCAAAAGCATTTTGACAGAATAAGATGATTCTTCAATTTTAGCAGTATTTTAGTACTTACCTTCTCTATAATAATAAAGTACTGCCACATACATACCTTTCCATCACCACATACATTTTGAAACTAACTTTTCAGTTACAGACAGAGAAACTCGTACTGCTTCTAATTATCGATTTCCTAATTTTAAATTTACATTTACAATTGTCTGTACATTTTCAATCAATTGAATGAGAATGACAAAGCCATCAGAATTTCGAATTTTAAATCTATTCTTAAAAATAAGTTATATAATACATTCATTACCAATTATAACTTAACTCATTAAATTTTAAATTTTAAATGTAATTCCAATTTGAATTCCAATTAAATTTTGTTTGTTAATTGCCTAATAAAACACACATATTAACTTTTATCTTTATCTTAGCTTATTTGAAATGTAATTTTTATATAAAAACGTTTTCCGACAGTAAAAAAGTTTGTTCTTTTTTCTTTGAAAAATAAAGATTTAAACAAAAAATATAAAAAAAAATAATAATAATAATGTGGTCTTCGTGGACCCCAGTCGGTTCATAATTTAGTATCTGTTATTTTTGGTGTTTACTACCTCACTCAATAAAGTTAGATTTTAGTCATCTACATTCTAAAAATAAAAATTCATTTTTTCGCTGTTTGGTACAGTATAAAAATTCTGTTTCATTTTTAGAAAACATTCTCAAATTCCACCGTTGTCCATAACAAAATATCAAAATTAACCCAACCAAAAATATATAGGCCTCTGCGAAAAAATTCACAATAATAAAATAAAAATTAGTAGGACGGAAGATGTAAAATGATGTCCCAATTATTTGAGGGTGTTTGTGTAGTGTGTTGTTTGTCTCACCATTCTAGATTACCATCCAAAATATTGTATTACGATAAGAAAATAGCAAAAAAAAAAAAAATAGAACTTTATTTTGTTGTTGTACTTAAGTATATAAAAGTCAACAATATGACACCACCAGAACTAACTTTCTTTTCAACAGAATCTGAACTGAAAAAAATAAAAACATTACGAATTATGCGACAGCAAAAAAATTGTTTTCATTAAAAAAAAAAAAAATCATTCATTAAGTACTAGGTCTTTTCTTCTATTATTATTATTCGTATTTAAACCAAAATAAATAAATATTAAAACAGGCAAAAATATAAGAAAGAACTTTGGGTCCATTCACTTTGTTGTAAAAACAATATCATGCCAAGTTTCTTATATTACATTCGTAAAGTTCGGTTGGTTGTTAAAAAGTTGAATTGTTACATTTTATTAAGAAATTGGGGTTCTGTTGAAAAAATGTTGTCGTCTCTCAATTATTTATTCTTCAATCGTAATGGAACAATCAATCCAGCCCAGAAAATGAGAAAAATACTTACCGACAAAATGTTAAGTTCTTTCCGTATTTAAGTATTTAAATTTTTTTTTATGTAAAATGTTTTAAAGAGCAGTTTTTTAGAAATGTAATCTAATGTAAGGTTTATTTTAATTACGGTTTGTTTGTAAATTATTCATTCATGTGTCAAGAATTCAAACTTGAGCAGAATAGTAGTAATATATTGATTGTTTTGTAATAATAACATTTTTTTTTCTTTTCAGGTAAGAATTCAACAAATATGATATGAAATTTAAATAAAGCATTATTATGGTTTACATAGGTAAGTGTTTCTCTTTTCTATTAAATTCTAATGACATAAATTACGTCTATTCGATTGACTTTTGAAGCGAAAATTTGTTCATTAAAGAAATTATCGTGTGATTGATTATTATTGCTTCACCAAATTATTATTATTAACATTGTTTTTCATCAAATCAATTAATTGTCTCAACCACCTCAAACTAGTCATTATTTAACTTTGCGGATTTGTTACAGACGTTGTTTTTCCAACCAACTATTTTCAAATTTATCGAAATAGCTATTTGTGTGCAGAGGGGATAAAATATATGTTTAAGTTATCCCAACTCAATCAAAGCGCTAGAGCGAAAGAGATGCCTTATATCCTCTGTTAACAAAGAGTAATTCGAAAAGTACTCATCTGATTCACATGAAACAAAGACAGACTAATAGGTGTTGATCAAATAAAAAACACAACGTATGACTAAGATCTCTAGGTGGTCGGATTCCAAAGTTATAGATGCGTAAAGATTCCCTTCATAACACATTCACGTAAAAAACTAAAACAATAAAAGTCATAGAATACTAGACACTTTCAAATTTATGCCGGTAATGCGATTACATCCTGTAATGGGTTTCCATCTTTTTTGTTGCAAGATTAAATCTTAACAATTAATCGAGTGCTTAAAACAATTTACGCCCGAGGTACCCACAATATTTTTTCTAAAACGATGGTAAACGGAAACATAGTAGGACAAATAATAAAAAAAAATCTCCAAACAATATAACAATAAAATAATTACTTTTTTCCATGTTGTTTTAAAGTTTATGGTATTTAATTAAAAAACTTAAAAAAATTAATTATAATCTTTGTGCGTTTTCCTTCATATTAAAATACACATATTTTTACATAAAACGCATAATTAAGGTAAGGAAAACGAATCAGGAAATGAAATAGGATAATTGAGGTCAGGATAAGAATTAATTCATGTTACTGGTTTCATCATACAGTTTTTTTTAAATTACACAAACTATTCCCAGCTTTAGCAGTTGGATGAACATTATTCCACAGTTTAACTCCATGGACAAAGAAAGATCGATGTCTCGGTTTAGACTTACATGACTTAGGCAGATTCAAATTTAATATGCGTCCCGATTTACTGAAATTAAGGTTTTCATGTAGATAACAACGAGTTCGCTTCTAAATCAAGCTAAACATGAAACATAATGCTGATAATTCTAGATATTTATTCAAAATCGTATTAAACATTTGTTTTGACAAAGCAGTAATAGGTTCACCAATACGTTTCAAAAATATGTACCTCGCACACGCATTGGAAGCAACATTTAACCGTCTTAAGGATTTTTTGTAACAGTTCAGATACATTGGAGCACAGTATGATATTAAAGGACCCACTAGAGTTCGAATAATATGACGTTTTACATCACTTGAAATAAATATTGCTGTGCTCCAAACTTTCCTTAACATCCCGGATATTTTACTGCACAGATGATTTAGATGCACAGACCGGCTCAATTTGTTATCTATGAACAAACCCAAGCTTTTGACTTGGTCATAGAAATCGATCCTTTGATTATCAATTACCAGATGAATAGACGGTATAATTACTTGCATTTTATTCGAAAGGATAATAGTTCGAGATTTACTGGGGTTAATTTGAAGTTTATTTACGATTGACCAATCATTTAAAAAATAAGTGTTTAATTTATTCCATTACATTCCATCAACGTATTTTTGTAAATTTTATTTTTTTTTTTTGTTCAAAAAATTAGGTCATACGTATTTAAAATAAAGCATTAAGTCAATTGCTTTCAAAAGTTTTGTAATTTTAGCAAAAAAAACTCCAATTTGTAATAAAATATGTTTGCCCAATTTTTTCCCCAGCACTGTACATACAAACAAAACCATTTTCATTCTTCATTTTATATGCAAAATAAAATTTTGAAAGTCTAGTATTCTATGACTTTTATTGTTTTAGTTTTTTACGTGAATGTGTTATGAAGGGAAATATTTTTTTTGTTTGGTTGTGTGGGTGTTTCGTTTAGATATGTATTTCTATAATTTGTTTACCTGCAGTTCACTTGAATAGGAACGACAGTTTTTTTGGAATATTTCGAAATCGATCCAACTTTTTCAAGATTGTCTTTTACAGGATTATAAGTTCTGATTAAGCAGTAAATATTAAAGGAAAAACAAATTTATTTTTCATGATTAATTTTGCTTTCTTGTTTTTTCTAAGAAAATGGTAAATTTGAATGTTCACTTGAATAAGAACGATTAACTAATCTTAATAAAAAGTTATTTTGTTGACTATAAATACAATTGAGTTCGATTTATTATTAAAAATTAATTTAGTTTACATGGTTTTAGTAATGCGTACTACTTCCCTTATAAAAAAAACCTTCGTACAACCTGCTGGAGATGGAGTCATACAAAGATTTTAAATAATCTAAAGAAATCTCCTTCCAGGCTTCATTTATCGCCTTAATAAGGTTTTCTTTGTTATCGAATTGTTGACCACCTTCGTAAACTTTCCGAGACAGCCAACCCCACACGTTTTCCATGATATTAAGATCGGAAGAATACGGTGGCCATGGCAAAAGTTCTACGTTTTGCTGCGATATCCATGTTTTAATTATATTAGCCGTATGGATAGGGGCATTATCTTGCTGATATATCCATGGTAATGGCCCAAAAGTATCATTGAATCTAGGAAATGCATCTTCAAGGAAGCCCTTGTAAGTTGCTGCGGTCATTTTTCCGGTTGGAAATGACAAATCTCCCGAACCATAAAATGATACCGCCCCCCACACCATAACGCCTCCTTCCCGGCTATGGTGTTTCGTTAAGAACGTTTCCTCTTTTCGAAGGTCGTGAAAATAATAATTAAACCCATCGGGGCCATCGAGGTTAAATTTCTTCTCATCGGAAACAGAAATGTTGCCTCGAGAAATCCAACCTTTTCTGTTTCCTCTCCTGATTTAGAGGTGGTTTCTTTTGAAGCTTTCTTCGAATAAGGTGATCTGATTTTTTAATCACTCTCCATAATGTTATTCGGCTCGCCTCCACACCAACTTTTGCTTTAATTTTTGCACAAGATAGTGCGCAATTGGATGCTGTCCTTAGTATAGCCCGCTTTTCGGCTGCAGATGTGGCCTCAACAATTCGGCCTTTGTTGTTTGAGCCATATTTACTTGGATTTTTTGTAAAATTGAAAATTACAGTCTTATTTCTTCCTATTTTATCTGCAATTGCTTGCAGAGAATAATTTTCGCTGTGTAGTACTTGAATTTGGGCTATTTCTTCCTTACTAATTTTTTTTTTCCTCGACCGATATTTTTATTTTTTTATGTTGAATTGGTAACGTTTTTAAAAAAAAATAATTTAAGTTAAGTTTAAGTTGCTAACACTTCAAATTTATTGACAATTATGGTCGTTTCTATTCAAGTGAAACAAACAAAAATCACACTTTTTAAGAAAAAGCAAAATAAAATAAAATGGCCTACTAATTTCTTTTTATTTAAAAATTTTGTCATTTTGAACAAGTGCTAATCCTGTAAAAGACAATCTTGAAAAGGTTGGATCGATTTCGAAATATTCCAAAAAAACTGTCGTTCCTATTCAAGTGAACTGCAGAAGCGTATTTTGTTGACCAAAATTTAATTCGAATTATTTTGGGTTTATTGTTTTTCCAAGAAAATAGCCAATTTGATTTAATTGACAAAAGCCAACCTTTCGAAATAAAATATAAATTTAATATGTATTATGACTCTGGTGGCAGGTATCATAACCAAGAATTAGGATTATGTTTAAATAAACCCAATTTTTTTTGGGGTTAATGTTATTCTTGCGGGGATTTATCTGTTTATCTGTAGGTAGGAGTTAGGTATTTTATTTGGTTAACGGCTGGTCAAAGCAACAGCAAAAATTAACCAAAATTTGGTCTACTTTTTTTCAGGTATTGAAACTAAAAATTTGGTTAAGATTTGTTTAACCAGTAATTTTTTTTGGGTTAGCTAAATTATTTTTTGGTCTATCTAGTACGATTGTTGTTGTATTTTTTTTACTTTTGGTGAAAGCAATACAACTTATGTCGCCGCCACAGTACGTTGCCATGTTGTTCTGCTTCGTATCCTTTAGCTGGCGGAGTTTTTGTCTCTTTATTCGGCTCCTCGTTGCCTCGATGGATTTGAGGTTGGTCATATTACGTGAAGCACGGTTTTATCCGGTCAATCGATATCTTGCTTAATTTTACTCTTATCTCTATTTGAAAATATTTCTCTTTCCGGTGGATTACTTGGACGGGCCCTCATATGGTGGCTGCAATAAACCTTTCCTTGAGTCCGTTCTGATGAAAACGTGTGTACAATTTCCTAGTTCATTTGCTACAAAAATGTTTGGGCTAATGTGTTTCGATGTGGGTGTTGGGCGAATTTTGTTGAAATGGCTTCTTAGCTCTTTTATGAATTCTACTCGTGGTGTAGCTTCTTTATTTTCCTGGATTAGTTCGTTTGGTATGCGTATATTTTCTCCGTAAACCAGCTCTGCTGAAGAGGCTGCCTTTTTTCTGTTGGAGGTATACGTGTTCAACGTGTTCTCTGTTTGGTGGAACGTATTCGGGCGATCCAATTTTCGATGACTTTATCATATAAATCTTGCTGAATTTGCTGGATGGCATTCGATATGTTTACTTTGAGGGCATCAATTGTTTGTGGTTTATTCGCCTAGACCTGCGATTTAAGATAGCCCAAAAAATAAGAAGCCTAAAGGCATTAAATCGCACGATCTCGCTCAAATCGCTCGTGCAGAATGTTCATCGTGGCATGCACTGTGTGGCACGTAGCGCCGTCTAGTTGGAACCACATGTCCTTGGTATTCATGTCATTCAGGAGGCCTATTATGAACTTGATGCGAAGCAAATCGCATTTCGCATTTCTTGCGATTTGACAAATACGATCTGCTTCGCAAGGGCTCATTATGAAATATCGTTATCGCGTTTCCCTTAATGATACATTTTTGGAGAATTTATTCTGTCAAATTATTGTAATAAGTGAGATTAATGGTTTATTCTTTGTATTTATATTTCCATAAAAATTATTTTTGAGTATACAAAACCGTAAATTTGATAAAAAGAAGAAAAATATTAATTATCATTTAAATACGTTTCATCACTGCACAAAATAATGTTTCGCTACTCAAATGTGATATTCGCCTGCTATTGCGCAGTCGCATTTTTCAATTTTATTTCCGCAAAAATCCGCTTTCATTTTCTATAATTTGGCGCATCGAGGGCGAAAAGGGTGTTTCATAATATAAAAATGCGAAATCGCATGAAAATGCGAAATGCGTACCGCTTCGCATCAAGTTCATAATACCATATGCCGTTCACTGTTTTGTTAACGCGAGTTTCGTTTTGAAGAAGTACGAACCGATGATTCCGCCAGACCAAAATCTGCAGCAAATAGTGACATACTCGAGATGCATTTGGTGCTGGTGCATTTTATGTGTATTGGTATCGCCCCAAATCAGAGAATTTTGCTTGTTCACATATAAATTCATCCAAAAAATGGACCTGTCAACTTCCAACTGCTCCAGCGTCCAATCAGCGAACACATGGCATTGTCTACGGTCGTTTACCTTAAGTTCCAGGGTCAGTTGGATTTTGTTCGGGTGCAGACCCAAGTCCCGATGGAAAATTCAGCAAGTTGAAGTCAAAAACAAAAACAATAGACACAATTTTTCAATTTACCGCAAACCTACTCAAACGGATCATACTATTCACAGAACGTCGAATCACCCAGCACAACATAAGATGGCAGCATACAATCATATGCTAGTAAGGCTCAACAACATTCCCATGAGCGATGAAGATTATGTTGAAGTATCATGCATATTGCAAAACAGAACGGATACACAACCAATATGATACACCGCATCAATTCTAAAATAAAATATAAAATTCAACAAAAACATTTAACTTCAATGTACACAAGCGATGATAAAAACAACAAATACATCGCTATAGACTACAACAAACACACAAACCATATTTTAAAAAAGACATTTAGAAAATACAATTACAACATAGCACACAAAACATCACAAAAACTTGGAAACAAATTATCAACACAACAAAACCGCATTGACGACAGCGGTATTTACAAATTAATTTGTAACGATTGTCCTAAGTTCTATATCGGCCAAACGGGAAGAACATTTACTCAAAGATTCAATGAACACACAATAGAAGCAAAACATACAAACACACACACAACCTTCAAATCAAATTACGCTCAACACTTAGTTACCCAACAACACACATTCACAGACATAAACAGAAATTTAAAAATATTACATACATTAAAGAAAAGCAATCTAATGGACCGTTTGGAAGAGTTGGAGATCTACAAGAATCGTCACAACACATACATTCTCAACGATAAAATAAATACAAAAACAAATAAAATCTATGACATGATAATTCAGTAGTTAAAAAATTGGACTGACGATGGATGTAATCCGAAACCGGTCTCCTAAATTTCATTAAATAATTATTACGAAAAGAAAGACATTTTAATTTATTTTAAACTTATTATATAAATATATATACGTGTTTAACTAATAAAAAAGTTTTAATTTATTTTATTTTTTAAAATAAAAATAAAAAAATCGAAGTTGAAGTAGCAGAAAGACCAAGTTCTTGTGAACGACGAGAAATTGACTGCCTCATGTTTTCCCATACAGTCTCACGTACAGCAGCGATGTTTTCAGCAGACCTTGCTTTTCGGTGACGTACCGAAACCGGTTGTATGTATGTTGTCCAAATCCATTTTTTCTTAAATTTTTTAGTTTATCTTTTTTAAGTTTATTACGGCACAACACCTTTGTCCTTTTTGCAAATTATTGCCATTTCTAAAGTGAATTTTAATAATTTCTAAGCGTTATTGGTTGTGTACACTTCCATAATTTAACCTCGAACATTTACTAATAAAAGCAAATAAAAATGAATACGCTTGCTTTGTCGCGAGAAAAATTACGGAAAATTTAAAATGTTAGTTCATTTGGATACCGTTATTATCTTTAGCATGAGTGATCAATACGTATACCCGTTTTTGGCAGATTAGGTTTGTTTGAAGGTCGGAACATCGACTTATTTACACTTCGTTCCACTCGAACGACTTTCTCGAAATTGCGGCAAAACATGATTTATGCATGTATAACTTTACGAGTTCTCGTAATTGCGACTTGTTGTTGTTGTTATGCTCGTACACCTTTTTAAGTACGACAGACAACTCGTAATTATTAAAAAGATTATTTTTAAAGAAAAGAAGAGTTTCTTTGTAAGCATTTGGTCGCAATTACGAGAAACTCGTAACTCGTAATGCTTAAATAATTGCACCCCTGGTCTGCAGTAAACTTCAAAACAACAACGTTAGCCAAATGTTTGGTTTGTTATTTGTCATATCCATCATTTATATTTACATCTGTCCAAAATTTGTTTTTAAATGGATAACTTCAAGTCCAGAAGGACATTTATTTTAAAATAAAAGCATTTTTTAAAGAAACATTGCACAAATACAGTCCTAACCAAATTTATTTGTACCTGCTAAATTTTTGATGCAACTTAACGCAAACAACTTTAACAATTATATAAGTAATAAACTTTTTGAAAACATTAATTTTAATTCAATAATTTAACTACCCCCTCTTTACATTTCTATCAAAATTTTTGTCAAATTTTGCTTGTAGGAGAAATTACAGTTAATTTAGTTTTTGCCAAAATTATTTGTACCCACATATTTGTTCTCATTATTATTTGTGCAATATGGAAAAACACAAAATAAAATACAATAGTAAATCAATTAAATTTAAGATTATTTTTGCTAATTAAATAATGATATAGTCACTCATGTTTTGTATGCAAATAGTCAGGTTTTGTTTAGCCTCTATAACATCTAGCAAGTGGTTCAAAAATTTGTTGTTAACATCACCTAGAATCTCATCCCACTCATTTTTCTTAGCACCCTGCTTCAAATTTTTGGTCTTGTTACATCATGAATACCTTCCACTTTAACTCGAGCCTCCGCAAGTTTGAATCGAAACTCTGCTCTGGCCGAGACAAATAATTTTATTCAAGATTTTTGTATAATTTCGTGGTAATGACTCTTCTTATGTATAGGAGCATTATCGTGCTGAAGAGCAAATTCAAAGGATACAAATAATTTGGGTAAGGACTGTACGATAACAACTTTGTTATTCGAGAATATTGTAATGTCTTCTTGAGAACGAAGTACAGAGCAAAAGAAAAAGGATGATATCCTTTTTTTGCGTTTTATTATCATTTTAGTTTTATTTATTTAAAAAAAAAAATATTTTGTGTGCTCCTCGTTATCAGTCAGGATAAACATGAAAACAAATTACATTTTGTTCGTATTTATTTCCTCGCAGATCTGCTTAACTTGCTATCTATAAGGATGGATTCTCAAGACTGAAACTATGAAATACTATATATGGTACAGTAGAAATGAATGCCTATTGGTTATTTTGTTTAAATATTAACTTACTGCTTTATAATAAAAAATTAAGAGAATTAAATTAACATCACCAACAACAAAACCGGAACGAAAATCTATAATATCCTTTTTTTTGCTTTTTATTGGGTTGTGGGTGTGTGTCATCTCATAGTGTTGTGTTTTGTTGTATTTTTATTTTTGAAGCCGGGAGAGTCAAATAACAAATAAAATATACTGTAGGATTTAATTTATTATATCTACTCAATTATAATTACGGGTAATCAAGATATAATCCTTTTTTCTTGTTTTTAATATCTTAGAGGGATATTAAATGTTAATTATAAATCAATTGGTAAACCCATCATTAAACCCGTATTCGAGTATATGTTTATGTTAGTAAAGGATAACAGCAAAATAAAAAATAATTTGGATTTAAGATGTTTTTAGGGATGTCTTAAAATAATATTTATTATAAAAAAGTGATGATTAGGCCTTTAAGACATTAGGTACTGTGAACGGAAAACGATGAGAAAATTTGTTAACAGAATGTATTTTAACACATAAATACATCTTAGGAGTTAGCCTAACCTAATTACACTACGAGATATGTAAGAAGGGAATTTTGACTATAATGTGAGAAGTAGTAACCATAAAATGTTTATTATTTTTTGTGTTTTTTGATTTGATTGTGTGTGCAATGATTGTTCGAGAATATAGCCAGTGATGGAAAGAGAGCCACCCAATGGGTGGTGAGCTCATGTTGGCGCCGGAGGAATGTATATATCGCTCATTGCGTGCAAGATAACTATAAGTCAAAAATAACGTTTTAAGGTTTTTCAACTAGAACTTTTTGGAAACAATTTAATTACGAATATTCTTTACTGCAAATAGTTCATTTCTTCTGACAATTTCGTAAATCATTTAAAAAATCTAAAAAAATTAGTTTAAATAGGTAAACGAGCACAATTTTATTAAAACAATATTGTATGTACTAGTTATAGTTTTTTTGACTGAGGAATTTTTAAATTTTTATATTGTAAGACTGTGCCCGAAACCTGTAATAAATATTTTTTAGTACACATTTTTAACATTTATTTGAAAAAACCACATACACCCAAATTATCACGATCTTTTGCTATGATAATTTTTGACACAAACAGAATAATTGTTCGGTCGACATTTAACATGGTCGCCTTAGCATTTTATATCATCAAAATAAAATGTCAACTATTCAATACAATAACATAATATATCGTTTGCAGCAACATAATAATTTTCAACTGCAGCAGCTTGCCGACAATTATTTTCTTCTAGGTTATGTCAACTAAAGATTCTTATTTATATGGCATATTGATCTAGGGAGTACATTTGAGTGTTACCACTATCGCCTAACAGATTATTGAAGCTATTAAAGAATTAATTGGTCGATTGAATTAAAACGTTGAATCGTATGCACCACATCATTAACGATTTATTTTAATCCGTAATAGAGTTGCCTCCAATATTTTTTATTTTGCCTTGCAATTCTGATTTGAGAATACCCATGACCTTCTCGTTTCCTGAATATAAACCTAGCTATCGTATTATATTTTCCAAATGTTTGGGGAGAATTATTGCACCATCATCCTGTTATACTACGTCCTAACAAATATAGGCCTACGCTACAATATAGACGAAAGCCAATTCGATGCGTGTAAAAAAATGCGTTGCTTGCCATTAAAATCAAACAACAATATGACAGAAGGGGAATACTTCAAAAAATTATTACACAATTCGGGCAGCGTAATAAAAATTTGTGAATGTAGGGGAATATTTTTCAAAAATTTGTCAAAAATTTATACTAAAACATCCAAAAATTCCAACATAGGTGATTCATTCTGATGAACTCTTAGTGTTTTACTTAGTGGTAACTTTATTTTTACTTGCCTTTTCGAGAACTTTGAGAACAACTGGTTAGATTGTAAGTGGTTTTTAGTTTCCCTTATCACTACGATCATCTAACCACTCCATGCTCCAAGGAAAAATTGAAAATATGAGCAAGAGCAGGACCGACAAAATTAGCTTAACAGCTTTCAAAATGTAATTACTAATTCCTTCGTCAATATCTTTGTTCCTCGTAACATCAACATTAATCTGCATGGCACATTTATTTAAACGAGATACTTTATTTTTTTGGTATAAAGAACATTTTTTAATGAATGACTTGGCACGATCATTCATACTAGGAAACTCGTAATATTGTTTAAGTCGCTTACCAAGAGGAGTAATATGGAATTCCTTTATAACTTCATTTATGTCTTCTTCGGTTTGGTGCATTGTTGTTCGGGATATAATTTGTAGAATGAGCTTTACCAGCTCATTCTACAAACACTCTCGAACTACCAAAAATGGAACTATTGGGAGTTTCTGTTATAGTATCTACAGATATATCACCAGTGTCATTTTAAGCATTTCGTTTCGATTGTGCTCTGGTTACAGCTGCAATTGTTTTAGCGAATTCAGATATGTTGAGCCTTTCACAATTTTTTAAAAGACTAAGTGCATGTTTAAAATTCTCTGGTTTATATTCTATTTCATATGAATATTCATCTAATTTAAGTCGCCAGCGGATTAAACCGAGAAGAAGCTTTCGGTTTTGCTTTCAGGCAGATTAAAGGACGATGATTAGTCGTTGAGTAGCCCAAACTAGATCCTTTTCCACGGTATGGTAGTTTCGTTCCGCATCGTTTAGCAATCTACTCGCAAATGAGACTGGTAGATCTTTCCTTCGACATCTTGTCATAGAATCGCTCCGATTTCGTAATCATTCGCGTTTGTAGTTAGAATAAAGATGTCAGTGAAATTAGGACGTTGAAGTATAGAAGATGAAGTAACGACTGAATTAACATTCCATTCAAATTGTACATATTTCAGTAACAATCGGCTTGAAGGTTCGGAGATCTTGGAATAATCATCAAGATATACAAAACATATTAAACCATTTAATCCCAATAATATCGTGTTCATGAGCCGCTGAAATGTAATTGGAGGACTAAATGGCATTCGCAAAAAATGGTACCGACCGGCTTGGATACTAAACGCTGTCTTTTCTTTATCATCAGCGTGCAGTTTAACTTGATGATACCCATTTGAAAAATCGAGTGTTGTGAAATACATTGCTATGCCCAGTTGGTCTAATATCTCTGTTATGTTCGGCAGAGGGAAAAATTGATCACTATAGTAATGTTGTTTAACACGTGAAATACTACAACTAAACGCCATTTTCGTTCATCAGCTGAAGATTTCTTGGGAACGATCAATAAAGGAAAGTTCCAAGGACTATTAATTGGTTCGATAATGTTTTCGTTTAGCATCTTATCAAATTAATTATTAACCTCGCTTATTTGATGTTAACAGGTTACGAATTTTTAAATGTTAGAATCTAATGACAATACGCGTTTGTTGTAGTCAGTCAGATTATCGCTTTCTAAGGTAGAAAACATTGTTGAAATCACGGCTAATTTTGAATATGGAAGATTTTATTTTTCGTCAAGTGACTGAGATTTAGATTTTCAGTAAGCTTGGTCAATCTTGCTTCTATGTTTGGATTCCATTTCCAACAACTAGTAAAACGTTAAGGAATATAATCAGAATTATTGTATAACGATTTAAGGAAGTTTCGAGCTCACTATTTGCACACACTTCAGAATTTTTAGGTAATAGCTGTGTTTTATCCTATGCACATTAGAGGTATCGGTCGCTATATGCAGAAGCAGCAAATTACAGCTCCGAAAAAGGTATTCTTGGATCACATATGCTCTCGATTATGGGGAACATAAAGTCGCCAGAGCGGTTAGAGTACCTCACCGTTTGAGAACAGCTGTCCTATAAACCGAAGTGTGTCCACAAATATGATCCTCCGATGACGTGCTCAGGTTTAATTAACAATATTTAATATTAAATTAACAATAAATAATAATAATTAATTTGCCTAATTTTATAAGCGGCGCTTACATATTCGATTATTGACTAACTTGAAGTACAAGACAGCTTTTTTCACCTGCTGCCCAAGAAGAAATGCAACACAAGGATCGCCGAGGTTTTCTCCACGTTAAAGCAGCTTTGGGACACATCCTCTCCACTTTTAGGCCATCGAGTTACTTGGCGAGCAATGAGTTCTAACCGACACTCGTTCATGCTTGTGATAAGGCGCTCAAATGTTTGTGATAAGGCTTGATTTTCGTAATGACGGCATGTACCATGTGCCGATCCAAAATCTCACATTCGGTTTGAGTTCGGTGTTGCTTTGGCGGTATCCAATTTTTGTTGTTGGCATTTTTAACAGTAATTTTTTTTACGGATGCGGGTCGTTATCCCAGCGATCCAACCGTTTAGTCGCTTCTAGAACAGTTAGTGGTTACTGTAGTGGGGGGATTCTAAGGCTATCATAACCATTCGGGGAGCGATTTTACGAGTTATGTGAGTGCCTCCAATCAAATTTAAAATAATATTGATATATTAATAAAAAGTATAAAAGAAGAAATTCGTAGGAATTGGTTTTAAGTATATTATTCAACAAGCATATAATAATAGCTGTTATTCACGAAGATGAAGTTTACCGACACGAGCCGATAGGCGAGTGTCGCAAATCATCTGAGTGAATAACAGCCATTATATGCGAGTAGAATACGATAATTTGTCCACGACCGATAAAAATTGTGTTTTATTATAAAATCCTTTAAATAAACCTAAAATAACTTCCGTCGACATTTTGACGTCTCAGTTTAATAATAATGAAAATGGCAAGAGACTACTAGATAAAATTTCCAAAAATGAAATTTTTATTTGGTAGTAGTGAATAATAGAAGAACGGACTACTACATAAACTAGCAGTGAATAATGGATATCATTATAATTGAAGAAACACACGTATAATGAGTATATTATACGTTAGTCGTGGACAAAAATATATATCCCAGGAACTCAAAAACAGAGTGTAAAATAACGAGAATTTTTTTAAAAGTTACGTAAGGTGCGAAGTTTTCTATTTGTTTTAATTAGTAGTGTACAATAAGTAGTGGTGGTCCATATATATTGATCTCTATTTGGGTATCAGAAATCCAAGCCAAAATTCTAAAAGTTAGTCAGTAGTTCAATTATGCCCACGTCTTGTCAGCCAATAAATGAATCCGATGAGCAATACCTATTAATGCGTTTAGTATTGCGTCAAAGAGTTCGCCAACTTGAGGTATGTTGTGTGGTCCCTATATATTGATCTCTATTTGGATATCAGAAATCCAAGCCAAAATTCTAAAACTTGGTCAGTAGTTCAATTAGGCCCACATCTTGTCAGCAAATAAAGGAATCCGATGAGCAATGCCTATAAATGCGTTTGGTATTACGTCAAAGAGTTCGCCAACTTGAGGTATGTGGTTCCGGTCCGTATATATTGATCTCTATTTGGGTATCTGAAATCCAAGCCAAAATTTTAAAAGTTAGTCAGTAGTTCAATTAGGCCCACATCTTGTCACCCAATAAAGGAATCCGATGAGCAATACCTATTAATGCGTTTAGTATTGCGTCAAAGAGTTCGCCAACTTGAGGTATGTTGTGTGGTCCTCCCTATATATTGATCTCTATTTGGATATCAGAAATCCAAGCCAAAATTCTAAAACTTGGTCAGTAGTTCAATTAGGCCCACATCTTGTCATTCAATAAAGGAATCCGATGAGCAATTCCTATAAATGCGTTTAGTAATACTTCAAAGAGTTCGCCAACTTGAGGTATGTTGTGTGGTCCCTATATATTGATCTCTATTTGGGTATCAGAAATCCAAGCCAAAATTCTAAAACTTGGTCAGTAGTTAAATTAGGCATACATCTTGTCATTCAATAAAGGAATCCGATGAGCAATTCCTATAAATGCGTTTAGTATTACGTCAAAGAGTTCGCCAACTTGAGGTATGTTGTGTGGTCCCTATATATTGATCTCTATTTGGGTATCAGAAATCCAAGCCAAAATTCTAAAACTTGGTCAGTAGTTAAATTAGGCATACATCTTGTCATTCAATAAAGGAATCCGATGAGCAATTCCTATAAATGCGTTTAGTAATACTTCAAAGAGTTCGCCAACTTGAGGTATGTTGTGTGGTCCCTATATATTGATCTCTATTTGGGTATCAGAAATCCAAGCCAAAATTCTAAAACTTGGTCAGTAGTTAAATTAGGCATACATCTTGTCATTCAATAAAGGAATCCGATGAGCAATTCCTATAAATGCGTTTAGTAATACTTCAAAGAGTTCGCCAACTTGAGGTATGTTGTGTGGTCCCTATATATTGATCTCTATTTGGGTATCAGAAATCCAAGCCAAAATTCTAAAACTTGGTCAGTAGTTAAATTAGGCATACATCTTGTCATTCAATAAAGGAATCCGATGAGCAATTCCTATAAATGCGTTTAGTATTACGTCAAAGAGTTCGCCAACTTGAGGTATGTTGTGTGGTCCCTATATATTGATCTCTATTTGGGTATCAGAAATCCAAGCCAAAATTCTAAAACTTGGTCAGTAGTTAAATTAGGCTTACATCTTGTCATTCAATAAAGGAATCCGATGAGCAATTCCTATAAATGCGTTTAGTAATACTTCAAAGAGTTCGCCAACTTGAGGTATGTTGTGTGGTCCCTATATATTGATCTCTATTTGGGTATCAGAAATCCAAGCCAAAATTCTAAAACTTGGTCAGTAGTTAAATTAGGCATACATCTTGTCATTCAATAAAGGAATCCGATGAGCAATTCCTATAAATGCGTTTAGTATTACGTCAAAGAGTTCGCCAACTTGAGGTATGTTGTGTGGTCCCTATATATTGATCTCTATTTGGGTATCAGAAATCCAAGCCAAAATTCTAAAACTTGGTCAGTAGTTAAATTAGGCCTACATCTTGTCATTCAATAAAGGAATCCGATGAGCAATTCCTATAAATGCGTTTAGTATTACGTCAAAGAGTTCGCCAACTTGAGGTATGTTGTGTGGTCCCTATATATTGATCTCTATTTGGGTATCAGAAATCCAAGCCAAAATTCTAAAACTTGGTCAGTAGTTAAATTAGGCCTACATCTTGTCATTCAATAAAGGAATCCGATGAGCAATTCCTATAAATGCGTTTAGTAATACTTCAAAGAGTTCGCCAACTTGAGGTATGTTGTGTGGTCCCTATATATTGATCTCTATTTGGGTATCAGAAATCCAAGCCAAAATTCTAAAACTTGGTCAGTAGTTAAATTAGGCCTACATCTTGTCATTCAATAAAGGAATCCGATGAGCAATTCCTATAAATGCGTTTAGTATTACGTCAAAGAGTTCGCCAACTTGAGGTATGTTGTGTGGTCCCTATATATTGATCTCTATTTGGGTATCAGAAATCCAAGCCAAAATTCTAAAACTTGGTCAGTAGTTAAATTAGGCCTACATCTTGTCATTCAATAAAGGAATCCGATGAGCAATTCCTATAAATGCGTTTAGTATTACGTCAAAGAGTTCGCCAACTTGAGGTATGTTGTGTGGTCCCTATATATTGATCTCTATTTGGGTATCAGAAATCCAAGCCAAAATTCTAAAACTTGGTCAGTAGTTAAATTAGGCCTACATCTTGTCATTCAATAAAGGAATCCGATGAGCAATTCCTATAAATGCGTTTAGTATTACGTCAAAGAGTTCGCCAACTTGAGGTATGTTGTGTGGTCCCTATATATTGATCTCTATTTGGGTATCAGAAATCCAAGCCAAAATTCTAAAACTTGGTCAGTAGTTAAATTAGGCCTACATCTTGTCATTCAATAAAGGAATCCGATGAGCAATTCCTATAAATGCGTTTATTATTACGTCAAAGAGTTCGCCAACTTGAGGTATGTTGTGTGGTCCCTATATATTGATCTCTATTTGGGTATCAGAAATCCAAGCCAAAATTCTAAAACTTGGTCAGTAGTTAAATTAGGCCTACATCTTGTCATTCAATAAAGGAATCCGATGAGCAATTCCTATAAATGCGTTTAGTATTACGTCAAAGAGTTCGCCAACTTGAGGTATGTTGTGTGGTCCCTATATATTGATCTCTATTTGGGTATCAGAAATCCAAGCTAAAATTCTAAAACTTGGTCAGTAGTTAAATTAGGCCTACATCTTGTCATTCAATAAAGGAATCCGATGAGCAATTCCTATAAATGCGTTTAGTATTACGTCAAAGAGTTCGCCAACTTGAGGTATGTTATGTGGTCCCTATATATTGATCTCTATTTGGGTATCAGAAATCCAAGCCAAAATTCTAAAACTTGGTCAGTAGTTAAATTAGGCCTACATCTTGTCATTCAATAAAGGAATCCGATGAGCAATTCCTATAAATGCGTTTATTATTACGTCAAAGAGTTCGCCAACTTGAGGTATGTTGTGTGGTCCCTATATATTGATCTCTATTTGGGTATCAGAAATCCAAGCCAAAATTCTAAAACTTGGTCAGTAGTTAAATTAGGCCTACATCTTGTCACCCAATAAAGGAATCTGATCAGTAATTCCCTGTAAATGCGTTTAGTATTATGTGAAATTACGTGTTTAAATCGGTACGTGTCGTTCTATTTTAATTTATCTTAAACTTTTAATATGCTTAATATATTTAGTATAACTAAATACAATATATAAAATATATTATTTGCAATTAAACTTTTATATAGTTATATCGTAGGTTTCTGCAAAACGCCTAAATGTTACATTTTCACACATACTAGCAAACAAATTGTTGTTTTTGTATTTTTAGGATAAATGTAGGATAAACTTCACATCCCTAATATAATAATAATAAAATATAAAGTAAGAAATAATAAAAACTTGCGCTTTCTTGGATACTCAATATCGTCGTAACGGCAATCCAAAAATGAACCCAACTGGTCACAAATCACTGTCCTTGTTGTTTTATTTTTTTTATTCCGGTACCGTTGCTCGTGCACCCCAGAATCAAAATTTATTACTCAATACTGACCATTGATGTTTAATAATGGCACTAACCAAATAATGGCAAAACCAAATGCATTCACAAAAAAAACGAATTATCAATTATGGTGTTATTGATAAGATGGTGATTGATGCAATTTATAATTTAACAAACAAAAATGTTTTATTGTTTTGGTCGTTGGTTTTATGTTATCTTTTATTATTTTTTTTTTTTTTCACTGAACT
Organism: Tipula vernalis; assembly: GCA_958295665.1. NCBI lineage: Eukaryota > Metazoa > Arthropoda > Insecta > Diptera > Tipulidae > Tipula > Tipula vernalis. Next base: position 276,707,764 of record OY282559.1, read on the forward strand.
GTCTTTAAAGCAATATGATCAATTTCATCAACACACAGGTTGACAACAGCAAAACAAATTATACAGGATTTTTATGAACTGGGCTTTTATTAATAAAAAAAAAACATAACATTTAAAATAATTGTTTTTATTTATGTTAATTCCACATATTAATGATAATGATTAAGTTTAATTCATTTAATAATTTAAATATAGATTATTATATTTATTGTTCGAAATTTTAAATTTTATAACTAATACACATATTATTTCTCATGGATTTTTAATAGCTTTTGTTCTATGTCGCACGACCGTTAACCGTCTTTATTACATGAACGGGCACAGTTTTCAACATCCGACTTTACGCGGGAAAAAAGACAGAATTGCAGTTTATTATTTCTGTATTATTATTTCGTTTCTTTTTTTTTTTTATTGATAAGGTAATGAATACGCTGTTTAGATATAGTATATTGAAGTACGCTAAGTACGCTATGAATTACTGTTTTTTCTTTATTGACTAAGACACTATATGGTTTAAAGACTTCAATTAAGAGACACTATCACTATTTATTGTTCATAACTTTTAGTTTTACTTAATATTTTATATAAATTTTTATTTGTTAATTGTATTACAATGTACAATCTCACAACAAAATAAATAAATTTAATATCGAACTGCACTTATCCAAAAATTTAAATCAACTGTCACGTACCAATTTATTTCTTCTTTTTTTACCATGATCAGAAGCGGGGAAAAATTCGTATAACGAACAAACCAAGCCAGGTAAGGTCAACTTAATACGACGTTCACAACGGATAACGATAATTTCTAAAGGCTAACCAACACGAAAAAAAAAACTTGTGACCAACAAGGTGCGTCACATGTTCTACAAAAATTTAAACACAATAATTTATTATTGTAGTCAAATTTTAATCTAAAGTAGAATGGTAATAAGGGCAGGATGGAGGATACGAATAGGGGTTAGCTGATTTTCAAGATTTTAAAGCTACTTCGTTGATTTCTTATCACAGTCATTATTATATTCATATTTTCAAAATTACTGTAGTCTTCATTACAAATAGTTATCAATTAAAGATTAAAATTATTAAAGTTATATTATTACAATGAATGAGGTAAACTTTTAAAAAACTGGTGGTAAAATCCTGGGACGTAGTTGTTATTTTTGCACAAATACATTAAGTCTTGTTATTTTACTTCAGAGATTGGTTCACTTTGATTGTATAACGGATCAACATTGTTACGGTCAATCGTTTTCTGTTTTCTTCCTCGGCGTTTTGTTGTCGATGATTCTTCATAATATAAAATAACTTCTTGAAACTTCTCATCAAACTCGTTTTTATAGTATAATTTATAAGGCTTATCTTTAGACACTTATATTTCTCTAACTTTGCTTGTCAAAACTGCTTCATTTTTTGTATTTTTAGCAAAAAAGTTGGAATCATATACTTTTTTATAATCAAAAATATCTTTCTGTACAACTTCATGGACAACATAGGATAATCCACCATCTTTTACATTTCGTATAAGACTATAGTACTGGGCTGGAATGTAAATAGTTTTGTTTTTACGAGACTTTTCTATCATTGAATGTATAGAATCACCTTCATTTTGGGTGTGCCCTTTTCTAGATATTTATGATGAATGTCGATATTTAATTTTTTCGATACCCAAGCGTAAAAAGTATATAATTTCTTATTTTTATTTTGTCCGGGACAATTATCTGAAAAAATATAAATTTATTCGCATTATTTTTGTTCTTTTCTTCCAAAATGAATTTGTATAAACAACTGGACACTTAAGACGCACCTTGTCCAGCAACGGTTTCGTCCCATAAATAACAAAATCCCCGACGGTTAGCCAAATTGTATATGGTAAAATTATGTAAATTTAGTTTTCTTTTGTAAAAGAAGATGCTTGTTTCACCGAAAGGGTACTGTAAAATTTTTTTGAAAATCAAAACAGGCAGATACTATATTTTTGTGTACAGTAGCTGCTGCTTTAGCGATATTTTTGAGCAGTCGAGCTTCATTCTTAATTAAGATTTTTCTTTCTCTGGAGAGGACATGTTCTGCACTAATCTTTTTTTGGCTTATAAAAACTTAAATTAAAATTATAATTGAAAATGTCCCGATACTGTCGTTCGGTAACATGCTAAGACCTAAACAAAAGTACCGAAACATTTTGGATACGGAAAGATCGCTAGATTTATGCTCTAAAACGTATGGTTTAGAAGCATGCCTAACTTCATTCACCGGACGAACCAATTTACCGATATTAGAAAAATAAAATTTAATAGATTTAGACCAGTTTCATTACAAGTAATAACAACTTACCCCATTGATCAATTCCACCATCGGTAGATTTTCAAAGTTCAGTATCAACTACCCGGTTCGAGATAGCAAGCGTATCGAGAAACATTTTTAGGCATACCCTTGTAGTTTCGTCTTTATCGTTCACTACATTAACTCCTTGAGCTACAAAATCCCACTGACGTATTTTAGTAGATAATGTGTAGTAATGTGTGAAAATGTTCAGCCTAATTTGGTGAGGTATTCGTTCATGACACTTTAGGCGGCATTTTGATAAACATTCGTTTTTCATTACTTTTGCCGGAATTTGTACGTACGGCTGCGTTTTTATATTGGTTTCCCGTATTCTTTTGGCGCTTCGATTCTGCTATTTGCCAGCTATTTACATTTCTTTTGCGTTTTCTGGTTCTAACGTTATTTTTTGACGAAGATGCAGGTTGAAAGGAACCAGATGGGTTTGAATCTAATAATCCGTTATCAGAATCAGTACCGTAGCAGTGAAATGGATCTGGGAATGCAAAATAAATTTTATTAGCTTTTATCATAATTAACAACTATGTTTTGACATTACATTGGCGAAAACTTTAACCATGGAAAGCATGGAGAGCATAATGGAAAGCATAAGACAAAATTATAAAGCACTTTAGCAGACAGGATTAGAAGAATGGTAAAAACAGTGAGACATTAAAAAAAATTCTGCCTTATTTTATTCTTGCGCTGTTCAAATAAGGAACTACATAATATAAATAAGATATTTGGCAATGAATTATATCTAACTTATTAGAAATAAACAGTGAAAAATTTACCCACAACCTCATATGTGTGCTTTTCGGCCTGCCACTATGCTGCAATGGTATAGTTAGCATACACTAATGAAACGCGCAGTTTGCAGTCAAGTTTGAATGTAAGAAAATACAATATACTCGCGACATACACACGTTGTACAATGGCGTTCTACCTCCGTAAGTTGCCTAGCTGATACTGTTATTTAAGTGATTGGGTTTGACACGATCAATAAATAGTATATTGTGTAACGTGTAGGAAAAACGATATATTCCCGGACGAGTATGGAAGTTGCTGGGACGAGGCGTCAGCCGAGTTCCAGCAACCATAAGAGTCCGGGAATTATAGTTTTTCCACGAGTTGCACATACGATTTTTTCTCTAATCGGCAGTATATCAGATTATTCATTTTATTCATTATATTCTTTAAAATACGCAACATTTTCCAATTTATATTTTCAATAGATTTCACTATCAAAGTTACCTTAGAATTATAACAATCGCGTGCGCTGTCAATTTATTTAAAGGTCTGTCAGAGCAAACGATACCCGTCGTTAATTTGTGGTTTAGTTTAAATATAATGGACAGCAATTTTGATAATTCAATCCCAGGTACTCCGCCTGGAATCTTGGAGACAGCAAGATTGACTACACTAAATTTGTTGCCGCAGAAGTCGAGGGAGAAGTACGAAAATGCATACAAGCGTTTTATGGATTATCGCATAAATAACAAGGCCAATTCATTCTCCGAAAACGTTTTAATTGCATATTTTTCGGATTTATGTCAAAAGATGAAACCGTCAACCTTATGGTCCAACTATTCCATGGTGAGGTCGACGCTTAGCATTAACAATAATGTTGATATATCCAAATATGGAAAACTACGCGCATTACTGAAACGTCAGTCAGATGGATATAAGCCTAAAAAATCCAAAATCTTAACGAAACAACAAATAGAAACATTTATGGAACTTGCTCCAGATGATACATATTTAATGGCAAAAGTATGTTAAGATGTACGCGCTCATAATTTATTTACAAAAAATTTGTTTTCTAGGTTGCCTTAATTTTTGGAATTTCTGGCGCATGTCGTCAAGATGAACTATGCCGAATAAATTTGAATGACATTCAAGATTTGGGAAATAGGATATTGATTACCATTCCTGTTAACAAGACGAACAAGCCAAGATCATTTATTGTAAATGAAGCGTATATCGAAATATATCGTAGATACATAGCATTACGTCCCACTGATTTCGATAATCCTCGATTCTTTTTCAAATTAAAAAACGGTAGAGGTAACAAACAAGTAGTGAGCATACATCAGTTTGGCAAATTGCCTCAAACTGTAGCTACTTATTTGAAGTTGCCAAATGCGATAGAATATACAGGGCACTGTTTTCGCAGATCATCTGCTGCAATATTGGTAGATACAGGTGCAGATTTGACTTGCCTTAAGAGACATGGTGGTTGGAAATCGGCAACGGTTGCCGAAGGGTACATTGATGATTCTCTAAATAATAAAATTGAAGTTGCAAACAGAATTTTCAATACCACCGAACAAAATCCAGGTGTGGACCGTAACATGACCGAAATAAAAATTTTCAATACTACCGAACAAAATCCAGATGTGGACCCTAACATGACCGAAATAAACGATAATAGTGCATCAGTGGCTACAACTAACCTTAATTGTAATGCATCTGCGCCAATTTTCAACACCTGTACAAATTGTACAATTCATGTAAATATAACCAATAATAAATAGTTGTTAAATATGTACTTTTACAATTATAATAATAAAAACTAAATAAATTAAAATTATATCATGTATTTCTTAAAAACAGATGATAATCAGTACTAGAAAGTATTCTCTGCCTAGGCAAGGAATACTTTCCAGTACTGTTTTTAGTAAGTTGCCTAGCAACGATGTAGTGTCGGGGAATACTTCATTTTGCTGACAGATAACAAACCAGAAAACTGACGTATTTTATCCGATTTGAGAAAATAAAACTTTCCTTACATTTTTATTATATTCAATGGCCCTAATAAATTTAAAATTACTTACCTGAATCATTGGCCTCCAAATCAATTTCGGTAATATCGGTGAACAGGCTTTTACAGCCCTTAAAATATGTACATGGATAAATGTTACAATATAGTAATAAAAACAATAATAACAAAAATAATTATTCAATAATATTTATTCAATAATAATACTTATAATAATAATAATAATAATAATAATAATAAGCGCTAAAGACTTTCGTGTCAGGCGAGCCGAAAAAATTTTCTCGTCTGAAAAATTCCAAAAAAAATCAAAATTGCTCTAAATTACTTAAATTCGTGATTAACAAAATTAATATTAAACTGCTTTAAAAAATTGTGGTTGTGAAAATTGATGTTTTGGAACATTTATTGGTATGTACATTTTAGTTTAAACCAAATTAGTGATAATTCAGAGCCCGGGGGTATAACCGGGCCCCTTGCCCAACTAACTGGAGTAAAAAAAGAATGAAGAAAAATGAACGAACCCAAGAATGAAGAAAAATTTACGTAACCGTACTATAAGGACGCTACCTGAGGAACGTCAGGGCACTTCTGGAGCCATCGCTGGAAGTGACAGCATAATCGACGGTTGAATAGACGGGCCGCGGTCGCGATGACCCGAAACAGTACAGCCACAATTCCCCAACCTGTTAATGATGTTTCGCTGGACACTATTTTACCAGCGACCACATTGGCAAATTTACCACGTGTTCGCATGAAATAGACGCCACAAATAAATAAATTTATCATGCGAACATATTACACTATCACACATTTAGAAACTGACACAACATCTTTCAGACATACATTACACCAAATTTTTACACACAAATACCCAAACATAACTGTCACTATTCAGAATCTTGCGGATCGACGCAGAGCAATTGTTAGGAATGGCCTTCTACCCGAGTTTGTTCTTCAGCAGATTAGGGATGAGGTTGCTGAAGAAATAAATAGTGGCCTAAGTGATATTGCTTCTGAGGTGTCAGTACAACATGCACCAAATACAAATTTACACACACAATTAGATGACGTTGCTCCTACCATAATTCGGAATACAACAACACAATCAGATACATTAACACAACAGCTTACACACATTTTTCAAAACACGCTTACACAATACACTGGATTAAATCCAACATTAAAACCACAAATACCAAAATTACATACATCAAGGAAACTTGCACAAACAGTTCACATAATTAACACGAATATTTTACCTGCTTGTGTTGGTGCAGATGCAACATTTGGTGAATTCACTGACTGCGGTTAAATTTATCGGTGGTACAGTTAACAATCCCAATTATCCTAACGTGTCACCTTTGATGCCAGGTTGGGAGCGCAGATTACAGGGTAAGATTGAGAGAATTCGTCAGGATCTGGGTCGTCTCCAACAATATAAGTTATGAAATCGATCAAGGAGACTGGTAAGGCTCGTCACAAATATTACACAGAAAGCATAAATACATTCAACACACGAACCTTTAACAGTACATAGACATTACATTCAGTACATAGATACACTAATACAAAAACTCTCGGCTTTGTCCGGTCGTATTGCACGGTACAGGCGAAGTCGAGACAGAAAAATACAGAACAAAATATTCTCACAAAATGAGGGAACGTTCTATAGAAAACTTGCAAAGCACGATACAGATAATACTGATGCACAGCCGCCTTCATCTGCAGATTTACACAGGTTTTGGTCTGGAGTCTGGGAAACAGGTGTCTCACATAATAGTGAGGCATCTTGGATCGCAGATGAGGCTACCAGAACACACAATATTCCACAGATGATTTTCCCAAGTATCACACAAAACACACTTACAGACATCATAAATCATACACATAATTGGAAAGCCCCCGGTACAGATAAAATTCAAAATTATTGGTACAAGAAATTCGCAAGTGTGCATCCGTATTTAACTCAACATATAAACAAATTTATAACAAATCCGCAGGAGATGCCCGATTTTTTAACAGACGGCATTACGTATATGTTACGGAAACAAAATAATGTCACGGATCCATCTAAATACAGGCCGATCACATGTTTACAGACAATATATAAGATAATTACAACATGCATTTCGCACCGCATACAAAAACATATAACAGATCATAATATATTAGCGGAGCAACAAAAAAGGATGTTGGCCAGAGTCACAAGGGTGTAAAGAGCAATTAATCATTGACTCAGTGGTACTTAAACAAGCGCATACTAAGAAGCGTAATCTGTTTACAACGTTTATAGATTACCAAAAAGCCTTTGAGTCTGTTCCTCACTCATGGTTGGTGAAGGTTTTGCAGTTGTACAAAATGAATCCTGAAATCATTCTTTTTCTGCAGCTTGCCATGAGCCATTGGAGAACGACCCTACAACTGTCTTTTAATAATTGCAAAATTACAACAAAACAAATACAAATTAGAAGAGGTATATTTCATGGGGACTCTTTGAGCCCTCTCTGGTTTTGCCTCTCTCTAAATCCACTCTCAAACATTCTAAACAATAGCAATTTTGGATATAAAATTAAACACAACACACAAGTTTTACATACAATATCACACTTGATGTATATGGATGATATTAAACTGTACGCATCAACAAAAACACATATCCAGTCACTAACACAAATAGCACATACATTTTCCAATGACATCAAAATGCAGTTTGGGTTGGACAAGTGATAAGGGTGACCCTTACATGACCCTTATCTAGAGCAGCAAAAATGTCCGTTATTTTGAGTAGCGCTGTTGCCTTACTGTGTTTAACCCTGAAACCAGATTGAAATTTGTTAATCATTTTATCATTTTTTCCAAATATTGGACCATTTGATCACACATCACTCTTTCAAGAACTTTGAATAACATAGGGAATATGCTAATGGGTCTTAAGTCCTTAATATCTTTAGGATTTGAACACTTGGCAACCGGCACAACTCTCGAAATTTTCCATTGAGAAGGAAATCGCGATTCACTTAAACAACTATTAATCAAATGCAAAGAACTGGTGAGATATATTCTAAAATCAATTTAATAAATTTTAATGGAATTCCGTCGTCACCAATTGAATTGGGTTTAATTCGCAACACGGCCTGTTTTACTGCAGTTTCATCAACTGTATAGAAATTAAATATATGTTCTACATTATGATCAACGTTACTAATACTTATATTATCAATATCATCACTATTTGATGTAATCTTTGCAAACCAAGTGTTAATTTCATTAGCTGAAAAATGAGGAGTTGTTACATCTCTACAAAGACCTAGGTTACGGATATTATTCCACAAATTTCTGGGCGGCAAATTGTGGTGAAGCATTTTATTCAGGAATTTGGATTTCGCTGATCTAATGAGCTTTTTGGCATTGCTTCTACCTTTACAAAAGGCTATACGGTTCTCAATCGTTTTATTATATTTCAAAAGCTCATAGCATATTTCCTTATCAACTACCGCAATTGCAATCTCCGCACTGAACCATAAGAGCGCTATTCGTTTAGGAGCGATAAAAGTTTTAATTGGGACATTTTATCAAATAAGCTAAGAATATATTAATTAAGTAACGAAAATTTCTGGCCAATGGTTTCGGCTTCAAATATGGATTTCCAATTCATATTAAGGCAGTCATAAGCCAACGCTTCATAATTAATGTTTTCATAAGATCTATATTGAAATGTAGAAATTGGAGCTTTAACCACTGGCAAAGAGTATGATAAATAGATAAAATCCGACACAGTTGCAGTTGAAAATTATTAGCCTCCTAAGAAAATGATAACTGAAAATACGATAATGAGAATACTATTTGTTACAACCAAGAAAATTATAAGTCAAGTTATAGTATTATTATCGGGAGCAAAACATAAAAATTGACTTTGAGAATGTACTACTTTCTCTGAGCTAGATGAAAATGCAATAACGCGATAAGTAGTACACTGCACGCAGTGAGCAATATATCAGCTAAAAGCTCCCCAAACCATTATACTTCCGGCACCATGTTCGTTGTTGGGTTTACGCCACACCATAACTGGTCCATCTGAACCAAAAATGTTAAATTTACTTTCGTCCGAGGGAATAACATTTTCCCAGAACTCTTCGGGCTCACTCTATTTGTTTTGTCGGCAAATTCATTTCTTGCGTGTCGGAAATTTATAGATTTTTGCAATTGCCAAAATTGATTAGGTATCATAACTAACGAAAATTTTACTAATAATTGTATAGAGCTTATAAACTAGTAATTCAAAAAAATGTAAATCTTGAAACGTTCGGTTTGCAGTTGGGCCACCAGAGCGCTGCAAAATTATAAATGACGGATTTTTCTAACTAAAAGTTGCCAAAAATGGTTAGATATCACAACGAAATTTGATTTACAATCTTATAGCTAATAAACCACTGATTCATCACTGATCAAAAAATTGAAAGAATACACTTTTTAGTTAACTAATATTTAAAATCAGTTTTGAACCGAAAAAGGTCTGTGCCTCACTTGGGCTACACAATTGTTGTCAGCAGAAAAGAGCTAAAGGCGCAAATCTTTCATTTATAGAAAGAGAACTCGAAAACATTTTAGTTTTAATAGAATTTGTTCCAGAGCCCAGCATTACCTGATGAGTTAGACGGATATTTTTCAATGTGTTATCCTTTGATAGTAGACAATTTTGAATTGTATGTTGATTTGGATGATCGGCAGCAATAAATTGGCGTTCCAAAAAAAAGAGAAACGTGGTTTCGGCTGCTTATTTTCCTTTCCAATTTCCTCAAAAAATATTGTTAAAGATGATTCCAATATGTACCAAAAAAAATAAGGCTCACTGATTCCTTATTGGATATGGGCACCGGAGAAAATATATCACCAAGTATATTCAAACTATCACTTTAAATTTTAACAATATGGATTTTTATTAATTTTTATAATATTAATTTAATTTCGTGTTGATTGCTCAAGATCTCAATTGTAAGTAAGAAAAATTAATTTACAAAAAAATGATTAGCCATCGCCAATTACAGGGTATTACAAAAAATATTAAAATAGTCCGCTTAAATATGTTCAAATATTCGGACTTGCTACTTTATCATTATTCGGATTTCATTTCAATGCTCCGTCAACTAAATTATCATTGCACTGCCATTATCGATCATGGTACACTGCTAATTCTACAAAACGATCAAATTTATTTAATACCGAAATCTCACTAATTGACAAACAACAATAACAATTCAAATGTGTTAAAGTAATGAGATGAAATGAGAAAGAAAGAAATATTTTGTGCAAAATGGTAAGCTAAATTATTAATTAAAATGAATCAGATGATTTGCAATGATTATATTTATAACAAATTAAATTTTAAGGCACTATGCGAAATCATCTGATTTTTCTTTCACATTTGTTGTGTTTTAAATTCTAATGTACATTTTGTTTTAGATTGGATTGTTTACATTGGTGGTAATGACAGAAGATAAGTATTTTGAATTTAATTAAATTGTTAACAATTTTGAGTAATTTAATTATTTGCTTTTAGCTGATCAGCTGGATCTAGACAGATAGTATTTTATGAAGTTGGTTTTTGCATATTCTACTTTGCTTACATAATCGAAATGAATAGATTTCATGTTGCCTTTATCCTTATACCATTCAAAAAATCTTTCTGCAGTATTAAAAAGGCTCTCGTCAAAATTTCTCAACGAACACATTCTAGCAGTCCTCTGAATAGTGCCTCCAACACTATCTGATGGTCCCCTACCGTGGCTTGTGGCAAAGAAGTTCCATTCACAGTCAATATTGAAATTTTATTCAATGAAGGCAAAAATAATAAATTTTTTTGGAGCTGGATATTCTTACTCATTGTCTCTGAGAAAATTGATAAATTTAGTTTGAAATCCATTTACAGCTACTACATCATGTGTCTGCTCTTCCGATATTACTGCATAGGAAAGAAATCTCATTTCACCTCCTTTCACGCCACGATTGGAAATAAAGTTGCATGCTGTGTATAATAATACACTGCTTTCATTTTATTTTATATAATGCTCCGAAAAATCCAAAATTACAACATATTCTCCAACTTGCAAATTATTTTTTACATGTTCTGGTAACGCGACTGTTCTTTAGTTATATAATCTGCTTATATCATCTGCTATATCGTGCTTACGGAGTACTGCTAAACTAACTTTGACAAAATATCGAAAATTTCATCAATTGAAGTCGTAATCTTTTCTAATTTGAACGTATTATAATCAGGCTTCCAATACCTGTATGTTACATCATCCACCTCATCAGCTTCTGCAGCGGATTTTAGTTGCTTAAGGAAACAATCGACAAGCATATTGTAGTATTTACATTTTTCTTCACCGCAGTCCCATGTCAAATTTGCACAGGATACTTTTTTTAACAGCTCTCTCTCTCTCATTCCTAATAACAGGATCACAAAGTCAAATTTTTGTAATAACTGGGCATAACAAATTGTGGTTTTGATGAATTATACACACACATTCATTATGTGTTCTGGCCTTTCCAGCTAATATTAATTCTTTTGGAATCCAATCTTTCGAGTAAGATTTTTTTCCAAAAAATTGCTGATATGCCTCAGATAAACTGCATAGAACAAGTAGTTTCTGCTTTTTAATCCGCCCTCCATTGGCATCACGAACATTTAGGCAATCATATGTTCTAGGAAGCTGTCGGCTGATATCCATACCTCTGTAGAATTCCTCAACTAAGGTAATTATTTGTGAAGAAATTCCCGACCTCTTTTTTCTTGATCCGTGAAAGCTGCCGTAACCTGACTCTTTGATTTAATTCTTTGATTTTATTTATTACTATGTGTTTTGTTGCCTGGAACTTTTCCATAATTCCGGACTCTGACCAATGCTCAGGTATTAAAGAGAGCAGGAACACGCGATTTTCGCATTTTTCCTCGCGATTAAATGCTTCCACGATGCTGTTGAGAAGTTCCTATTCGCCACAAAAATTTGCGTGATTTTCATTGATCTGTGTTATTACGGGAACCGGAACGCTCAGAACATTTTCATACAACTGAGTTTTACAATTTTCTTCAGTTGCTTATGGCCATAAGCTGGTTCTGCGAGCCTGTGCTTCTTGAGAGGTGATCCACCCAATTGAACAGATGATTCAGAGAAACTATCTTGATACGCTGTTTGAAGAAATTCTTGTGGTGGTGATATTCTTTCCGATTGACCTGGAGTATTAAACGACGGTGTTGAATATTGTGATGCAACTGGATTTGGTAAAAGTACAACTTCATTTAAACTGTACAATTTTATGCTACATTGGTTAAAAAAATGTTCATTTGTTATTTCACGATTTATAAACTTTTGAGCTTGTTCAACTAATTTTGTACTAACAGCTCTAGATTTGTTTTTCAAATTTTTGCGATGTTCTAAATTAAAATGATTACAACATTGTCGATTAACCACTTAGAACTTTCAATAATAAATTTACGAAAAAATACTCTACATTTCGCTTTTAAATTTTAACTAAAGATCCTAAAAATGTATAGATCTACTTATATGGCGGTTGCCCTAGGCATTAAGGGTATTGGTAAAATAATTGTGTGTGAAATTAATGAAACAAAATAAAACTACTTGAAAATGATGGGGCACACCAAAATTATTTGGGTAACAAAATTCATGAATCATGCCAAATATACCAAAAAAGTATAGGAACCGGAAATAAAACATGGACGTACACGACGTCATTTTAGTCCTAAAAAGGGCTATTTGAACATCAAATTAAATAATGATCTATTATTTTGTGCTAAAGGGGCAAAAACTAAAATGGGCGTAATTTGGAAGAAAAGGAATGTCAATTGGTGTTCTGTACATACTGCATTCATGTGACTCATTGGTTTATTGCAGTTAAAAACTGAAAAAATCCATAAATTTCAGATCTGCAGCCCTCTGCTGGTCAAACTGTAGCTAAATTATTTCAAGATTTGTACAATTTTTTATCATTTGTCTATTGTCTATGAAAATCATTACGAAAATTCTCATTAACTGTAAATATTTATTTAATTATTTTGCACACCAAATATTAGTATATTATTCAACGAGCATATAATGATAGCTGTTATTCACGAAGATGAAGTTTACCGATAGGCGAGTGTCGTAAATCATCTGAGTGAATAACAGCCATTATATGCGAGTAGAATACGATACTTTGTCCACGACTGACACAAAATTGTATTTTATTATCAAATCCTTTAAATAAACCTAAAATAATTTCCGTCGACATTTTGACGTCTCAGTTTAATAATAATGAAAATGCCAAGAGACTACTAGATAAAATTTCATAAATGAAATTTTCACTTGGTAGAAGTGAATAATGGAAGGAGGGACTACTAGATAAACTAGCAGTGAATAATGGATACCATTATAATTGAAGAAACAAACGTATAATGAGTATATTATACGTTAGCCGTGGACAAAATTACTTTTTATATCAAAACAGGTTTTATTAACTTTGAAGCTCTCTGCTGGGTAAACTAAGACAAGAATAAATTCAGTTTTACACTTTTTTCAATGGCTATTATTTTATCTATTAAATGCTGTTTTGAGTATATTGAGATTTTCGGGGCAGTGCCATCTATCGACCATAATATAAACTTAGATCAATCTGACTTTAACATCTAAGAAAAGGGAACTTGTTTAAATTAAATTACGTACTAATTTAGGCTGAAACAATACCTTTCTAAAATGGTATGACCTCTGACGATACTGTATTTAGAACCGAAAAAATAGCACTTTACGTGCAAGTCAAAAATTAGATTTGAAAAATTGTCAAAACTAAAATATCGAATAACGGGACAACCGAAGGTTAAAAAAAAAATTAAAACATATTATATATCCCGTTATTTTTAATGAGGAACACTAAAAAATTAAAAAAAAATCAAAATCTAAGAGATGAAGTTTGGACGTGATCCGAAATATCGGTAGTGGCCACTCTCTTGGTCCAGAAAATGTATTTTGCTAATATCTTAAAAAGTATGTATAAGGTTTACAAAAAACTGCTTATTACAAAATGTTTCCCAAATTTAAAAAAAAATAAAAATAAAATTTGGTTGAGTGATTGGCCTTTTCATTTTTCTGATTTACCATTACAGACAATTATAACTTCTTAATTTAATAAAAAGCACAATAATTTCTACATTTTGCGTTCCTGGAGAGTATTACGACACGAAATGAAATTTTTTCGACTATGAATAAGTGGTACGAAATACGACTAAGTGGTATTTTGTTTGCCAACGAACTCAATTTAGAATTAGAATTCAATTTTTATCAAAGAAAATAACCAACCATTTCTCAAGGTTGGTACAACATTTTGAAATTCTGTATTGTGAAATACAATTTGTGTTTCAAAAATAAAATATATGGGGAAGTGAGTTTGTTTATATCTAGCCTATGTTATTGGTTTTTTTATTTACAAATTAAATGCTAAAAAACAAACTAAAAAAATGATTTGAAAACCCTGGTTTTAAAACGTAAGCTTTGCAAGAGAAACGGATTTCAATTCCATCAATTTAGCAGGATTTCGACAAATTTGGTAAATGGCTGAATGGATAGTGTAATTTATTTAATAAAATATAGCTGTTAACAAAATGCTAGTTGTAATTAATATACGAACTAATTTCTATATCAAAACTGTATTTGTAATAGACTAAGCGGCATTGTGGTTAAAGCTGCAGCAGTTGAATTATGATAAATGGTTAATCCGGGTTCGAATGCCATTTTTCGTATTCTTCAACTTGCTCTAAATAAATCAAACTTTCCATTTTATAGGAATTCTAAATTGAATTTGTTTGAACATAAATCATTTTGTTATGGGTAAGGTAATTGTTATAAATTAAATTAATTTTTATTAATTTATTTTTGCTCAATTTAAAAAGTTAACAAAAACGGATACATACCAACCAAACTTGTATAGAATAAAAGTTGAAATAAATAATAAATGATTTTGAACATAAAACCAGCAGAAAAAAAGCTCTTTCTGCGGTAAAGTATACGCGTACATACATTTTATTATACAAAATGTTAAAATAAAATGAATGTACAATTGTATATTGGTATGTGTGTATAAATAATTATTTATTTACATTTTGGAAAAAAAAAGCTTTTGAATATTTTTGTTTGCGTTGTACTATCGGAGAGAAATTGAAAGCTTATAGATTTATTATACATTTTTTTGCCCGGCTAAACCGGGCTTTGTGGCACCTCCCCACGAACACATTTTTAGCAATATTTTTTTGAGGGATTTGATGATTTGTAGATTTTATTGTTTAGGCTGTTACCATCCGTGTGTCGAAAAGTTTGATGAAATGATGCGCGTATTTTACATGGATCAAATTGATTTTGATTGGAATTTATTTGGATGTTATTATTACACATGTCTACATGTATCTCTGTAGATTTATGAATGGTTTTTCCTTGTCAGATTTAATATTTTTGTTATTTCTGTATACGTACGATATTGTGATGTAAATCATGTCGATGTTATATTCTGAGATTGGTAAATGTTAAATGTATGAGTTTTAAAACTAATTTATTTCAAATTATTATAGTTCCGTTCAGTTTTATTTATTTTCATTATCTCAACGTAAAATAAATTAATAGCCAACAGAAACAATTAAAACTTAATTACATTTTTCAATTTTGTTGAAACAGAAAAAAAAACGGATTTTATAGGTACAGTAAAACATTTCCAGTAAATTTTTATGTGTATAATTTAAATTTATTTTTTTGCGAAATTAATTTAATTTATTTGAAATAAATTAATTAATTAGTTTTTTATTTTCTGGAAAAGAATTGTTTGTCATTTTTTGAACACACGCGTGTTTATCGAAATCAACTACTCTTTAGTCATCATTAATTTTCAATAATTTATTGAATTAATTTTTTATGCTGATTGTACGGTAAAAGTCAATTTGATTTAATTATGTTCGAATAAATGGACATATATTTTTTAATATTGTGAACGGGGAATTTGTTGGGGATTCACCATTGGAGTCAACATACCCCCAGAAATATATCATGATACCTTGCTGACTATTCTATATTAATAATTGTGATCATAATAAAAATGAATAATTATGATTATTTTTTGTGGCTAAATTTCCGACGTTTCCAAATAGTTGGTTAGTTCGTACCAATAGGTTCAATAAGAAATGCTGTACCTGACTTTTCATTTTGCTATATTGCTTATATTTGAATAAAATAACCAGGCAGTCTGCCTGTAATTTCGCTTATGTGATTTTTCTTTTTGTGTTGCGATGCATGTGAAATTTATCCTAATTATTTCTTTAAAAAAAAATATGGAATATTCTAAGGAAAGCTTCATTCGCCTTTTTGCCGATATGAAGTTTATACTATAATTTTCCTAAAGCAATCAAAACATTATAATTCTTGCATGTGTTTGTGTAATGAAAACATTTAAGCGGATTCAAGAAAATACGATCATTATAGACGGGATCCCTCCTTTATCTATCTTTACAAAATAAATTTTGTTAAAATCCGTCTTTTTTTATAAAAATCCACTTTTGAAGAGTGTTGCATCTTTGTTTTTAGTACGACAAATATGTTTTACAATGTTGACGTTCAGAACGCGTTTTAAAATTCAAATTCCCCTACTCCAGAATTTAGCTCCAACCTGTTTTTAGAGTTTCATAGAAAAAGTCAAAAGTGGATTATACGCTAAAAGGTGGATTTTATCAAAATGGCATAAAAAGGTGAATTTTATCAACATGAGACCGTTATCATCGGATTCCCTAACTAGGTAGTAAGGTGCACACTTAAGTCAACTAAACAGTGATTTTCAAAATTTTATCCTTGAGCTTGCATATTGAAACGGGATTTTTTGTGTGTTAACTCCATATACCATAGAAGTACTGACTTATGACATAATACTAAACAGGGTTAGAGACCGTGATCATCGGATTCCTTCACAGGGTAGTAAGGTGCACGCCTAAGTCAACTAATCACTTATTTTCAGAAATTTACCATTGACCTTCCATATTGAAACGGAATTTTTGGTGTGTTAACTCCGTATACCATAGAAGTACTGAATCACGGTCTCTAACCCTGTTTAGTATTATGTCATATGTCAGTACTTCTACGGTACACGGAGTTAACACACAAAAATATCCCGTTTCAATATGCAAGGTCAATGATAAATATCTGAAAATCAGTGAATAGTTGACTTAGAGGTGCACCTTACTACCCTGTAAGGGAATCCGATGATCACGGTCTCTAACCCTGTTTAGTATTATGTCATATGTCAGTACTTCTACGGTATACGGAGTTAACACACAAAAATATCCCGTTTCAATATGCAAGGTCAATGATAAATTTCTGATAATCAGTGATTAGTTGACTTAGGGGTGCACCTTACCACCCTGTAAGGGAATCCGATGATCACGGTCTCTAACCCTGTTTAGTATTATGTCATATGTCAGTACTTCTACGGTATACGGAGTTAACACACAAAATATCTCGTTTCAATATGCAAGGTCAATGATAAATTTCTAAAAATCAGTGATTATTTGACTTCGGAGTGCACCTTACTACCCTGTAAGGGAATCCGATGATCACGGTCTCTAACCCTGTTTAGTATTATGTCATATGTCAGTACTTCTACGGTATACGGAGTTAACACACAAAAATATCCCGTTTCAATATGCAAGGTCAATGATAAATTTCTGAAAATCAGTGATTAGTTGACTTAGGGGTGCACCTTACTACCCTGTAAAGGAATCCGATGATCACGGTCTCTAACCCTGTTTAGTATTATGTCATATGTCAGTACTTCTATGGTATACGGAGTTAACACACAAAATATCCCGTTTCAATATGCAAGGTCAATGAAAAATATCTGAAAATCAGTGATTAGTTGACTTAAGAGTACATTATAACACTCGTATAAATGAACTTATTTGGATTTATTATTTTATTTTTTTAACATTTTGATTTATTATTTACAAAAATTTAATTATTATTTTTGGAATGAATGTTTTTACAATTTAACATTTTGTTATTTAATTTATTTGTAACCACCATTTCATGTTTCTATTTACTTATTTATTTATTTGATGAGCGCGCGTGCGCTCATAATGAAATCCGAGACGAGACTGTTTTTTATTTTATATATTTTTGTCTTGTCTCTTCACATGGAAGAGACAGTAGTTCGTTTTGTTGTTTTGTTTTTTGTGTCGCGCGGTTGGTGTCGAAAGGGCGCGTTGTTTTTGTGTGACGGCGAACGCATGTTCACATGCGTTGACCGCCACAACATCTTACTACCCTATGAGGGAATCCGATGATCACGGTCTCTAACCCTGTTTAGTATTATGTCATATGTCAGTACTTCTACGGTATATGGAGTTAACACACAAAAATATCCCGTTTCAATATGCAAGGTCAATGATAAATATCTGAAAATCAGTGATTAGTTGACTTAGGGGTGCACCTTACTACCCTGTAAGGGAATCCGATGATCACGGTCTCTAACCCTGTTTAGTATTATGTCATATGTCAGTACTTCTACGGTATACGGAGTTAACACACAAAAATATCCCGTTTCAATATGCAAGGTCAATGACAAATTTCTGAAAATCAGTGATTAGTTGACTTAGGGGTGCACCTTACCACCCTGTAGGGGAATCCGATGATCACGGTCTCTAACCCTGTTTAGTATTATGTCATATGTCAGTACTTCTATGGTATACGGAGTTAACACACAAAATATCCCGTTTCAATATGCAAGGTCAATGATAAATTTCTGAAAATCAGTGATTAGTTGACTTAGGGGTGCACCTTACTACCCTGTAAGGGAATCCGATGATTACGGTCTCTAATCCTGTTTAGTATTATGTCAAATGTAATACTTCTATAGTATACGGAGTTAGCACATAAAATATATTTACAAATTTTAATTTATATTTTTGTTAATGATTTTTATTGAAACAATTATATAAATTAGATATTTATGTTGTTAATTATAAATTTAATAATTTACTATTATTATGTAAACATTATTAAAAAATGTTTATTAATAAATTCAATACTCTATGCCATTGCCTAAATTTATGCATTTTACCAAAACAAATAAGTTTCTTAGATGGTGTTGTTCTTTTAGGAAAACTTTAGGATAAAATTCATAGCGGTGTGTTGCGACCTTGCTGTAGCGATCAAACAGTATAGTGTTTAAATTGATTGTGTTTGAATCTGAAGATAACGGATTCGAATCTCGATATGGTGGGATTCAAAAGGAGTTTTTTCATTTTGATCGTCCACAAAGTGTTGGTAATTTGCGTAAACTCAACTGCTGGCGGGAATATTACAAGTGAAAATATTGAATTTTCAGTGCGGCACTAAAATTTTCCCTTCTACTGTTTAAAGTTTAGAATTTTCCTGAATGGTTTGTAGGGAATATGTTGAGTTTTCCTAATAGCTTATTACAAAAATCGGCGGAACTTCCTTTTAAACAGAAAATTCTCTATCTAAATATTGTATAACTTTTACTTAACCTTACTTGTGATAATTTTAATAGGGATGGTCCATATTGGGTTTGTGCTTTTAAAGACCAAATGACGAAACGAACTTAAGCAGTTGTAAACAAAATCGAATCAATAGAAAATTATATAAAAAAAATCGATCTGTCCGAAATCGATTTAAAAAATTTATAATTATGAAGCTATATTTTAAAAATTACCAAAAGGATCAAAAAAAACATTTGTAAAGACTCTGTAGCATAAATACAATATGACAGGGACCCTTTGATATCGATTGTAGATTCAGAAAGAGAATTCACCGGAAACTAAAAAGCAACTAATAAATTTACCAATTTACTATATATCACCTTTCCTTTATAAGTGCGCCCAAAAGAACAACGAAAATAGAAAGTGGCCTTGCGTTTTAATATTAAACTTATTCAGCAAATAAAGAGGATGCGAATTTGTATTACCTACGTTTACGACTTTTTGGTATTTTTTTGTGAGGATGAAATGAGGTTCTTCAACCTCTTGAAATTATTAAAATTCTTAACATTTAAAATTTTTTGATATTATTAATTCCTTAATTTTCTTGAATTTGATAAATTCTTGTACTATTTAGGTGGTTTCTGTTGGCGTTATATTGTGAATTTAGTTTTATATTGTATAATTGGCACCTTTTTGAATTGATAAGTAGCAACAATGTATAATGCGATAAAGGAAAAGTAATACTGGACTTCCGGTTTACTCGTTTCAGTAAATAGACGTGTTTTATTGCTATACCTAAAAATCTGTAATCATCAGGTTATGGGCCCAGATTTTTAGCAGTCAAATTGTAGAATCAGATTTATTAAAATTAGTTTATTAAGCGAGTGATAAAGTTGCTTATTTAAAATCGCGATAATTAAAAAATCGCAAATTAAAATCATGACACTTAATAGTATCCCAGTAGAAAAATTGATGGGACATGAGAATTTCAATGGATGGCAGTTTGCTATGAAATCGTATCTTCAGCATGAAGATCTGCGAAAATCAAAGCCAAACGTGAAATACAGACCAAGTCGAAAATCATCATGAGAGTGCATTCGTCTGTGTATGTTCACATTAGGAGTCGCGAAACTTTATTTATTTATTTATATATTATTTATTAATTATATTACCTACAGTGGTATACAATCGGCAACAATAATTTAAATCAAAAAATGAAAAGTATGTTCATAACAAAATAAAAACAATAAAATGCCTATAAGGTCTTAAAAAGCTCACGTCTAAACGAATCTCTAGTCTAGTCAAATTAAAATCAAAAACATCGTATGAATTATTGAAAAGTCGAGACATGGTCAAGGCTGGCTCCGAAAGTTGATAGTTTGTTGAGCCAGAATCGATTAGTAAAAAACCATCACAACGACGCAGACATCGTTCGGGAGCATAAATATTGAGTCGTGCGAGTAATTCAGCACAATCGATACAAAAAAATGTCGCGAACAAATAAAACGCAAGCCGCCAACCGACGCTGTTCTAAACGCTGTAATCCCAAAAGGTTGCAACGCTCATGATAATGTGGAATAGCATAATTATTCATTGATGGTGTACCGCGAAGTGCGTATAAAACAAATTGCTTCTGAATGCTTTCAATTCTATCAGAATGGCACTTACAAAAAGGAGACCAAACCTGCGAGGCGTACTCTAGCGGAGAACGGACAAAGGCAACATACAACGACTTTAATGTAAGCGGGTCACAAAAGTCGCTGCAGTTACGCTTTATGAAACCCAACATCATATAAGCCTTTGCTATAACAGAATCAATGTGCCTCACAAACGTTAGATCGGAAGAAAATACTACTGGGCGACATTTATGGGCGACATTTACACTACCCCAAGATCGGACATATACTCTACCCTTTCCACAAATACCGGAGAGCGAATGAGATAGAAAAAAATAGTTTTACATTTGTGACAAACTATCGGAGATCTCATCTACAGAAAACCTCAACAGACTAAATTTCGAACAGTCACTAGATTTAGTAAAAGTGGTATGAGATTGCTCATAGACAGACTTAAAATAGTTGGCAAATGAATTACAGATATCCGAGGGCCGACTTACAGATGAGTTCTGATAAATCATAGGTGACGGAAATCCAACAACATTTCCTTTGCTGTTGATGAAATTCCAGAAATTTTTAGGATTAGTAGTAAGATCTTCTTCAATCTGCAAAATATAATTATTATAAAGTACCCGGTTTAAAATTCGAAACTCCATACGGGCTGCATTGAACGCAGAGTAAAACTTATCCCCATGTACCCTATATAATGAATGAAGTTTATTACGACGCTTCTCGAGTAGCACAAGTTTAGCATTATACCATGGCTCACGAAATTGCGGTTTGTCTTTTACCTTCGGAACAAACATTTCGATGTCAGCCATGATCCGCTCGTCCAGCAGACGGACAATCTTGTTCAAGTCCACTCCTCGTTGAAGAAAGCTCCAGTCCGAATTGGCTAGAAATTCGTTTAAAGAGACATAATCTGCACATCTAAAATTAAAATGAGAACCATTATTGTAAGTAAAATTACTAACACACTCTTCATGAAATATATTTATCAAAATAGGACTATGGTAAATGCTCGCACAACCAGTGAAATCCTCACAAGATGAAATCTCCGAATGTAAAACATCAGTAGCGAAAACCAGGTCAAAAAACTTGCTGCAGCTGTTGGACACTCTATTCTGTTGAGTGTGGTAGCAATGCCCGCAAAATATTCTATCGTATGTAACACCCTTTCGTCTGTAGAAGACGAAGTAAAAACTCCATCAACATCGAACCAAATAGCATCACGAAGATTAAAGTCGCCAACAAACATAAGGTGTTCGCTAGCTCCTACCAAAGGTAACACAATTGAATCAACAAAATTTGTAATATCCACATAATAATCCAAGTTTGAGCCACTAGGAATATATACAGCGACCACGATCACGGAGGAATGGGCGACATTTACACGGACTGCCATAATATCTAGTTGAGAATGACAAGTGATCATCTCGTTCAAAATCGAACACTTCACAACAATCAGCACTCGTCCACCTTTCATGCTGGTTAGGAAGTTATAACGGTCTTTCCTATGGACGACATAGGTGGATGGAAAATATTCCTCGGAATTAAAACTGGCTGTAAGCCAGGTCTCACCAATAGTTGCTGGTAATGATGCCGTAATACGACCCTTTCCTGAGCGGCGGAAGTTGTTCTAAAGGCCAAATGCTCCTGTCAAAAAATTTATCAAAACTATCAGAATCCAGGCCAATTTTAAAACAGAAAAAGTTCAGACGGCTTTTATCCACACCCCTTGCAACAAGTTCGTAGCATTCAACATTTCCAGTAGGAATTTGTAATTTGGAATAAATGTGGTTTTTTATGTCATCGCGCGTAGTAGTTAGTTTGAAGTTAGAGACGTGCAAGTACTTTTTGGCCTTCACCATCTCCAACTCGGACTGTTGGACATCGGTACCAGCAATCACAGTTTGCAGACCATCCAATATCCCCGAATGAACATTTCCTAAAGCGGTGGTGTTAACACTATTCGCCGATGTACCAGCTAATAACTTACTAGATACTAGCTGAAAATCAGCAAGCATTTTTATCAGCGAGTTGCCAATCTCACTTAGTTGGATCATCAGAGATTGTAATAATTGTTGATGACTGCAGTGAATGTTTACGCAATCGTTACAAATAAATTTTATATTAGACGAATTATTACACAACTTGGCATTCGCAATTGGTATCGACGAGCAAGCAAACTGAAATTTTTTACCACAGCCACCAAAACAGCATAAAAAATTATTGTCAACAAAAATGACCTCACATTTATAACATTTATTTTTCATATTGGACGTATATGACGCACGCGATATTAAGGTTCGATTATTGTAAAACTTAAACAATATAACGGTCCACCCGCTATGAAACAAACACTTAGACACTGCGCGTTTATTAATCAATGTACACCATAAAATTGACTGATTGATTGATTGATTGATTGCGATGTACGATCAAGCATTAAGCAAGTGTCCCGTATTATAAATGCGAATACCACACCACTATACCCATGTTGCAACACGACACCACAACTCTCCCTTACCAAGGAAATATGTATCATCATACTTAGCTTTTCATGAAGCCAACATGGCAATATTTCACTCCGTAAAGGAAGGCGCCACATCGATAACCACATAAGTCTAATAGTTGTGATATCCGCCCCTGGCCAGGCCGCCGTCGACACCTTTTTACATATAACAAAATCGAGGGATGGAAAAGGAATGTTAGCAACAAAGACTCAACCCGGTTCCAGACACCTAAGTAGTTGATAGTTAGTAAATTTGTTAGTAATATATTTTTAGTAATTTATTTAGCACAAGACAATACAATTTAAAGTTCATCTACTGCTCCAACTCCTGTAAGGTTGTTTCAGGTTCCCAGAAAGACATTCCTAAATTTAAAATATGCATTAATTCTTTATAATAACTATTTTAAAATTAATTAAGTATAATTTTGATTCTCTGAAATAAATTCTAGATCAATCCCTATGTACCACAAATAAATAACCATTAATATTTTGACAATCATTCAACCAACTACCATCTGGGCATCGTGCTGTCATCACAGCCATTGTCATCTTGGTCGAGTTTCTCAGGTGTGTTCTAAACTAAAACCATTTTAACTAACCAATATGAATACTAATACCAAAACTATCATTAACAATTATACCAATAAGTATGAACATTAACACCAGTACGCACACCAATACCAACACCCACTTCAATACCAATACCAAACTCAACCATAATATTAAGCCATATGAATAATTCAAATTATAAATTGCTAAGTTATAATTCAAATTCACAGCACTTGTTTCATTAGCCACCGTTCTCCTGTAGATAGTTAATTAATGGTTTACCTACTGCAACTAGATTCAAAAATAAAAGCTGAAAAAATATATATTTTATATATTTAACCATACTATTAAAAATTCAACTAATCGGCAATTTCCTAAAAATCTTGCAAAAGGATACATATTAATAATGCTTAAATTACTTATTTATTTACTAAGTTAATGATGTTTAAAACATGATTTATCCATTTCCTCTTTATAAATTTAATTTCACTTACTAAATTATTTCGTAATAATTATTTTCTTACTGCCCGCAATAATAAACACAACTGCATTCATCTCACTCCCACCATAATTCAACATTAATATAAGTATAAGTAAGATATGCAAAAATCTTCTCTTAATTTTCTTACAGAATGCACGAATTGGGCACAATTCATTTCTGTAAATCCTGCCAGCAAGACATCTTCCGTTTGCAGGCTGATTCTTTCCATTTGAATTTATCACTCAATTTTCAAATAAAACTTTCCACTTCTACTAAAAGCAAAATAGCTTCACAATAATTTTTTTTTTTTTTAACAACATTCGCAGACATATTCTGATACTGGCCTAATCCGAAAAGTAGGCTTGTTAAATTCTGTATTTTTCAACATACACCAAATTCCAAAGCATAAATTTCCGGTAGCAGATGAATGGAATGGTGTCCATTTTTCTTGTTGTAGTTATGTAGCACGGCAATCCAAATAATTGCAGTAAAGCAATAGCCCTGAGTACAACACTCGTTTTGTAGAATATATTGATATTAAATTGAGTACTAACGCGAACCTGTTTGTTCCAAATGTACCGTCAGGAATTCGTATAACCTCGGAAAATTTCAAACATTTTGAGTAATACCTTGCATTCGCAAATAATCTCAATAAATTCTCCTATTGAAAAGAATTCAATACAAAGCGTCAATCATCGCCAAATAATCTCAAACTCTTCAAAATCATATTCGTAAGGTATAAGGCATCAAAATACAGGTCACAAAACATAGGGTTTTCAATAATGAACGTTTTCTTTTTCTCCTGCTTATGACGACTAAGTTTGGCTTAAACTGTTATGCCTTGTGGCACAATACCAAATTCCCGATCTAGATTTATATCCGTAAGTCGGTAAGATCCCACAACTCAAAGTTAAGTTCAAAATACTGGCAACCAAAATTCGAATAAATTCAAAAATTTCGGAAAATCCCGAATAATCTCGAAAATGTCAAAATAAACCTAGGAAATTTAGAATAAAAACAAATGATCTGCGTTACACAGGAAAACTCTGGAGATTAATGGATAACTTAGAAATCATTTTAACAAATAAATCTATAAATCGTGATATAGAAATTTCGAAAAATTCTGAAAAATAGTGAAAATTAGTAAAGAGAAGCAAGTTACGGTAGGCTCAACTGAAAGGCACACAAACCTTGAATAATATTGGAAATCTGAAATATTCTCTAAATATACTCGAATAATCGGGACAATTTTGAATAATTAGACTAATTCGAAACATCAACCAATATAGCTCCTTCAATCTCAAATAATTTCGAAAATTTCGAAAAGTTATTAAACTTAATCGATAGGTATCAATCCGGTATGTCGGAGCAAGAGATCAGGATGCAACAAAACTCTTTCGAAAAATCCTTCCGAAATAAAAAAACATCCTCACTAAATAAAGAATTTGTATTCCTTAATAAGTTTTTCTAAATAAACTTGTTTTATTGTCAACCGGTAAACGCGAAATTATATCTCGAAGCAAGTGAAAGGAAGTATTTACTGCTGTATTTAAACAGTCACCTAAAGGTATTAACCTTGTTATCTTGTAAAATCTTGAAAAACTTCAACTGAAGTGTGAAACAAAAAAGACATCCAAAACTACACCCAACATTCAATATCAAATAATTTTAAACTCAACAGCCTAGCCCCTAGATAGGGGTCTTTTGTAAAGTGATGAAGTTTTTCTTTATAATTGTTATATCAATATATTGCATGATGTTAAAACTAACAACAAAAATTTTTTCAATACACACATTCAGAAGGTTTGTAAAACGAAAAATTAATTGTCTTAACAACGGCACCCACGAGTGATTTTACTATTCAGAATTAAGTGACCACATAAATATTGTAAAAGTTACAATTAAATCTCTATCAGGTTCTAGCCTTACGTGATTTTAATCAAGCGTTTAGATCAAAAATGTGGTCAATACTCGACTGTTTAGCAAGCAAGTAATTTTCAACAAAAATTCTAACAAATTTGCTAATTTTATTTTCGAACTAAAAAAATTATTTGCAACTGTTTTTATCAAAACAAACTAAATTTAAAAAGTGTAATTTCGAATTATATCCTGCATGGTAAAATTGTTCGAGTACCTATATAGTCATACTCTTCGACTTGTGAATTGCGATTTGCTAGATTATCAAGCTTTTGCGCCAATATTCCATAAAGTGTTTTTTCACTAAAACTGCAAATTCAACCTTTATGTTTTTAGTTATAGTTGAATTTGACAAACCATCAAGCATTAATAAAACACATCAGTTTGGTCCTGGAACTATCATGACTGCTGTATACAAATGGACAAATTTGTTTACCTGTCCTGATCTTTTTTAACCTAATCAGTATAGGTCGTTTTGCTTACATAGAAACATGCGATGCAAATTGACTAAATTTATTTATTTTTCAAATTCAAAATTTTATCAGTTATTACACATCTGACAAATTCCTACGCCGAAGTACTGAACAAAATGTTATACAAAATTTTTCTTCAAAATTTAGTACAGGATTTGCTGTGGCAAAATATTGAAACCTCTCATTTCTGTTCATCCCTCTCCGCTAACACAAGGACTAATGGAACAAGTTAGCCCTTTAATTTGTTCCATTGTTGCACAATCAATTACAGTTAAGCCAGTGATTTTAAATCTTAAATAATCAATATTAGAATAGATTAAGCTTAATTTTCATAAAATAGTATTTTTCGGTATTTTTTAGGTAGTAAACTTAAAATGAGTCTGCGAGAGTCATTCCTTACTGATTACTCATTCCTCAGCAGGAACACAATCAGACCTACCATAAGGTGAATTCGATTTTTAAGATACAGTTTATTAATTATTATTTGCTTTCATGATATGTGACGGCAGTTGTCTTAACAACTTTGGAACGGTGTTCGAAAAAAATTTCTTAATATTTTCTTTATTACGTTAAGGTATTTGTATTCTAATTTTGTTTCGGAAGTCTATCGCATATTGCTAAAATTACTGAGCCATTTCCGTTCATAGTAAAATAAAACTTAAGCACATTAAAAACATACAGGTGTCGCAGAAGTAATATTTTATGTTCCAATAACAATGGATTCTAGGCCGGTAATTCATTACTATTAAAACTCCTTTCTTTAATGTCATTAATGCTTTTATATTTGAATAGAAAATATCACCCCAACTTGTGAATTCTTATTGCAAATGCGAGTCCATTAAAGCATAATAAAGTCATTTTAAAAATTGTGAAGTACAAATCGAACGCAGACACAAAAACATTCCGTAGGATTTTTATTTTTAATTGTCTGTGAAGTACAATCGGAATGCATTCTAGTAAATGATACATCATAGTTGTAAAATCATGCTTCTCAAATTTAAGCGCATGATTTACAGTTCTGGACCATGGTATGTACCTAGAACCAGAGCACACTTTCTTTCAAATAAAGAATTCTAAATCAATGTACGCCACAAAATAAAAAAATAAAAAAAAAATAAAAAAAAACATTTAAAAGCACAGTAAAACGCCGGGAAGCACATTAATGAAATCACGAAACAGTCTAGATTATATGAAACAAAATAGAATCACAAAATAGTTTTATATCAATACACTATGTATAAAGAACACACATTGATATGAGAATTAGATTCACGATTATTTAATTATCACTCGAATACTCATAAATCGCAATCACAAAATTAAAATTTAAATAAAAACCAATAAGAAGTATAGGAAAGAAGTATGGGAAAAATTGATCAAGGTGTTCCAGCATGATGGACTGTCAAATAGAATCGCTTTAATGCGAAAAATGATCAACACGAAATTAGAAAATTGCTCGTCAATGGAGCAGTATATAACGACAATTATTTGTGCTTCGCAAAAGCTAAATGACATGGGATTTGTAGTGAAGAATGGATTGGCACATTTCCACTTGTGGGTTTGCCAGAAAATGTTCAACCTATTATTATGGCCATGGAGATTTCAGAAACGAACGTTACGGGGCATACAGTGAGAGCAAAACTTTGGTAAATACAGCGTTTGTATCCAAAGATAAGAAAAAGCGATTTAAATGAAGATGTTACAACTGTAACCAGATAGGCCATTTCGCAAACAAATGTAAGATTCCGCCAAAGAAATAAGATTCGGAAAATCAACAGCCAATGAGGTCAGTTTTCGCAGTAAATGAAACGAAGATTCATGATGAATAACAATATGGAAATCATGACCAATTGTCCCAAAAATCGTAAAGTGATACTTTTTGATTAACGCGCCAGTGCAAAATTTTTGACAAGTACGATCGGCTGGTTGCGACAGCAACTCTAGAAAATGATATGTACAAACTCGATATGGAAAAAAGTGTGTCCAATTCATTCGGGTCTGTGGAAAGGAATTGCAGAAATCGTCGGATATAAATATTATCGAACCACGTGACAAAAATACGTTTTGTGATGTTTGTTGTAAGGAAAAACTGCCAAAAACACAGTATGGAAAATAGCGTTCATCATCGAGCCGTAAATTGGAGTAGATTTCTGCAGACCCGTGAAGGAAAAATCGATTAGTGAGTTGCGTTATTTTTTTCCTTTGGTCGATGATTATTCGCACAAGACATTTATTTACTTCTTAAAATCCAAAGATGAACTAGTGTGTGTATTCAAAAGGTTCAAGGCGTTTGTCGAAAATCTGTATGGAGAAAAACTGAAAGTGCTCCGGACAGACAATGGTGGAGAGTTTTGTAACAACGAACTCCAAAGTTTTCTTCAGAATTCAGGCATTCAACATCAGACGACAATTCCTTATAATCCACAGCAGAATGGATTGTGTGAACGCATGAATCGAACAATTGTCGAAAAAACAAGGTGCCTTCTGTTTGATTATGGTTTACAGAAGCGTTTTTGAGCCGAAGCGGTGAACACTGCCGTGTATTTAATAAATCGTTCACCGATAAAGGCGTTGTCGGGATGGATACCAGAGACGGTTTGAACTGGAAGGCAGCCAGATTTGTTGAATTTGAGAGTTTTTGAATCGAAGGCACACGTGCCAAAACAAAACAGGAGAAAACTCGATCCCACAGTGAAACAGTATATTATATGGTCGGTTATTGTGAAAACCAAAAAGGGTACCGTGTATATAATCCAATCAATATGACAGAGTCTTTGCCATCCGTGATTGTGTGTTTGAAGAGTCATGTACATATTCAAACAAAATTGGTGCGCCTGTTGACATCCAATTGTTTCCAATATTAGGTAATGAATGTTCAATGGTACCTGAAGGATTAGTTACGGATTCCCCTGCGATAATTTTCACCTCATCAGAGATTCACCCGGAACGGAACGTAATTTATTACCGTTGCCGAATGTAGTGAAAAGTGAATATGAAGGTGAGTATTTCAGTGATGAGACGATTGTTGATGTTCAGGAAAATGGGTCTGATAATGATTATTGTCCAGACGTTACTGTAATTGTTAATAGTGAAAGTCGTCGGCGTTCAATAAGGATATCGAAATTAAACCGAAAAGATGTTGTCAATACGAAGCGATAATGGCAAACGAAACATGGTTTTTGCAACTTACCAGGCGACTGAAAATCGCTCAAGTCAAAATGGGTATTTAAAACCAAAATACAAATAAATGGTACGATACAATACAAAGGACGGCTCATGCAGCAAATTCAATTTCAAGTAGCAGTAGGGAGCCTTTTGTATGCAGCCCCGGACACACGACCTGATATTGCATTCGCAGTAAATTTGGTGAGCCGATTTTCAAACAATCCCGGAAAGCAACATTGGGTTTCAGTGAAACGAATTTTTCGTTACTTGAAAGGGACAGTAAATGCAAAGCTATAGTATATCGAAAATTAAAGTCAGAAGATATTGCTGGTTTTAGTGATGCAGACCGGGCAGGCGACCTCGATGAAAGAATATCCACCACTCGCTATGTTTTTCTTAAATGCGGTGGAGCAATAACATATGGTCATCACGCAAGCAGCAAACTGTTGCTCTTTCCATAACTGGCTTCGAAAGTTAGACATGGAACTCAGTAGACTGATTGCGATTCCGATCTTTAGTGACAGTCAAAGTGCAATCAGCCTTTCGAAGACTGATTCTTACCATCCACGTACGAAACATATAGATGTTAGACATTATTTTATAAAGGAGAAGGTTGAAGCATCTGTCGTCACATTAAATCTAATTGGGACAAAACATATGATAGTTGACAAAAGGGCTTTCTAAGTTCAAACATGAGCGACATCGAAACGAAATGGGGCTCAGACTAGAATAAATTCAAGTGGAAGTGTTGGCATTATATTGTGAGTGGAGTATAGTTGACACCTTTGTGAATCGATAAGTGGCATCAATGTATAATGCGATAAAAGAAAAGTAACACTGGGCTTCCGGTTTACTCGTTTCCTAAATTTTTTTTTATTTGATCAATTCTTAAAATATTTAGTCTCGTGAAGCTCCTAAAAATTGTGAAATTCTAATTCAATTTTTATAAATTTAATGAAATTCTAATTATTTCCCCGTTGTTAGAGTAATACAATTTTTTGAACCCAACAATTCGAATAATCATCAGGTTGTTGAACCTCATTAAATTAATTAAACTCTTCAACTTCCGAAAATTTAAATTGTTTTTTTTTTTGAAATTCCTAAAAAATCAACATCTGGTTGGTGAATATTCCGAAATCTTTTCTAGATATTTAAAATTCAAGCAATTGTTAAAATGTTTAAAATCTTGCAAACAAATTTAAATTTAAGTTTTTAAAAATCAACTGTTTAAAAGTTTAGACCTCTAAAAATTAATTTAATTCTTAAATTTCGTAAAATTCTTAATTTGTTATATTTATCGATATTCAGATTACCTAAGATTACGAATTTTTAAAAGTTGAAGTTTTTATTGAAATATGTATTTAAAATTTGGCAAAATTCTTTGAATTACTTAAAACAAATTCGAAATGTGTAAACTTAATGAAATTCTAAATACTTTTCTGTTCGTGGAATTACACGATTTTATAAATTACATTATAACCATAATATTATCGTCAGGTTCATCAAAGTCGAAACTAATTAAATTCTCAAATTTATCAAAAATATTAGATTTTTTGAAATTTTTAAATTACCGATATTCTAATTATTTAAGACTTTACATTTCAAAAAATTTAAGCTTATGATAAAATTTTCAAAATTTTTCAAAAATTTTGAAATTAAAATTTTTGAATTTATTCATTTGTGAGATTCTTGAAACTTTTGAAATTAATTAAATTCTTAATTTCAGAATTTTTTAATTTCTTCGAAATTCTTAGATCATATTCTAATATTTAACAATACTCTGATTTATCTGCAGGATTTAATTTTTTTTAAAATTGAAGTGTTTGCTGAAGTTTTTAAAATTTGTGAAAATCCGTTTAAATTTTTTTAATTTGATCAATTTATAAAATATTTAGCCTCACGACGCTCCTAAAAATTTTGAAATTCTTACTATAATTCTTCTAAATATTTTCCAATTCTTAGAAAAAAATGGAGATGTGGCCAACACACGACTTTCTTTTACGAACAGAGAATTTTTAAATTTTTTTTTTTTTAATTTTTTATTTTTTATTAAAAATTTTTAAAATTTTTAAATTTTTTGTAATTATTCAATTCTTTGAGAGGTTTTGAACTTTCTGAAATTAATTTAATTTTTAAATTATTCAGAAAATTCCTAAATTTAGTTGATTTTCTTATATCGATATTCAGATTATAGACATTGCCACGTAGAGACACGAAAAAATCGCAACATGAAGAAAAGAGATACGAACGATGATTGCGTCATACAAAAAAAAATTGGTTTGTTTATAAAAATTATAGCGAAATTTCGGACAAAACAAAATGACTAAAGAAAGAAGAAGGTACATTCGTATCACCTAGTCTTGACGTCATTTTTCAAATTAATTTGTAAAATTATTGAAGTTTTTGTAGTTTAATCATTATAATTGATGTTACTTTGTACTGTTTCTGTACAATTTTAATATTAAAAATTCTCCCAAAGAATAAAGCTTTAAGATGTTGTTACCGATTGTGCTTATCGTGAAAGATTTTGGATCATCACAGATTTGAAATATTTTACAGATTTTACTTGCAAACAGTCTTTCAATAATTGTTGTTCGATTCTTTCAGTTTTTCCGATTTTTTAAAATAAAAAATAAACAGTACAGAGTATTGATCATGCACGTTGCCATATTTGGGCGTGTCAGTTGTACGCTAAACGATATTTAGCTGAGTAGAGACATTCGAGAGGCCAGTCATGAGTGCGAAATTTGGCCCTCAACCCGACGATTATATAGAATATAAGTCAGTTCATGAAAGATACAATTAAAGGACAGCGCTAAGGCTGCTCCGGTCACTTGGTTCTCTGAGCTACTGTCTTTAATATCTTTAAGGTGGCTCCTCTTCATCCATTTGGCTAACAAAACTTGTGAAAAAAAATTTATTATTGCTAAAAATTCAATTCAATGAACACAGACTAGAAAGAAATATTCTACAAACCCTGTAAAAAAGGAAACTTGTTCCATAATAAGCGCAATATTTGCATACAAAATTTACTTGGATTGCGCTAAAATAATTTTCAATAATAACGTTGGAGGAACTGGATTCTCATCACCTACTTATTATCCTTAGCGAAATCAACACTCGTGGTGATAATTTAAATTTTGCATATTGACACA
This sequence comes from Tipula vernalis, assembly GCA_958295665.1. Taxonomy (NCBI): domain Eukaryota; kingdom Metazoa; phylum Arthropoda; class Insecta; order Diptera; family Tipulidae; genus Tipula; species Tipula vernalis. Next base: position 276,741,260 of record OY282559.1, read on the forward strand.
TAATCTAAATAACTCACTCTAAAAATGGCAACTAAATGGAAAAGTAACCTCGCAAGGAAACTTTTCGTTAACTCTCTGGTGGTGAATAGCGTAATGTAGTTTTGAAAGGCAAAGTGGAAAATTTAGTCAAAAAAAGCGACCTGAGGCACAAATCATAAATTGTTGCATTTATAAGCTTAAGATTTATGCAGTAATAAAACCATAACTACCTAGCTTTTTTCTTATTCATATTAACTTTTATCTCTTTCTTGAACTTTCTTGCTTCTTCTTATTGGTCGTCTAATTCTTTTGGTTGCTTTCCAAAGTGAATAATCAGTATTGCTATCATTAATTTTCTTAGATAGTTGCTGATTAATTCATCTTTAAGTTCTTTGATCTCTCTTCTTAATTGTTGAGTTCGATTGTTCAAATTAGTTTTATCTTGGTGTTCCTTGTTTGCTGCCATATTCTTCGCGTTCTGTTTTCTGCTAGGAGTTCCCTAATTAATTAATTTTAGCAATTGACTTTCAATCTGGTTTGACAAAATTCAAACCTTGGTGTATGTACTTGTCATAATTTCATTCTAAACGTATAAAATGCAAAACAAAGGGTTTTACCCGATAACGCTCACCCGCTAGTAACGTTTAATTTTTTGACGGTTGTATTTTGGAAAGTGTCGATCCGTTTAAGGATTCAGGTATAACTTTTACTTCGAATATGTCGTTTCATAAGCACATTGAGAGTTGCATTTCTAAAGCGAATTCTATGCTTAGGTTTGTTAAAAGATTTTCCAAAGATGTTCATGATCCTTATGTGATTAAAACTTTACATGTCTCGTTTGTTCGTTCATTGTTAGAATATGGTGTTGCCGTATGGAATCCGTTTTATATTAACTACTCAGATCGCCTAGAGAGAGTGTAAAGGCGCTTTATAATGTACGCTCTACGAATATTACCTAGAGATGCCAGCATACCTGCTTTCATATTTCCAGCGTATCGAGGTAGTTTGGTTTTCCAGTTGATAGGGCTTCAAAACTGCATTGCCTCATAGCTTTTAGGAGTTCTTTATCTTTATTCGTTGTTAACCTAGAGCCCCAATGAATATAATTTGCAGTAAAGTCTCCTCCAAGTACAAATCGTTTTTATAGTTTACTGAGGTTTAATGTTTTTCTTGCAATGAGTGCTTCGGTGGAGAGTAAATACCAGCAGTACAAATAGAACTACTTTTGATTTTGACATTAATGACGGTTGCTTGCATTTCTTCCGTTTAATATTTTAACTCTTCTTAATACTATTTCTAACTATAACAGCACTACCTGAATTGATTGTCTAGTGAAGTGTTTCCGTGATGAAGCACTCATCGATTTTTTTCTTTGTCCAGGACCATGTTTAATTCTTGTTGATGTTGCGTAAGTCGATTGGGGTTCCAACATAAGATTTTAAGATCATTGGCCATTTTAATGTTTATATGGTCAACAAACGTATTGAGTCTGCTTAAAATCACTTTTGGTGTTTCATTTATACCGTCATGTTGAGCAGTTTTTCCCTGATTTTCATTAGTCATCGTTAATTGAGCGTAAGGCATTTTACCCATTTGTAAATGAGTTTCTTCCGACACTCTACGCTTTATTTCGGGTTGGTTCAACTTAACTGCTTGTTTCATGATTAAAATTGGATTGTTTGCATTCACATTTTTATCTTTGATGTTTTGCGATGCAAAAGCAGCTGTAGTTAGGCGGATGCTTTCCTCCACAGCGAATGCATTTACTCTAAACATTTTTAACTTTTACGCATAATCTCGGGTATGATGTTTACCCAGACATTTGACACACCTGATTACCTTGTTGAAATATTTTTGTGCATATCCATAGGAACTTTTTGTATGCTGCATTGTAACTTTTTGTATGCTTCCAATTGAAGGATTCCAAACGATTACAGCAAATTCCACTTGAGATCTTATATAAGCGAATTAGAGTAGTGTAAATAAAATTTGTATATCACTGAAATCTCCAGACCATTGCTTGATAAAGCCAAGCATAAAGTTTGCTGTCAGCATCACAAAACTGTTCAATCATACGATTCATTTCTACGTCATCAGCAAACATGAGAACATTTAAGTTTTTTATGATCCATTAGAGTTATCCGATCAATGAAAGCAATAAAAATCCAGGGGCCAATATGTGATCCTTGAGGAACACCAGATGTCACTTTGATATTGTTGGATTTCTTATTGCTAATTGTTACATATTGTAAACGGGTTGTTAAGTGCGATTTGAACCAATTACTGTATTTTGGAAATAGACTTTGGAGTGCTTTTTGATGACATATAGAATGCCTTACTGACGTATAAGCTACTTCTGTTTGATGATGTTTTCCACCTCCTTTGGTTGGTGATTTCATATATGATGTACTAGTGTTTTTTGAACCGTGCTGGTTGACAGATATATAACGTATTAGTGTTGATTTAAAAGCGTTGCATATGATTAGTTCAAATAATTTAGGAATTGATGATGAAGTTGATATTCCTCTGTAACATGTGACGTCATCCCTTTTGCCTGATTTAAAGATTGGAGTTATCTTAGAGATTTCTCAATTTTCGGGAAACACAGCAGTGACTAAGGAATGATTAAATAGTTTCTACAATGGATTTTCCAAAATACTCGAAAGCGTATTTAACATAGATGAGGGTATAACGTCCGCCACACATCCTCTCCAAAACCCTTCAAATAGAATGTCTTCATCAAATATGACTGGAGGAGTTATTGCTTAATCTAACGTTTCTTAAGTTCCTAGAGTTAAATAAACTTTTCAAAATTTAATTAAAAATTTGACAATTTTTCATCTTCATTTCTTTTATAATGAAATATTCATTAGGTTAGGGTAACTTAAGCTAGGTTAGGTTTAGGTGGCGGTCCACTAGGACCAAGCATAGACCCAAAAATATGCGCCCCGTAGCCATACCACGATTTATTGTTTATCCTCCAACTCATTGAAACCATTTGAACTGTTAACGAAATGCTGAATACTCCTGACGTCCATCTTGCCGAGGTCCGTCAACTCATTGAGGAGTGGTACCCTTAGAAACTTTAGTGTGTTTCGTGCCAGACGAGAGCAGGCGCAAAGAAGACGAAGTACTTTCTCTTCCTCCTCTTCGTTCTCGCAACTACGACCGCAGTCATGTGAGAAGAAACCAAGTCTACTCGCATGCCTGCCTATGAGACAGTACCCTGTAATCACTCCAACAGCCACACTTATCTGACTCCGCTGAAGTGAGATCAGCTGTTTGGATCTCGCCAAGTCCAACTTTGGCCAGACCTGCCGAGTTATTACGCATGAGGTGGTACTTGACCATCCGTCGTTCGACAACTTACTAGCTTCCTCCTGAAGGAGCAATTTGCATAACGCAAGAGGCATTACAGTATCCTTTCTGCTTTTAGAAATATGGTCCGTTTTACCACGTCGAGCCAGTTCATCGGCTTTTATATTCGCTGTACTATTGAAATATTTTGATACCCATGTAATAAGGATGTTGAACTGATCTGTCATCTCGTTAAGATATGAGAGACAATTCTGGACTACTTTCGACATGAGGAGGTGTGATTGAAGCGCTTTATTGGCAGCCTGACTATCCCTATATATGCAAATATCACAAGCCGATATTACATTACACCTGAAAAAGTTCACGACTTCCTTTATCGCAGTTACTTTATCTTGAAAAATGCTACAGTAGTCAAGGACACAGAAGGGGAGTTCTAACATAAGTTCCTTGCAGAACACCCCAACCCCAACTTTTTCATCCCGTTTTCAAATATCAGTGAAAAAGTTTATAACTCCTGGTTCCAAAACTACATCCATCATCCAGTCCTCTCTGGATGGGATCCTAGCCCAGAACTTTGTGTCAAAAGATAGTGACGGGACAGTATAGTCGGTGGTCTTGGGAATCTCTTTGTGACACAACATAGATTAGTGCCATGTATTGTTGCAATCCACATTAAGGTGGATTTCAGTCATACGGCAGTGCAAGCTGCCAACTATGTTCCCAAGATATCTAGAGGAGCCATAGGGTCATCCACTCAGAACTCCAGTGCCTGAGTGGATGTGCTCCTCAGTGCACCACTGATCCACAGAGAGATGGTTCTCTGAACTTTTGTCAATAGCTTTCGGTTTAAAGTTTCGTCCAGAGCAGGCCACCAGACTGTTACTCCTTACAAAAGTGTGGGTCTGACTAATGCAGCATAAAGCCAATGTACGATGCGAGCCTCCACTCCCCATACTTTCCCAATGACATTTTTGCAAGAGTATAGCGCTACCGTAGCTTCCTTTACCCTTTTCCGAATATTGGGTTCCCAATTTAATTTGATATCTACAACGAGACCCAAAAATTTCGCTTCATCTGTAAAAAACAAGGTGGACGCATTTAAAGTGGGAAGATCGATATGAGGAAGTTTATATTTCCTAGAGAAGAAAACCAATTCGGGTTTTTGAGGATTCACTTTCAACCCACAACCATTGGCCCATAACGAAAGAATGCATATTGCATAAGCTGACTAAGGGAGCCGGGACATTTGCCATGGACACCAATAGCAATCATCCGCATAGGCAACTACCTTGAAGGTACCTCTGCTTGCAAACCTTCTGGTGGAGGAGTCCCTCAAACTGGCATTTATGATTCTGCTGCTTAGCATTTGATCTGGATGGAAAGACTGGATACTTTGAGTGATTCATCGACTTCTTTATTGAAAATTGTGTCCTAGTTATATACGCTGGAAGCACACTATTAAAGGCCCTCTCAATGTCCAAAAAGGTTACCATTGCGTAGTCTCTGTACAGGAAAGATTTTTCAATAAAATATTTAAGAGAATGAAGAGTAGTCTCTACAGATCTCCCCTTGCAATAAGCATGTTGAGATTTAGACAGCTTTTCGGCACAATCGTGCCTCTAATATGAGCTTTTATTTGTCTTTCCAGTGTTTTAAAAAGGAAAGAAAACCAGTTAATTGGTCTGAGGTCTTTGGGGTTACAGTGTGCGTGTTTTCCCGCCTAAGGTATAAATGCAACATTCACTTCTGTTCATTTAGTAGGAATGTGACATAGTTCTGGGCTGCCTTTGGAAATTACTTCTCTAACCATGAAATGGTTAGATTTGTAGTTAGTTGAATATCCACAGCGATAATACCATTAGGCCCAGGCGACTTATATGGTTTAAAACTGTTTATCGCCCACAGGATATTTCTTCTGTTAGTAATTTGGCCTACGAGGCTATTTGCCCTATTGCCTGCTGATGTAGTGCTCCATCCGGCATTTGAAGAAATCTTGGGATGGAAGGGCCGCTGGATAGTACTTTGCGCAGCCTGGGCATTTCCGAAGACTCATGAATTTTGCCACAGTATAGTCTTCAAGCTGCTACAGCGGCTCTTGTTTTCCTTGCTGTTTTGTAGAGTCTTTTCCATCTTTGACGTGTTTTTTGAATCTCTTTGGACCATCAGGATGGCCGAGATTTACTCTTAGACCTGTTAAGAGAAGTATTCGCTTCGTTAAAAGTACGGTCCACTAAGCCATCAAGTTCTCCCGTAGTTTTTAAAGGTTTTGGCACCGGCATTGGTAGTGAATTACCCGGAATAGTTCTAAAAGTACCTCAGTCGGTTTTCCTCCTGTTCCTGTAGATTGGGCTTTTTGGAGAAGCCAAGTCCAATTCGAATTGAAGATAACAGTGACCAGAAAAAGTGTGGTCTTCCGACACTTTCCAGTTTAATAGACTAATCGTCAAAAAGTTTGAGACAAGTGTAATATCCAATACCTCCTGTCTATTTCTAGTTATAAAAGTCGGCTTATTGCCTATGTTACAATACATATATGAAGGTTAGTACTTAAAATGTAACCAAGGAGTAACTCACCTCGTTCATTTGTGCCCGTACTTGTCCAATTTGTGTAATGATAATTTGCATTACTTCCCAGAATGACTAACCTTACGCTGTTAAGTCTCCAAAATTAGCATACCTACAATGACTGGTGTAATATTAATTTCATCGTAAGCTAGGTAAGCTGATATTAGCCAGAGATTCCGTTTATCGACCTCAATGCTGACCGCTGCTACATCTCCACTGCTGAAGTTTAATAGCAGAAAACAACCAATATTATTTTTAATGAGAATACAGACTGAACCCTACCTTCTTTTTTCGTCCAAGTACCCGGTCTTCAGTGACCCAAGGTTCCTGGATCAAGGCGACATCTATCCCTTACATATTCTCTCACCAAAATTTCATAATTAGCGATAATTCCATTTGATAATATTTTACTCAATTGATATATTTCAATTCTAGTTAAAATTTTAATTATTGAATTTAGAAGGCAGGGGTAATGTTGTAATTTATGTGTTGCCTGATGATATATATTTTTGTCTGGGACGAAAGTCTGGGCTAACTTCACATATATGTACTATTTGGAATCTTAAACTCTTGGGCCTCCTGCGCCACGCGGCATATTTTAGGCTATCAATGGTAAGAAAGAACATATATGAACCACATATATGTTATAATATCACCGTGTATAGAAAATTGAGCCAAAATGTTTATAGTTTTTAAAATTTACATATACACATATGAGGAAGTGCACAACATTCATAATATTTTCTGCTGACTAATAAAAATTCCCGTAAAATCCCATTTTTGTACAGCTTCATACACAGAGTTTTCGCGAAATAATGATTTTGGCGATTTACAGAAATGATTGGTTTATACCTCTTTCTTCCCTGTAAAATATTTTTGCACAACCGGCATCCTAAAATTGCCAAATGAGAAGATATACATACTTACATAAAACGAATAACAAAGAAAAGATTTTACGATAGTAAAGTACATTGTATGTAATTGCTTTTTCCGCAACATAAAATTGATAAGTACACTTTTAATGAATAATAAATTTAAAACAAAAAAGAATTTTTAATTCATTATTATAGTGGTATTCATAAAACGTAATACTAATGTGATAATAATAAGGCTTAATATTTTATAAATGTATGTTCAGCAAATCCTTTTTGGATATTATCAGGGCGGTGGCACATATAAATTTGTAAATCTCTGTGAAAACATTTTTGAATATTTCACAATGAATAAATTTGCACATGAAAGCGGATTTAAATTTATTGACATTCATCACATATGTATCATGTCTCCATCAATATCTCGTCTCTTACTCATTATACAAATTTTTTATTAGCTTGTTGTTTTTATTATACAAGTATAGCTTAAACAAATCATTGTGTTGTCTAAAGTCGGGGGTTTGTTCACTAATATATTGCTGAAAACATAAATTCGAACCGTGTAATAAAATATTAATCAAATTTTCCAGTAAATTTGGATATGGCGCCGTAATACTTTTCAATATAAATTTCTACTCATTCACGTATGTAAACAAATAAACGAATACACACAAATACGAATGCGTACACACATACAATTGATTTGAAAACTATTTTGGATGAATAAATTGACTGGCAATATTTTATATGGCAAGACCGTACAGTACAGTACATTATTGTATACAACTAACTGAACCTTAAATTGATGAGATGTATTCGCAAATTTTTTACCTACATACCTTATACAGACTCATTTTATTTAAAGCCTTTAATTTATTACGTAAAAGGGTTAAATTAGATCCTTTTAGATTTAATACTTTTCAATTAATCATTATGCAAAAACATAAAACAGATAAAGGTTTGTTTAATGATTATGAAGCTCGGCACTTAGAAGATATTATAGAGATTCAAGTAACTACAAAAGGCATAACCTACTTTACACCCTTTCGTTTCATCTCCATAAAAGTAAAAAAAAAAATACTTCGTCGTTGTTTCTAACTAGAATTTTTAAATCGGCGGGATATTGATGATATGATACTACAGAAAGAACCCCATTTGATTTTAGAAAAGAAAATATGAAAGAAATGCGAAGTACGGAGTTTCGACTTAATTTACCGAATCTTTAATCGAATATATCAGCCAAAGTTTGACTAATAAGGCGCCCAATTTAATATATTGTAAATTGAATAGCGAGGGAAATGGCAAATAAAAATTAATTATTTATACCACGAATAAATCGTTTTAATTTGGGCCTCAAAATAGGCCGTAATTGCAGCTTTAACTTCTTCGTACGATCCTTGCCTCAAACTTGTTTTTTTAATTGAATACTTTCGAAAGAAGCCCTTCCTGTTTCCTGTTTGGCTTATGTCAGAAAAATTAGGGTTTATAAGGAAATCAGTCGGACGAATGGGGAACGGGTTGCAAAAAGGAGGTTTCACTCCTTTTAGAGGGTCGTGATCGCGTTTTCGCAAGTAACTCGGTTATTTTGCATTTTAGGAAAAAATACCTTGAAAGCAAAGTTATTTAACTATTTTGTTAACATATAGTATTGCGTTCCAAAATGGTTTTGATAAAAATACCCCAAGGGGCCAATAGGAATAATTTTATAATTTGTTGGTTAGTGGCCTAGAAAGAATTTCTGTAAACCTAATATTAAAATAAACTAGTAATTACCCGTAAAAAATGACGAAAGTTTCTGAAGACTCAATATAGCCTGAAAAGTAAAATGTTTCTTTATAGAAGAAAAGTTAAATAAAACAATTTAATATTTATTCAATAATTCTTTTATCACATCGTCTGGTATGAGGATTTGTTGATCAGCACTCTAAGGTTCTCATGATTTCCTACTCGCGTTAAAGCTACATAAAGCTGGCCATGAGCAAAAACAGGTTCTGGCAAAAATACCCCAACATTATCAAACGTTCCGAAGATTGTAAGAGAATTCAATCCAGTTTCGAGCTGATGAGCTTATGATTATGCAAAAATCAATCCTCTCATCAGGCCGCGGCGACTGGACTGACTATACCACAATTTACATTCGATATATACAGAATGTCCTGTGCTTTATGTACTAGCGAATCGTACTAATACAGATAAATTCAATTACAATTTATTTATTAAAAATTAAATAAATAGAATTCTGTCTATTAGCCGGTTTTCGTTGAATTACCGTTCGTAAATACTAAAATGTTTCTACGTGTTAATAAAAAACACATTTAAAAGTGTCGTAAGACCGGTAGCATATTTAGAAATTACAAGAATTAATTAACATTCAACAAAAATTAAAAAAAGTATTATCAAACGATTGTCCCTAAGCCTTGTAAATTGTCATTGTAAAAGCCAAAATGATATGAAATTGTCGTCACTTATTCGAAACCCTACGCTGCTCCTTTCTTGCTGCCTGTGATGATTTTCGCCTCGTTGAAAATCCTGAACAACTTTTTCACGATCAATCGAGTTCCATTCAAAAGTCCCTTCTTTAGATTCAAATTTCTTAAAAACATGTTGAACGCACGAACTTTCAATTTGAGTGGATGTAGTGGCGTCTGAGAATTCAAAAATTCCACTAGAAAATCTATTACATCTTTCGGATGGTGGGAGATCATTGTGTCAATGCTCAGGAAGGTTGTTGCATCTCCCGGCAAAAGATCGAGAATGGCATTGTTCAGCTCAAACCTCAGCTCCAAAAATTGATCGAATTATGTGCTCACGTTCTATCATTTTCTCAGAAATTTCGACTAAATCAGGATCGGCTTCTTCGGGATCATTCGTTGAATTCTCGTTGTCCAAATGCTCGCATGTTAGTGATGAGAGTTCACTGTTTCACATGTCGCCGCAAAGGAGAATTTTTCACGCACATTTCGATGCCATTGGCATTCTTTCCTCTGGGAACAAGATTTGACATTTGTCGAAAGTCACCACCAAGGATGAGAAGCTTTCCACCGAAAGGACGAATATTATTCATGATTTCTCACAGAAGCAGATCAATCACTCGAAAAGAATACGAAAAAAGATTGAAGCCTCGTCAATGATGAGGTCAGTTCGACCACCAACCAATGAATCCGCTGCGATTCCTTTCGTGGCGAAAGTGTGAACTGCCTCTTATATGTCTTCAAGGTTTGACTTGATAATCTGGAAATCCCACGTGAATCTATTGTTAATAAAAGTTCCTAAATTATTAACACGATTTTGAAATGGGATTATTTTATTATCAATGTGGGATGACTAAAAAATCACGCCTAGAAATGAAGATTGCCTGCGTCTTTGAAATATTCAATGAGACTCCATTAGATTTAGACCAATCTAATATGTTGGATAAATCATTATTAATTTTATTAAAGGTTTCAGATATATTATCCTTAACGCCACCGAGGTAAATTTGACAATCATCTGCATACAAATGATATTTCGAATATTTCAAGACCTGCGGTAGATCATTGATAAATAGGGAGAATAATAACGGCCCAAGGATAGTTCCCTGAAAGACACCAGAAGGAATACGTTGTGGATCAGACAACTGATCTTTTATTAAGACTTTTTGATATCTATCCGATAAATAACCATACATAAACTTAAGCGCAGTTTTATCAAAGTTAAAATAAAGCATCAACTTTTGCAAAAGTAACTTATGATTTAAACAGTCAAAAGCTTTGGAAAAATCGAGCAATACTAGTACAACAAAAGAGTTGCTTTGATCAAGATGATATGCAATATCATCGATAACTTGAAGAAGAACGGTGCTTGTACTATGATTGTTACGGATACCCGATTGAAACTGTGTTAAATATTTATATTTTTTTATATGGTCGTTAATTTGATCACGAATTAGAATCTCGAAAACTTTAGATAATACCGATACCATACTGATTGGTCTAAGATTATCCAGCGAGTCATTATTTTGTTTCTTTTTAACCGGAATCACTAAATTGGTTTTCCATATATCAGGAAATTCAGACCGCATGATACAATTATTTGTTAAGTACGTTAACGGTGAGATAACAAAAGGTAATGTCTTCTTTAAAAAAATTAGATTCATTGCATCATGACCAGCTGCGTTAGATTTTATGCTGCAAATACTTTTCGATATATCTAATTCCATTACACAGCTAACTGAAAACAAATTCAATCAATCAAGCGTAGAGGTATTGACGATCCGACTAACCACTGGATTAGTTCCATGTTGGTTAGTAGGAAGATTACATCTAAATTAGGTAATGAGTCAGTCACGATTACGGCAGCAAGAGGGTGTCCGCAGGGCGGTGTCCTGTCCCCTTTGCTGTGGTCACTCGTGATCGACGAGTTGCTTGATAATTTACATCTACTTGGTTACGATGCCATTGGTTATGCGGACGATTTGGTTATCATAGTCTCTGGAGGGCATGAACGTACGATGTCCGCCAGCATGCAACAGGCTTTGCTTGTTATTTCGAATTGGTGCACTGGGGAGGGCCTTTCGATTAACCCTAGCAAAACAGTCCTGGTGCCCTTCACCAAAAGACGTAATTTGAACCTTGGTTCAATTAGTCTTAATAATATAAATATCGGATACTCCAATGAAGTCAAATATCTGGGTGTTGTCCTAGATAAGAAACTAACTTGGAACTCTCATATTACTTCAACTACCGAACGCGCGGCCAGGGCCATGTGGGCCTGCCGGCGTATGTTCGGCAGGACCTGGGGCCTGAACTCAAAAATGATTTACTGGATGTACATCATGATAGTGAGGCCAATTGTAACATATGGGGCAATAGTTTGGTGGCCTAAGGTACAGCAAAAAGTTATTATGAACAAGCTGACCTCATTACAGAGACTAGCATGTCTCGGAATTACAGGTGTTATGCGCACCTGCCCTACGGCGGCAATGGAAGCTCTCATCGGGCTCACTCCACTTCATATCCACGTCAAAAAATCAGCTGCTACCTGTGCAGCTAGATTGAAGCTCGCGAATCAATACAGTCATGATGACCATATGGGTCACCTGGACATTTTGAATGAACTTCCAGACCTGAATATGTTCTTTAGTGTCCCGGACGTTATGCCGAAAGAACTCTGCTTTGGCAGGGATTTCGTGGTAACAATCCCCGATAGAACAGACTGGGATACTGGGTTACCGCAGATGGAACCTAACAGCCTAGTCTGGTACACTGATGGATCAAAAATGGATAGTGGAGTCGGCATTGGTGTCTTTGGACCCAATCACAAAATATCGAAATCACTGGGTACTTACCCCAGTGTTTTTCTAGCCGAAATTCACGCCATCGAAATCTGCGCCTCTATTATTATGACCAAAGGTCTTAAAGGCGCATCCATCCACATTTTGTCTGACAGCCAAGCAGCACTGAAAGCATTGGCTTCTAACTGCTTGGTTTCCAAGTCGGTTCAAAGTTGTTATAAACTGCTACAATCTCTCTCTTGTCAAAACAAAGTAAGGTTGTGGTGGGTGCCTGGTCACATGGGCATCACTGGAAATGAGATAGCCGACGAACTTGCACGGGCAGGCTCGTCGACTACACTCATTGGCCCTGAGCCTTTTTGTGGTCCCGTGGGCTTCTGCAACCTACACAATCAGTAAATGGGAAAAAATACAGTGCTTGACTTATTGGAACTGTATTCCCGGCCTTAGACAAGCCAAATCTTTGATCAGACCATTTCACCACAAAAATTTGGCGATCAATTTCAGCAAAGGAAATATTAGGAAACTTGTGAGTTTTCTCTCAGGTCACTGTAACCTGAGATATCATTTGAACAAAATGAACCTGTCCACAGAGACGGAGTGCCGACTCTGTTTGGAAGAGACAGAAACCGCAGAACACATACTATGTGAGTGTGTTGCTCTGTGCACACGGAGGTGGATTCATTTTGAAGAGAGGTATCTGACCCCGGAGAAATGTAAATTGGCCTCTATAAACAGCATTCTCGCCTTTATTAGAGAGGTGGAGAAGCTCCTGGAGTAACAGTACCCAACAGCACAAAAGATCTTTTAGGTCGTAGTGCTAGCCGCTTTTGGGCAGGGACGAAAAAAAAAAAAAAAAAAAAAAAAAAAACTGAAAACAAATTAGATGTGAAACTACTTGTAGCATTACAATCTGGAAGAAGAAAAACAACCGACTTGTTAGGTATGTTGCAAAAATAAGAATTTACTACAGCAGGGTCCATGTCAATTAAAACATCAGATCTACTTTTCCCTATGCCAATCGTATTAATATTTTCCCAAATTCTTGCCATGGTTAGCTTATGGTTACGAAAATAATAATTTTGTTTAGCGGCTCTAATCAAATCAGGAACACAATTTCGCTCATTCTGATATATTTTGCGGTACTTTATATCGGAAGTTTTCTGAAATTTAGAAAAGGCCTGATCCCGAAGTAACATTCTATGAGCAATTTCAAAATTAAACCAAGGAGCTGCAGATTGGCCATCCAGTACTCGTTTTACCGGGACACAGTTGTCATGAATAGAGTATAAGCACTCATAAAATAAGTGAAACATAGAATTAATATTATCGCTCGAATACATCCGACCCCAATCAGCGCCCAAAAGGCAAGAAGAAATTGCTGCATTATTTATGTTACTATAGTCATAAATAAGCTTGTTCCGAATTTTGACCCGTTTAGACTTCACTTTATAGGAAATGAGTAGAAAGTCATGATCGGATATATGGGGCATAGTATATTGATTGAACTCCAATATTCTGGCCTGTTCCGGATTAGAAACAATAAACTGATCTAGCCACGATGGGCCACGAGTTGGCGAAAAAGGAACTGAGAAAAGGTTATTGAATTTTAATAGATCATGGAATATGTGCCACCTGTCAAGGATATTAAAATTGAAGTCACCGCTTATTATCCGAAATGACTATGTTCTGTACTGAATGGACTGTATATTTTGGTTGATTAACTGTTCACTTCACTATGGCACTTAAACACTACACTACAAGCTGTCATATAATTTAGATTTTACTAAGCACCAAATTTATGTTCTTATTATTCTCCACTTCACCCACAGGCCACAGCACAAATTCTGAATAAATATCCACGTTATTCACAAATAAAACAACACGAACTTTATTTTAGTTTGATTACAGAATTTATTTTCCAATTTAACTAACTTTATTTTAATTTTATATTCAACAAAAATGGCAGCTTATCTGTGTATCTTCTTTTAATTTGGATAATTGCTCGCCAAAACACCACTGCACAACTCTGATTTGATCTTACTACCTTATTTTGGAACCCCGTAAGAGGCTTTTATTTAATTCGTGCCATAATAATAAAACACGTATTAAATTTTGATTGGTTAAGCCGAATGTTATTATGGTTCAACTCGTGGCAATTTTGGTTTAGTCGAGGCGCATTATCTACTGGTATAAATTGCAAGATCAATCAATATTGTATCAGTGGTTACAATAGATGGCAGCTGTGAATTTAATTTATTATTTCAGCTATTACAAAATTATTTAGAAATAGAGATATTTACATTTGTGTTGTCAACAAAACAATAACATAACCTATTATAACAAGATAAGTCTATACAATTTTCACTATAAATTTTGATAATAATTAAATTTCTAATTTTATTTATTTTTTTTAGATTCGATAATTGTGGGCTCAAACAGACTATATCGTAATACGAAAGAAGATAGTATTTTCTGGAAATCATCCATGTCAGCTTTTATAGCGGGTGGGGGATTGTAACAAACTACTATTAGAATTGTCATGGAAGGAAGTTTCATTTCTCCCATTATAACTTCAGTTTTAACATATGTACCTGAATGAATCCTCTTGAATTTGTAACATTTTCTGTAGTATTTACCGACCCCACCACCATTTTTGTGTGTTCTGTCGTATCGTAGAATATTATAGCCATTTATGGCAACAGATTGATCATTGATCTTACACGTAAGCCAGGATTCCGCCACGCAAAAAAGATCAATGTTATTAAAATTAATAAAAATTCGAATTTGATCTATATGGCAAAAAAGACTGCGAGCATTAAGAAATCCAATCTTTAAACATGAACCATCACCATCTCTCAAGTTTTTGTCAGAGGTATTGTGTATATGCCGATAGAGACTGAAGTGTGAAAACCTAAAATACAAAAAAATATTAAAAATCAATTTAAAAAAATCATAAAAACTAGAATAAAGTACATAACTTTTACAATTACGATGACCTTGTTGAATGACCGATGAATAATCACTATTAATACGTTCATTACTGCAATGTTGCTGTGGCAGGAAATTTCTTTTGACGTCTTACATTAATAAACGGTTTAATGGCACACTGTAGTGGCCAAATACTACCATCATAAGCCTTGTTGTATATTGTAGACTCTAACCCAACTTTAAACGAAATAAAGTTTAGCAAACTTCTATCAACATTTTTTGGAACAAGTTCGTGACATTCGATTTCAGCCACTGAAATATTCAGCTTATGACTAAGATAGTTTTTAATATCGTCACTAGTTGTGGTTGGTTTAAAATTTGAGACGTGCAGGCAATTTTTTGGTTTCACCATTTCCAATTCGGTGTTGACTTCAGTTCCAGTTATGACATTTTGCGAGCTCAATTTGTTAATGCTGTTGGTGTTGTCGACGTTGTTGTTGATAGATTGCCCAGACATGGTATTGTTGTTAACAATCATTGCGCCCATTTGATCTTGGGAGACAAGGTTGTTTGTCACCGATTGAAAATTATTAAACATATTAGTCAGCAATTTGCTAACCTCACTTAATTGAGACATCAATGCTTGGATTAGTTGCTGCTGATTGTTATGGTTTTTGAGACAATCATCACAGACAAAGTTAATGTTAGAATTGTTGCGGCATAATTTAGCATTCGCAGTTGATAAAGATGAACAACCGAAATGAAACTTTTTCTCACAACTACCAAAGCATTTTACTATATTATTGTCTGTAAAATCAACGTCACATTTATAGCACTTATTGTTCATTATGAAGGTTGTTGTAATACGGAATTAACGATAATCACGAAGGATGTTATTTATTTTATGTATGGTTATTAACGGCTTTAAACCGCTATAAAATGTTGCACTTCAATAATAATATAATAATATAAATCAAAATGAAGAAGTTTATGCTCACACTGTGATCAATTGGTCAAAAAACTTTAATAGATAAATAGAGTTTATAAAGAAACTTATATTGAGTAACTATTAATATTATAGAATCTTATTATTTAGTATTTAATATAGAGTCAATAATCACAAAAACATTTAACAATAACTGTAACACTAACTGTTTGCACAATGTTCAAATTGATAACTTAAAATTTGATAAATATTCTTAGATATGTTAAAATAGTTTATAAACAGATTTATTCGTTTTATTAATTAATAATTATATTTAATATCACAATTTTTAAAATCACAATTTTTGTTGTCACAGGTTAAAAAAAACACGTCTATTCATGACTGTTTTATTGTAATTGTCAATGGATTGAAGCGACCGACTTGAATAGCAGTTTGTGCAACTTTCCATTGTAGAAGTGTGATTTGAGTTCGCTTTCTCTCGGGACAATGATCGGTGTTCATTTACATGTTTGGTTACCAACCAGCTTCTCCAAAGGGATAGAAAGGAACGTACGTCATCGGAACCAAATGGAAACTTAAAATGTTGAGATTGATGAGAGGTTGTTCATCGTTGCGTAGGTAAACTCGAAAATCATGTTCCAATGGAGGCTGTCCGTTGGCAGAGCGAAAAATTATTGCGACCTCGTCAACCGTTGGAAAATTGCAGCAACGACTGTCGTCATTACGATCGTAGCGAAATGGCATGATCACAACGTGACGCGTTCGATTGTCGGCTGCTGATGCTTGTTCTTACTCCCGCTCAACCTCAGCAAGATTTTGGTAGGCTTTCGCAAAGATATTTTGCTGTCGAATCATCTGATGCAAAGCGCTGACAATAGTTGCGTTCAATCGCGAATTAGCAGGATGATTCATGCGAACTTCATTCGCCATAGCTGAGTCGATAACATATAGTTGAGCATATTGTCGTTGTTCACCTTGAGCTGGGTGGATGTGGGCAGTATGATGATAGATCTGACTGTGAATGCGTAAAGCATTAGGGACTTGTCCTCAAAATTGATGAATTTGTTCACCCATTGAAGCAAACAATGAAAACTATGACTGTACTAGAAGGCTCTTCTTCTGGTTAAGCAGGATCTACTCTCGTAATTCTACGTTTAACGAACAGGATTCGGTTCGCTAATATCATTTTCAAAACAGTAGTACATAATCTATATTTTTTTAAGATTACCGCTCCATTTTCAAATGTTTCTAACTATTATGAAATACTAGCTGTAGTACCCGGCGTTGCCCGTGTTAAATAAAATAGTTTTAATTTCATTTTAGCAAAGATGACACCAAAATCTCTTTTTTTTAAATTAACTTATATCGTTTTTCCGGTGTACTCTTCAGAAGGTGGTAAAACATATTTTAACTCCCCTAAATCACGGGGACCGCCCCTTTGGATACGAGTATACGATTAATTTCATTTAACCATTTATTTATTATTGCTTATTGCAACAATTGTACTGTTGTACTAGTTCCTATTTCCTTTGCTTTTGCATGATTTGATATAAAGACGCACAGTTCGAGTGCCCTAGTATAACCAGAGCCTTCTAGAGTATAGAGCCATAATCTTAATGACGTATTTTTTAGAAGCTTTTTTAGTGGTATAACTTTTCATTGATTTCCATAGGAATCCATAGTAAAAATGGTGTTTTTGAGTTTCAAGTTTTTCAATGAAAGAACCAAATATATTATAAAACGTTTATACATATAAATGTTTTCTACATACCTTTAACAACAACATTCAAGAAGACTATATTGTTATTAAATAAACATTAATTGCAGAAATATTAAAATTAAACTATGCCTAAAATATATTTTTCGAATTTCCATTTTGAAAATAAAATCAAAGTTGACTCTGATGAATTAAAATAATACTTGCTAAATTTATCTTTAGTTTTACTAGTGTACGTAAGATGTCTAAAATATTTACAGAAAAATAAACAAATTAATCACTCGTACTTAATATTTTGTGAATTTGTTTTGCTTTTCCTACAATTTTTTTACTTGACATTTCCTCAGGTGGTAATTTTTGGTATGATGTTACCAAATTTGTACGGCCATCACTGCCATCTATGTAATGTATATTGACTTAATGACCAAACGAATTGTAGTAAGCTTTTATTTTAATTTTGGTTTAAATAATTCAATTATTACAAGAAAATGAAAACGATTTACTGAAACGACATTCATATGTATATGTTGAAATTCAAATATTTATGAAAGTATTTCAGAAATCATAATAAAGAATTTGTAACATTTTCATTAAAAAATCGTCTTATGAAAAAAAGTGATTTCCCATATGTTTTGTGTATTTTACTATGAAAAGTTTGGTTTTTTCCTCGTTTCTAAATCATTTATAAAAGCTGTGTTTTTTAGACTATGGCTTTGTATAATCAAGGTTGCTTTGGTATAACCAGAGCACCCTGTATTTTATAGAGCCATAATCAAAAAATCTGAGCTTTTATAAGGGAATTAGAAACGAGGAAAAAACCAAACTTTTCATAGTAAAACACACAAAACATATGGGAAATCACTTTTTTTTCTAAGACAAATTTTTAAATGAAAACGTTACAAATTCTTAATTATGATTTCTGAAATACTTTCATAAATGTTTGAATTTCAACATATATGAATATCGTTTAAGTAAATCGTTTTCATTTTCTTGTAATAATTGATTTATTTAAACCAAAATATTAAAAAAATTCATAACAACAGCATTCTGGTCAAATTAAAATAAAACCTTACTCCGATTCGTTTGGTCATTTAAGTCAATACACATTACATAGATGGCAGTGATGGCCGTAAACATTTTGAAAAATCATACCAATAATTACCACCTGGGGAAATTTCAAGCTCAAAAATTGTAGGAAAAGCAAAACAAATTCACAAAATATAGGAACGTGTGATAATTTTGCGATTAAATAATTTTGTTTCGTATTTTTCTGTTACCATTTTAGACATCTTACGTACGCTAGTAAAACTAAAGATAAATTTAGCAAGTATTATTTTAGTTTGTCAGAGCCAACTTTGATTTATTTTTCAAAATGAAAGTTCGCAAAAATATATTTTAGAAATAATTTAATTTTAATATTTATGCTATTAATATTTACATAATACCAATATGGCCTTCTTGTATATTGTTCTTAAAGATATGTAGAACACTTTTATACAAACATTTTATAATGTTTTTGCTTTTTTCATTGAAAAACTGGAAGTTAAAAAACACCATTTTTACTATGGATTCCTATAGAAATCGGTGAAAAGTTATACCACTAAAAAAGCTTGTAAAAGATACGTCATTAAGATTATGGCTCTATACTCTAGAAGGCTCTGGTATAACACGATTAAAAAACCTAATTCTATAAATTGGATTGGTGTAAACTTTAAAAATGAAAAAAATCAAAGTTTCAGATTAATAGTTCAAAATTTACATTTCAATAAATTTTCGGAATTTTCATATGCTTATATTTAATATATTTCGATTTGAGAACAAAAGTCCAAACAAAATGTTTTAAGTCTCGAACCATTCATTTTTCATTACAGCGACGAAGCAAAATAGAGCGCTTCAAATTTGTGTTAATTTTAAAGTCACAAGTAATCTGCAACTCATCGTGCATTGACGTCCGGTACCCATAAGAAAGAAGAACTTTTTCATATAAGTAATGCGAGTTGTTGAAATTCAGCAGACTAAAAGTAGGGCTAACATTTAATTGGTGTACTTCAACAGGTGCTTTTATTTTAAATATAATTTGAATACAATTTCTCAAGTGAATTGAATAAAACCAAGACAAAAATAATTTGTTGGAAAAATAAATTTCCAAATTTTCTCAATTTTTTGTAAAAACAAAAGTTTTAAAATTTATTACTTTTTTTTTTTTTGTGAATCTTTATTTTATTTATAATAATTATAAAACTACTAGTTTCGAGCGTATCATCATCAGGTTTTTTCAAAACTAAACGTCGATTAAAATTTTTTTTAAAATAAGCCGGATACTTTTTGTCTGTGCTACAAATACATATACAAATTAAAATATAATGTACTACTTAAACAAATTAAAAATATTAATAAAATAAAATTGTGGTTATTGTAGAGATTGCGTCGATATGCAGATTTTTATATATTAGTTATATATTCGTATTTTTCATTTCTCCTAAAGGTGGATTTATATTAACTGCGTTTTTTTATTCGCTCCGGATAGCTGCTATCGAGAGCCGTCATTTTTCTTCGCCGAAATTTAAATTTGACGCGCTATTTATTGGTAAACTAAACTTATTTAACATCAAACTATCATTTTTAATTCAATTGTTTAGTAAAAACTTCATATAAAAAATATTTGGCTCTACCTATTTATACGGAGCGCTATCGGGAGCCACTTTTTATATGACGGCTCTCGATAGCAGCTACCCGGAGCGAATAAAAAAACGCCGTAATTATCAGTTCCTTTCAGTTCCTACTCGTATCGTGTCAGACATCATCAATTTATACTATCCGTACCTTTCAATTCAGCCATTTTCTTCGTATATTTTGGTTACGTATAGAGTAAAGATAATACACAAAAATACAAAAATGTTTTTGTAGCAATTTACAATTTTTGTTTGTTTCGTTATTGTTTCGTATTTTTTCGCCTTCAAATATCAGACAAAACATTCTTTTCAACAATATGTGTTAATGAAGCGGAGCGTTTTCCGTTTCGTTGAATAATATTTTACTGTTGAGCTAAGGCTGCTAAGTAATTGGAGAATTCTCGATATGTTGACTGATGTGATAAATCCAGCGATCTCAAAATATTAATGAGGCTTCCAAATAAAACAATTGATGTTTATATAATATTCGTATATTTTCTATACGGTAAGAATAAATGTGAATTATTGAAATGATTGTTATCGAATGACCAACAATTTATTTTTTTACTTGTCCCGTGCTAAACTCAAGAGAGAGTTAACAATGCAAAAGGCAACAACAACTTGGACAACTTCTTAACAAAATATAAAAATATTGTATGTAATGAGAAAATAGAAAAATTATAAATGTTGGTAATTATATAATGCAAATATGAATTTTATGTAGTATATAATGCAAATGAAAAGTATATAAACAGAGGTGAATTTAGGATATTGAAACTAAAAATTAATGACTATAAAGTTATTTAACATATGATGAATATTTATTAATGCTGTTCATTATCAATATGTGTCTGTGTCGGTACGAGAAGAACGGATAGGAAAGGATAATATAAATACTCCTATAGAAAATATATGTAACAATGATTTTTTTGTCTGACACGATACGAGTAGGAACCGAAAGGAACTGATAATATAAATCGACCTTAATTCTGTCATTCAATATGGGCGTGTTATCTTTGTGTCGGTAGATTTCCACTTCTTCCAATCTATCCATGGTTTTACATTTGTTTATTCTATGTATAATTTTGAGATTATTATCATAGTTCGTGAATGTGTGGCTTTCGTTTTTTATATGCAAGGCGTAGTTGGATTTTATGGAATGTGTTGGTTTTTTGATTTCTTGTATACTATATGTTCGTTAAATCTTTTTTGGAAGGTCCTTCCAGTCTGGCCTATATAAAATTTTTCGCAGTTGTTGCAATTCAGTCTATATATTCCTGCGTCGTTTGTATGTCCGATCTTCTCTTTGAGTTTATGTTGAATGTTATTATTTGTTTTAAAAGCTATTTTATAATTAAATTGTGAAAAAAAAATTTGTATAATTTTGCTTTGTGTTTTGTTATAGTTGGTCGATATGTATTTTGTAATTTCTCTGGAGTTTGATTGTGTTTAGTTCTTTAGGGTAATTGTCTTCATTCATCGGGATGTTATTTAATCTATTAATCATATGTGAATAAGCTGATAATTTATGACTTATAATTTATGACTTTTTCGTTGTTACATCGCAAGATGTTAATATGTATAGTTAATGGTGGATCGGCCAAACTAACACGAAGTTACTTAAAACTCAAACAAAAATTAAAAAGATACAAAATAAACCTTTATATTAATCGGACGTGTCTAAGAAAGAAACTAAAACCAAGGTACATAAATGTGAGAATTAACAATAAATCGCGAATTGCACATCAAATTAGAAAGAAAGCAGAAATAACCTGGTTAAAAACATCTATAAAGCAAATCTACACGTAAATCGATAAAGTGACATTGCAACTTTACAACGCGCAACTACAATTATCTAGACATTTCCACCACACAGAATACGTTGCCATACTTCACAAGATAGATGAACTAATTAAAAAAGAGACGAATAAAAAGGAAAAGACCATCAGAAATAAATTAAATAAATTAATACAACAACAAAAACGTTCGGTGAATAAGAGTAGCCGAGCGACAACAACAAACCACAAATTCTACCCCAGAATTCACAACAACACTAACATACAATTCGATGATAAAGAAATAAAAATGCCAGAAATGGGCCTAAAGCATAATATAATACCACAACAAACAAGAACAGAACACGTAAAACAAATGCTGGATATTGAAACCGCCATTACCCAAACTCAAGACGAACACCAACACATCATCAGAAACACAATAGTAGAGCAAATGAAACGCAATAAAGCAAAATACAACAAAACAACGAAGCAACAGAGACAACAGGAAAAAACAATTAATGGCATCAATAATAAAATTAACCAAGCAAAAGCAGTCATTACAAAAGCAGATAAAGGGAATACAGTTGTCATAATGAAAAAAGAAGACTACACGAATAAAATTATTCAATCAACAACAACATAAACGAAATGCAGAATGATCCAACGTCAACTTATCAAAAAGAAATTAACACCGCAATAAACGAAACCAAAAGAGTAATTAAACAAA
The DNA here is from genome assembly GCA_958295665.1 of Tipula vernalis. Taxonomy (NCBI): domain Eukaryota; kingdom Metazoa; phylum Arthropoda; class Insecta; order Diptera; family Tipulidae; genus Tipula; species Tipula vernalis. The sequence continues at coordinate 276,764,037 of OY282559.1, forward strand.
ACCAGAAATTCCACCTAAAAATGATTAAACCCACAACGCCTAACTTCAAAGCACTAATTAAAGTTCATAAAGAAAACAATATCCTTTACCCAAAGACCTTTGGTAGACTTTACAACCGCACCATCATACAAATTGGCGAAATACGTAAACTGTTGGATTACAAAACGCATAAAACTTAATGAAAACTACTCTGTAAAAAATCACTTGGAGTTAGTGAATAAAATCCCAAATGTAAAAATACCATCAACAGCAAAATTGGCAAGTTTCGATATCGTCAACCTGTATTCTAACATACCAGTAAACGAAGCAATTAGAGTCACAGCACAAATACTAATTAACAGTGACGTTGACAAAGAAGATGTTGACGAAATCATCAAAATCATAAAAATTATAACTAGCCAGAATTATTTTCAATACGACGGAAAGATATATCATCAGAAATGTGGATTAGCTATGGGGAATCCCCTATCAGGTACACTTGCAGATATATTTATAAACCACAATGAATGTAAATATATATTTAACAACTGCAACAAACAACGAGACAAAATAATATATTGGCATAGGTATGTAGATGATATATTGATACTATTTAATGGCACACAAAGACAACTGGCACATTTACATAACTTCATCAACACTATCAACCAACAATTAAAATTCACATTGGAAATAGAAAATAATAAATGCATTAACTTCTTGGATTTAACTATAACCAAATGAAAAAAAAATCACGATTTCAACATATATCGAAAACCTACACATACAGACCACACAATCAATTTTGAATCGAACCATCCAATAAGTCATAAATTATCAGCTTATTCACATATGATTAATAGATTAAATAACATCCCGATGAATGAAGACAATTACCCTAAAGAACTAAACACAATCAAATTTATAGCACAAAAAAACGGTTTTAACACACAAATAATCGGGAACATGAATGTAAAACTAAAACAAAAATGGCACGATCATTGATGACGACACTGACTCCAAACTCCAGAGAAATTACAAAATACATATCGACCAACTATAACAAAACACAAAGCAAAATTATACAAAAATTTTTTTAACAATTTAATTATAAAATAGCTTTTAAAACAAATAATAACATTCAACATAAACTCAAAGAGAAGATCGGACATACAAACGACGCAAGAATATATAGACTGAATTGCAACAACTCCGAAAAATTTTATATAGGCCAGACTGGAAGGACCTTCCAAAAAAGATTTAACGAACATATAGTATACAAGAAATCAAAACACCAACACATTCCATAAAATCCAACTACGCCTTGCATATAAAAAACGAAAGCCACACATTCACGGACTATGGTAATAATCTCAAAATTATACATAGAATAAACAAATGTAAAACCATGGATAGATTGGAAGAAATGGAAATCTACCGACACAAAGATAACACGCCCATATTGAATGACAGAATTAGGAGAAATGAAAAATACGAATAGTATATAACTAATATATAAAAATCTGCATATCGACGCAATCTCTACAATAACAACAATTTTATTTTATTTTATTTTATTAAATTTTTAATTTGTTTAATTGTAGTACATTATATCGTTTTTTAATTTGTATATGTATTTGTAGCACAGACAGAAAGTATCCGGCTTATTTTAAAAAAAATTTTAATCGACGTTTAGTTTTGAAAAAACCTGATGATGAGCGCATACGCTCAAAACTAGTAGTTTTATAATTATTATAAATAAAATAAAGATTCACAAAAAAAGAAAGTAATAAGACCCAACGAGAAGGAACGAGTACTGCTAATTTGTTAGCTAGAGATCTACCTACGGTGTCTTGTTGTCAGTGTTGCTATTTGATTTGTAGGAAGGTGCGTCCCCAGGAAGTAAATATTTAGTGTGTGCATGTGAGACAGAACTCCCATACCAGAAGACCCTCATATGATTCAGGTCAGGAGTTCTATGTTTATAAATTGGTACTCGAAAAATTTATTAAAATTGATTGAATTCAAACATTTAATTAGAGTTAAATCAAAAACCTTTAATGATCCAGAGTATAAAAATTATTTAAAACTTTACGTTCAGTTGTGAAAAAGGAAATTAAATTATGCTTCAATAATTATCTTGGTTCTATAGAAACAAGCATACAGCCTAATCCCAAACAATTTTGATCATGCAAGATGTCTCAAGTACTGCGAACACTGCTACCGAAATAGCCAACTTATTTGCCAACTACTTTAAGTTAGTTTATACTAATGATACCAACGTCAATATAACTAGTCAACATCCAATATAACTAGTAATAATGCATGTGACAATGCATCTGAAACAATTGGATTTAAATAAGGGTTGGGGGCCAGATGGACCTTGTGCTTATTTCTTACATCGTACTGCTGAAACAAACAGTCTTCCTCTAACATTATTATTTAACAAGTCACTACGTGAAATGTATATTTTCCGATATTTGGAAAATGGCAACGGTAGCTCCGATTTATAATTCTGGCGACAAATCTTTGGTATCTAATTATAGACTTATTGCCTTGCTTAACATTGTCAACAAAGTAATCGAAAGATTGTATTGTATATAAACGTTTGATTGCAATTGAGCAGCACGGTTTTCTCAAATCTAGGTCAACTTTAACGAATTTGTTGAATTTTACTGAATTTGTACATAATTCATTAAGCATAGAACAAGCTTTTGATAAAGTTAAACACAGAATCTTGTTGTCTAAACTTTATTCGTTTGGATTGGATCAACACATTGTTCAATGGTTCAATTCCTACCTAAGTAACAGGCCCCACTATGTCCAAATTCTTGATTCTAAATCAGAAATATTAATTCCATCATCTGGTGTACCACAGCACCATGCATGATTGTGTGGCTCTCCAATCTGACGTAAACACCATTGTAAATTAGTGTCATATCAATAATATGGAACTAAATATTACGAAATGTTGTGTTGTAGTGTTTTATTCTTATAAAATTCAGGATTATACCCTTACATCTTGTCCATTTTTCAGGGATTTGGGGATTATAATGGATACAAATTTCTCATTTAATACTCAAGTAATCAACAATGCTTACAGGATGCATGAGAACTGGTTCTAGTTGAAGTTCTCCAAAAACTTTTATAAGCATTTACTATGGTCTTGTTCCTAGTAATTTGGAGTATTTAACATCCATTTGAAATCCTTATTGCAACATTTATTCATACAATATTGAAAGAATACAGAAAAGAAACCAATAACACATGAGGAATATGAGCTGCGTCTGTCACAGTTTAACATTACCTCACTTCATAATAGAAGGATTATATAGCGGATGAGCTAACATTGTTAACAGAATGATTGATTACAATCTTGCAGATCAAGTAAATTTTAGATCTCAGAACCGATATAATATTCGCAATCCTCTGCCTTTCACCGACCGTTTCCACTTATCGCACTAATCTTAGAAATAACTCGACATTAATTAGACTGCAAAACACGCACAATAATTTGTTTATTATTATTATTGGAGGGCCATGCGGGCGATCAGCCACCTCGCACTGCAACCTAAAAGATCTATTGTGCTGGACCCTGTTTAATTATCCGTCCGGTCAATATTCAGGTTCTTAATGAACCTGACAATATTGCCTCCCGGTACGTGATACATACTATCTGGGCTTATGGCTTTCCCTCCTAGATGTTTACTACAGCATGTAGTTCTGCTAGAAAGACGGTAGCATTGGAACCCAAGGAATTCGAGAGGGCTGTCCACTCCCGTATATTCCTACGTCTGCCCCGTCTTCCGTTTGACTTTACTCTTACGAGTTGCTGGGCATTGCAAATCGCCTGTAGGACACCCAGCTTTACTACAGGAAGGCTAAATAAAACTGGAGGGTGCCTGGTATTCAGAATCCGCATACTTTGCACTGATTAACCTATCAGACATTCAACCATCGGCATATGCTGTTCCACCTTAGATTAGGGTTTTTGTCAAGGTTTTCTCTTTTAGCGCCGTACTTTAGACTGTGCCAAATGGTCAAAAATATACCAAATGGTCCTAGTTACCAGTGGTTGCCACGAGGAGGCAGCACGTACACTTACAAATTGTGAACAGGTTACTCCTTACACAATTGTACCCATCATGCAGCTGCCTAATACATGACCAGAACAGCTCAAGTAATGCGCACCCTACTGGAAGGTTATGGAGCTGGTAGATTAATCTACTCAACTTTGGCCCCCCCCCCCATCCAATAGACGCCAAACCACCGAAGCGACTATTTGTCATACCATCCTACATTTACACCATTATAACATCACTATCACCATCACCATCAGCATCCTTCTCATCATCATCATCCCCATTACCATCAACATCACCATCACTATCACCATTACCATTACCATCACCATTACACGTGTCAATTTATTTTTGAGTTTGCACCAAATATCCGAAAATCAGCTCAGTCGATGGTTTTAGAAATTGCACTTGTAAATGCCACCTCTTGTAACCAACCAAAAGAAAAAAATAGGGGACAAACAAAAAAAACGGACCAACCACATGGTTAAACTGTGGCCTACCGTTTGGAAACTATTTAGGGAGAGAAAAAAGGTGATTTACAGATACATCTGTAGATCATAAAAAAAAGAATGTTGGTCATAGGCCCCTAACAAAATGTTAGTAAGACTAAGGCTGTTGGATGTTGTGAACATAGGGAGAACAGTGCAAAGCACTTACCGCCTCCCGTCCTATAAGGGACAGCCCACAGACATCCAACAACCGATACCCGTTAAAGTACGCATTTGGTTTTCGTAATAGATACTTATCAAGAAAAAAAACTCCAAAAAGAAAATTTCTCGTCAACGGACAATAAAACAAAAGAGTTTTGTAATAAGGCGGCTATCTTTCACGTGAATCCAAACAAAATGCTTACTTCAATCGAAAACACCAAATATTGACCATCGTCAATAAAACATTGGCGAGGTTTTTATACGATTTTTCTGCTGATTGACCAACACGAAAAAAAAAATAAAAAATATGTTCCACATCGATCAACCAATCGAAAAACCGATTTCTACCCTCTCCAACACTTCATTGAACATTGAAGAGTGTGTAAAAAAAAATTGCAAATGTGCAACATGTTTTCGTTCCATGTGTAAACACATGAACTGCCCAAATTGCAGAAAAAAAAAATTTGTTTTTGCGTTTATTCACCGGATGCTTATAGAATTCAACTTGGTTTCAAATACCCGCAGGTGAATAAACGCGAAAGAAACCAATAAAAATAAAAATTGTGTACACACGCTTGACATAATCGCGTGTGCAACAATAAAAAGATAAAGTTGTTTTTACGTTTAATTATTGAAACCTGAGTCCACAGTAAATAAACGTAAATGAAAATATGGGTCGGATGGGCACGCGCCACTAGAATTAATAGAATTTTACGTTAATTTGTTGTACAAACAAATTTGATACAATTTAACTAACGTAATTGGAATGGTAACCGCACCCAGACATCTGACTATCATACCTTTATATTATCATACCATTATACTATCAAACAATCTTACCATCACACCATAGTATCATATTACAATCGTACCTTCATATCATCATACCATCCCACCTTTATACCATCAAACCATTATACCATCACAATTACAATCACAATCACCATCATCATCACCATCATCATTCCCATCATCATCATCATAACCATCATTATCACCATTATCGAAAAATCAGCTCAATCGGTGAAGTAACAATTTTTGATCAGTAACCCTCCTAAGTTTCTTCTCGACTCAAAAATCGCTCGAGTGGACCAAGAGCTTTTGTGGAACCCATATACATATATACTTACAAACATACTTTTCGTCTTTATATACATATATAGATTAAGTAAAAAAATAGATTCCTTTTTTTTTATTTCCATTGAAATTTTACCGGAGGAGTTCTTTACTTTTAAATAAATTCTCTTAATTTTATTGCAAAATCTTGATAAACTTTAAATACACTCCACCTTGATTGTGGGAATAAGAAAAAACTTCAGTTTGTAATTGCTTAACTTTACATTCTAAAATCAGCACAAAAAATGTGAGAGAGTCAAAATTAGATATGTATGAACACACGTATATAACACAATGTTCTACAGATAATAAAATTGTATGTAGTCGTATAATATGTAAACATTACCTGTTGCAATGATTTTCTCATCCCAAACTTACAAGCACACAACATTGTTTGCTATACTATGTATTTATAAACTGATATCAATTAAATTCCTACAGAATTAAAATAAAAATTCTTTATTTCTTATATTCACCCTATGCCTCTCGTAAAAAGCAGGCAGCATGTTTAATTACGTTTATGTCACAAAAAAAAGGAAGAAGAAGAGATATGCAGTTTTTCGCTCAATTTAAATAATTGTTCGTTCCATATCAGTAACTAGCATACATTACATACATAGGTACAATAAATATTAGTAGTAGTTAACTACTATGTACGGTAAATTTAGCCTGTTACATATATCTTAAAAAACAAATGCACTTTAGATTTACATTTATCTGTCTGTATTATTTTTATGTGTGCACATAAAATCCTTGCAATTTTTATGATGTCTCAAATTTTTTTTTATACATTTGCGTACTTCATTTATTTAAAACAGCACACAACAAAAAAAGTATTTCATTTATAGAAAAACTCATAATTTATTTAACAAAATAGCAAAATAAACTTTGGAAAGCTTAATTATTCACAGTGTTACGCTTTTTTGAAAGTTTTGAAATTGTCCGGAAATTTTATTTCGCTTTTTTTCTGATTTATTATTGTCACTCTTACAATCGTTGAATATAAATCATTTGGCGTTTTGCTTGCTTTTTATATGTATCGATTTGTCCTCAAAAAAAAAAAAAAAAAAAAAAAAAAAAAAAAAAAAAAAAACAGAAAATTCATAAAAGCCCCCACATCGCTTCGCCTTCAATGGTAACTTTTTGCAACAGAATAACTTTTTTGTTTCAATTTATTTATAACGTGTCATTACCTATAGTGTTTCTGAAAAATTGGTTTCGAAACTTTAAAAAGAGTTATAAATATAGTTCTTTTGATTTTAATTTAACATTAAAGTGGTTTTGTTATAAAGCAAATGTTTATTAATGTTAGTAAAACAAATTTAACCCTTTCGAGTTCAAACAAAAAATACCGTTTTTGTTTAAACTAAATTTTAACATTATACAAAATATAAATGTGTCCCAGGATGTCTTAAGTGTGTTTTTGGAGCAGCACCAAAAGTCATTCTCATATATATATTAACCCAGTTTTGAAAATGTCTCTTTCGAAATCATATTTTACATACACAATTGTGTATATGGCCGCGGAAAGGGTTAAACCGAATCATTTGCGTCATTCAACGTAACTTTGAACAGTTTATATTGTATTATGTATTGTGTACATAAAAATCTATGAAATTTACGAGTATAACGAAAAATTGTGAAAATAAATTTTTAGAAGCTCTTTTATTAAAAACCAGAACTTTACAATTTAGTAAATTGAAAATATATGAGATTTTTTCTTTTATAATTTATGGTTTTATTACAACAACTAACTAACTACAAGTTAGAAAAGCACAATTTCTATAAAATTATTAAAGGAAACAAAACGTCATCCTTCAGAATTTTACATAAACTGTGAAAGGTGAAAGGCTTTAACTTGAAATAACATTTCCTAGGAATTTTTTCTATTCATATTGTTAGAAATTTTCGCAAAGGCGAGTTTTTATCTTGTCTCAGCATAGCAAACATATAACAGACTTTAAAGAATATTTCCTATTAAGTTCATTAAAATGTAATGTTACAATAACCAAAAATACTTTAGCTTACAATTTTGATATTCAACTTAACTAAAATTAAAAAAAAAACAAACTAATTAAACAAAACAGTTTTTTTATTCGCTCCGGATAGCCGCTATCGAGAGCCGTCATTAAAAAGTGGCTCCCGATAGCGCTCCGTATAAATAGGTCGAGCCAACTATTTTTTATATCAAGTTTTCGCTAAACAATTGAATTAAGAATGATAGTGTGACGTTAAATAAGTTTAGTTTCCCAATAAATAGCGCGTCAAATTTAAATTTAGGCGTAGAAAAATTGCGACTCTCGATAGCAGGTATCGGGAGCGAATAAAAAAACACCCATCCAAATGAAAACATTAAATTAAGAACAGTTTGAGGAGGAGTTAAAATGTTACCAATATAATGACATATTACATTACCACAATTATAGTATACAAACGCATTCCAATTATTTGTAAATAGTAAATGAAAATGAAGGTTTTACTATATTTACTAAAATGTTTTTAGTTCTTGTTTAGTGAAAACTTCACTGTCCTATACCTATAGCAATTTTTACTAATCTAAAACAAATAAGAAATAGCTAAGAATTAAGAGTTTCAATATTGTTTTTTTATTCGCTCCGGATCAAGAGCCGTCATTTTTCTACGCCTAAATTTAAATTTGACGCTCTAATTCAACTAAACTTATTTAAAATCAAACTATCATTTTTAATTCAATTGTTTAGTAAAAACTTCATATAAAAAATATTTCGCTCTACCTATTTATACGGAGCGCTATCGGGAGCCACTTTTTATATGACGGCTCTCGATAGCAGCTATCCGGAGCGAATAAAAAAACGCCGTAACTATCATTTTTAACTTGATTGTCTAGCGAAAACTTTATATAAAAAATATTTGGCTCTACCTATTTATACGGAGAGCTATCGGGAGCCACTTTTTATATGACGGCTCTCGATAGCAGCTATCCGGAGCGAATAAAAAAACACAGCTATTGTTACGTTTTTGCCTTTTCAATCAAGGTTCGTATCACTGGATTGTGAATAAAACAAAATCAATTTAATTTATCACCAACGAACTTATTTATTTCACACAGGAATTATTACAACACAGTTTATTAATAAAAATTCACAAAATCACTTTATATAAATTATTCTCAAATTTTACTGTACACTTATAATTTTTATTTCCACAAAAACACTTTTTAAATCACTTTTTAATTCCTTTTTAATCTTCACACTACCGCTTGCCAAATACTACTAATCCAACCTTTTTATATACACAAACCAAACTTCTAGAAAGCTCATGATTTTTCCAGTTAGAATAGTGTAGAAACATTTAGAACAATTTTAACACGGAAAATTCCATTTTAGTACAGTTAAACATTGAGCTATTATTTTAACTTATTCTATTACACACTAGGTGTCACCGTTACAATATTTTTCAAATTTCTATGACTGTGTAGATTTTTACACAAAAGTTCGCTAAAATAATTTTATATTAATTTTAACAAAATATTTAGCTAATGGAACTTCATGTTGAGAAATATTACAAATCATAACGCTGTATTTTAAATGACAACAGGGACGAAAAACGGAATAATATATTTCAATAAGATATTGTTACGTTTTTGCCTTGTCAATTAAGGTTCGTATCACTGGATTGTGAATAATACAAAATCAATTTAACTTATCACCAACGAATTTATTTGTTTCACACAAGAATTTTATTACAACACAGTTTATTAATAAAAATTCACAAAATCACTTTATATAAATTATTCTCAAATTTTTACTGTACACTTATGTATAATTTTTATTTCCACAAAAACACTTTTTAATTCACTTTTTTTAATTCCTTTTTAATCTTTACTCTATCGCTTACCAAATATTACCAATCCAAATCGACTTCGTTCTCCTTTTTATATACACAAACCAAACTTCTAGAAAGCTCATGACTTTTCCAGTTAGAATAGCGTAGAAACATTACGTAACAATTTTTATCATGGAAAATTCCATTTTAGTACAGTTAAACATTGAGCTATTCAATTAACTTCTTCTATTACACACTAGGTGTCACCGTCACAATATTTTACGATCTTAGTCAGAGTTTAAATTTATCGCTCTTTTAGAGCTCTTTATAAAAATTTTCGCTCTTGCTCCCAATAAAATTTTTTTTCAGTTTGCTTTTACGCTCTTACCCTCTAATGATAAACACAAAAAAAAATTATTTCGCTCTTTCAAAGCGATTTAAATTTTTATTTTTAATTTTGCTCTTAAAACAAAGAGCGTAAAAGCTAAAAATATCGCTCCCAACCCATTCTACAGAGCCATTGTAGAAAATACATTAGGGAGCAAAATTATTTGTAACACACGAATTGCTCTTTGAATATCAATAAATAAAGAAATTTTGATAAACGATAATTAGATAAATTTCTGAAATATGGCCAAATTGTGATGGAACTTGGCTGTTCCTTAATCGATTTTAGAGAAATTTAACATGCGCGACAGAAGTGGGATTTTAAAATGATTTTTAGATGAAGTTCTGAAATATGGTCAACTACAATGGAACTTGGCTATTCCTTAACCGATTTTAGTGAAATTTGGCATGCGCGATTGAAGTGGGATTGTAAAATGATTTTTAGATGAAGTTCTGGAATATGGCCAACTAGGATGGAACTTGGCTATTCTGTAATCGATTTGAGTGAAATTTGACATGTGCATTGGAAATAGGATTGTAAAATGATTTTTAGATGAAGTTCTGAAATATGGCCAATTATGGTGGAACTTGGCTATTTCTTAACCGATTTTAGTGAAGTTTGACATGTGCGATAGAAATGGGATTCTAAAATGATTTTTGGATGAAGTTCTGGAATATGGCCAATTATGGTGGAACTTGGCTATTTTTTAACCGATTTGAATGAAATTTGACGTTCGCGTTTGAAATGGGATTCTAAAATTATTTATGGATAAAGTTCTGGAATATGGCCAACTAGGATGGAACTAGGCTATTCCTTAACCGATTTTAGAGAAATTTGACATGTGTGATGAAAACGGGATTCTATAATGATTATTAGATGAAGTTCTGGAATATGGCCAATGGGGATGAACTTGGCTATTCTGTAACCGAATTGAGTGAAATTCACATGTGCGTTGGAAATGGGATTATAAAATGATTTTTAGATGAAATTCTGGAATATGGAAATTATGGTGGAAATTGGCAATTTCTTAACAAATTTCAGTGAAATTTGACATGTGCGTTGGAAATGGGATTCTAAAATGATTTATGGATAAAGTTCTGGAATATGGCCAACTAGTATGGAACTTGGCTATTCTATAGCCGATTTGAGTGAAATTTGAGATGTGCGTTGTAAATGGGATTCTTAAATGATTTTTAGGTGAAATTCTGGAATATGGCCAATGGGGATGGAACTTGGCTATTCCTTATCCGTTTTTAGTGATATTTAACATTTGAGTTGAAAATGGGATTCTAAAATGATTTTCGGATGAAGTTCTGGAATATGGCCAGTTGTAATGGAATTGGCTCTTCCTTAACAGGTTTTAGTGAAAATTTGACATGTGTGATGAAAACGGGATTCTACAATGATTTTTAGATACAATTAGGATGGAACTTGGCTATTTCTTAACCGATTCTGATGCAATTTGACCTGTTCGTTGGAAATGAGATTCTAAAATGATTTTTCTAATTCCGCGGTCCTACACTAACATTAGCGTGCTGTCACCCATTTTTTCATATTTTCTTTTGATCGCGACTAAATTTTCCGGCAGATGTATAATAAACATGTCAATACATATAAGTAACCTATAATAATTATTATTTTATGTAACTGATATTGATATATTTAAATATATCCAGTTTCCGTAATCCATGCAGCTGTCGAGGTTTATCTGCTGTTGGCCATATTCCATAACTTTATCTAAAAACTATTTTAGAATCCCACTTCCAAAGCATATATTGTATTGCATCACAATCGGTTAAGGAACAGCCAAGTATCCATACAGCTGTCGAGGTTTATCTGCTGTGAGAAATAATCTGTAATTTCCATCCTAGTTAGCCATATTCCAAAACTTTATCTAAAGCCTATTTTAGAATCCCATTTCCAACGCATATATTGAATTGCAACACAATCAATTTAGGAATAGCTAAGTTCCATCTAAATGATTCATATGTCAGAAACTCATCTAAAAATCATTTCAGAATTCTATTTTGATCGCACATGTCAAATTTCACTAACAACAACAACAACAAGTTTAATCCTAGTTGGCCTTATTTTAGAACTTCATCTAAAAATCATTTTAGAATCTTATTTCCAACGCACATGTTACATTGTATCACAATCGGTTAAGGAAGTTGGCCATATTCCAGAATTTCACCTAAAAATCATTGTAGAATCCCGTTCCCATCGCCCATGTAAAATTTCTCTAAAATCCAGAACTTTATTCATCACATTTCCAATGCACATGTCGAATAGCATCACAATCGGTTAAGAAATAGCCAAGTTCCATCATAGTTGGCCATATTCATCAAAAAACCATTGTAGAATCCCATTTCCATCGCGCGTGCCAAATTTCACTCAAACCGGGTAAAAAATAGCCAAGTTCCATCCTAGTTGGCCATATTCCAGAACTTTATACATAAATCATTTTAGAATCCCATTTCCAACGCACAGGTCAAATTTCACTAAAACCGGTTAAGAAATAGCCAAGTTCCACCATAATTGGCCATATTCCAGAACTTCATCCGAAAATCATTTTAGAATCCCATGTCCATTGCGCATTTTAAATTACTAAATACGGTTAAGGAATAGCCAAGTTCCATCCCAATTGTCCATATTCCAGAACTACATCTAAAAATCATTTTAGAATCCCATTTCCAACGCACATGTCAAATTTCACTCAAATCGGTTAAAAAATAGCCAAGTTCCATCCTAGTTGGCCATATTCCAGAACTATATCCATAAATCATTTTAGAATCCCATTTCCAACGCACATGTCAAATTTCACTAAAATCGGTTAAATAATAGCCAAGTTCCATCCTAGTTGGCCATATTCCAGAACATAAATCATTTTAGAATCCCATTTCCAATGCACACGTCAAATTTCACTCAAATCTGTTAAGAAATAGCCAAGTTCCACCATAATTGGCCATATTCTAGAACTTCATCCGAAAATCATTTTAGAATCCCATTTCCATTGCGCATTTTAAATTTCACTAAAATCGGTTAAGGAATAGCCAAGTTACATCTCGATTAGCCATATTCCAGAACTTCACCTAAAAATCATTTTAGAATCCCATTTCCAACCCACATGTCAAATTTCACTCAAATCGGTTAAAGAATAGCCAAGTTCCATCCTAGTTGGCCATATTCAAGAAATTGGTTTAGAAATAGCCAAGTTTCACCATAATTGGCCTTATTCCAGAACTTCATCCAAAAATCATTTTAGAATCCCATTGCCATTGCGTATTTTAAATTTCACTAAAATCGGTTAAGGAATAGCCAAGTTCCATCCCCATTGGCCATATTCCAGAACTTCACCTAAAAATCATTTTAGAATCCCATTTCCAACGCACATGTCAAATTTCACTCAAATCGGTTAAAGAATAGCCAAGTAACATCCTAGCTGGCCATATTCCAGAACTTTATCCATAAATCATTTTAGAATCCCATTTCCAACCCACATGTCAAATTTCACTAAAATCGGTTAAGAAATAGCCAAGTTCCACCATAATTGGCCATATTACAGAACTTGATCCAAAAATCAATTTAGAATCAGATTTCCATCGTGCGAGTCAAATTTCACTAAAATCGGTTAAGGAATAGCCAAGTTCCGACCTAGGTGGGCATATTCCAGAACTTAACCTAAAAATCATTGTGGAATCCCATTTATATCGTGGGTTTCTAATTTCACTAAAATCAGTTAAGGAATAGCCAAGTTCCATTCAAATTGGTCATATTCCAGAACTTTATCTAAAAATCATTTTAGAATCCCATTTCGAACGTACATGTCGAATTGCATCACAATCGGTTAAAAAATAGCCAAGTTACATCCTAATGGGCCATATTCCAGAACTTCACCTAAAACTTAATCTAGAATCCCATTTAAATCGCGCGTGTCAAATTTCAATAAAATCAGATAATGAATAGCCAAGTTCCATCCTATTTGGCCATATTCCAGAACTTTACCCAAAAATCATTTTAGAATATCATTTCCAATGAAAGAAGGTTTTGAATGTAACCGTTTGCTGTAATAACAAGAGCAAGAGCAATATAATAATGACGTTTTTATTCATCAGAGCAGAGCGTATTTATTTTCTCAATATAGCGCAATAGCAAAGAGCGAAAATATGATAACACAAACGCAATAGTGGAAGAGCAAGAGCCTTATAATAAAAATAATGCTCCAGTTCTTCAGAGCGATATTTTTTTTTTATAATATCGCTCTTTATAAAGAGCTTTTTAATAGTTTTTATTAGCGCTCTTGAATAAAAATGAAGAGCGAAGAGGTAAATAAAATCCCATTTTAAACTCTGACAATAGAAGTGTGATTCTAAAATATTTTTGAACACAATTCTCGAATAAGAAAAACGAATGAAGCTGAACCATTTCCAAACCAATTAAGATAAAATTCGAGATGGTTTTGAGAAGTTATGGAATATAGAAAACTGGATTTAAAGTAGGCTATTTCTTAAGTAAATATTTTTATTTATCACTATACTCTCAAAGGTAGGGTAAGTAAATGTTTCGAAGAGAGACACAATAATATTGCACATTTATAAAAAGGCGTACTGATTTATTATTATTATAAATTATTTATATTTTATTTGCTAATTAATTTTTGTAGGCTATAAATGCCAGTCACGAATATCGGCGCGCTCACCCACACAACATTTATTCAAACATAATAAATGCAAAACATTCAGTCAACACATCAATCACAAACACTCACGCGTACCAACATTACGCGCATTCATATCCAAGCGGATTTACATAAACTCAGCACATCATCCGCACCTACGCAGCACACTTCATTACGTTAAAACTTTTTTACTGTCAAAAATCTCGCGCTTAGAAAAATAGAATACACATTCCGATTGTAACCTCTTCACAGTGAAGTAATAGTGTAGTGGTAGCAATATTTTTCATAGTGTCAAAGAAATTACATACAAAAGTTTAAAATCAATTTTTATAGTTTATAATCTAAAGTGAAATAATAAATCTACATCTAAAAATATCAGGTGAGTCCTAATTTAGGCCCAGGTCAATTAAATAATTAAATTTGGAGGAGGATTCCTCAAATATTAAGGGAATTGGGGAAACCCATTTCCCAAAAAATAAAAGAAACGTGGTAACAGTTTTTTCAAGCGATGATTCCGGGGGTGTTAGTGATTGTGAAAGTGTTTTTACTGCATCATCGTCTTCGAAAAATCGTAGAATATTAAATAATAACAACGCAAACAAATCCAGAAGAAATGTGCTTAACGATTTAAGTGATAAATACAAAAATAAAATACATAATAACATAAGTGCGCCATTACCGGCAAACATGAAATTAACTACTTCAACAACTAAAATCACAATGGCGGCCAACAAGACTACCACATCAAATGAACACAATTCACAAATTAATCATAACGATCTATTAACCGTCAATCATGAGCTCAAAAACGCCATAAACATATCTTCGACGTCGTCAAACATCACATCAAAACCAGTCACCATATATTCCATCCAAGAGAAAGGACCCTTCAAAGTGATCGTCAAGAAGGACAACCTCAGTATTATGAAGGTATGGCAAGCTATTAAAATAAACAATATAGCCAACGTAGAAAGCGTACGTAGAACAATTCCCAAAAAATATGGCCGCAATAATTTTTAAAAATTATAATGATGCCAACAAATGCATCAGTAACAAAATACTGAAAGATTTTGATGGTTTGGATTGCTTCATACCAGAGAACCTTAACAAGACCATAGGTGTAATCAGAGACATCCCAGTTGAATTCACAGATACAGAGCTTCTAAAAAATATGAAATCTAACGTAGAAATAGCCAGTTTAGAGAGAATGTTTAAGTGGAACAAAAATGACAACACCAAAATACCAATGGAGCTAGTAAAAATTACCTTCCAAGCTAACAATATACCCAATAACGTGATTTTCTACGACAACATATTGATCAAGGTAAAACATTACATTCCTAACCCTATGTATTGTAGCAAATGCCTGAACTAGGGACATACAACAACTAGATGCCGTTCAAAGGAAGATTCAAGATGCCAAACATGTGCCAAAACAATGGAAGATCCACACTTCTGTGACCTAAAGAAGAGGTGCAAATATTGCGGGGATGGACACGAGACCAATCACCATGTCTGGAGAAAAAAAAAGACAAATAAGAATCGTCTAATACCATATATTACGGTAAATAAAAGTTCATACAAAGAAGCAAAGGAAAAGTTATTCGGTTCCAAACAAACAATTCCCAATGCATGGGAATTTAAAAACATATACGAGGAAAAATAAGAGAGGATGATGAGCATAATCAAAAAATCAGAAGACAAACTATTAATCCTGAACAATATGGTTAAAGAACTAAAAGCACAAATAAAAACAAAAGATGACTTAATTATTCTAATCAGCAAAAAAATTCCTAAAATTAATCACCAGAAGCCAGACGTAGGAAATGACGCCATTCTTATTGACATAGCGAATACAATAAGAACCTCCCAAATATGAGTGACGACATAAATATTTTACAAATCAACATTCGAAGTTTAAATAATAATAAAGAGCCATTAGAACACTTTATCAACATAAACAACATATATATTGTAATATTAAGCGAAACTTGGACTAACAATAATTCAAAAATACATTTTAATAACATGGACACAATAACAGAAAACCGAAGTGACGGATATGGTGGAGTCGGATTTTTAATTAACAAAAAAATAGCCTGGAAGAAAATTACACCAAACATATCACTCAATAGAATCGAACACATTAAAATAAATTGCATATATAAAAAAACATCACTGAATATTACATCATTCTATAACAGCAACACCAATAACCCATCAGAAATTGCTAAAGATTTCGAAAAAAATCATCAGTTCTAATCTAGGTGAAAACATCATCATAGCAGGAGATATCAATGCGCACAATATATTATAGGACCCAAACGCCAAACAAAACAAATTCGGAAACACAATAGCAAACATCATCACCACCAGCAACTTCAAAATCCTAAACGACGGCTCAAATACCAGACAAGACAAAAGATATCACTCCGCCTCTGCACCAGACATTTCTCTCTGTAGCAGAGATCTATCGGATAC
This sequence comes from Tipula vernalis, assembly GCA_958295665.1. Taxonomy (NCBI): domain Eukaryota; kingdom Metazoa; phylum Arthropoda; class Insecta; order Diptera; family Tipulidae; genus Tipula; species Tipula vernalis. The sequence continues at coordinate 276,781,215 of OY282559.1, forward strand.
AATCACATGGAGATCAACCTCAGAAAATATCGGAAGCGACCACATACCCATTATTATGACATACAAATTAAATACCTACAATTACAACAAAAAAAACAACTGGAAAAAAATATTAAAAGAATTCAACAATCAAAACATGGAGACAATTGGAAACCTAGAAGACAACTTAATATCTATTATCAACAGAAACTCATCAGTAACCATAGCAAAATCCTCATACAAACCAAAACCGAGGTAGAATTCTAACCTCCAAAAACTTTGGGATACTAAAAGAGCAAAACAAATTATATATAACAGGGTTAAAAACACCTATACAGCAGAAGAATTACAACTAACCACAAGAAAACTTAAACAAAATATAAAAAAAGAAAAAAGGCTAGCTGGATTTTATACCTAAACAGCATCAACAAAGACACAAACAACTCGGAAATCTGGAATAAAATCAATAGAATTACGAACAAAAAATTATCCAAATACGCTATACTAGAAAACAGCAACACAGCCGAAATATTCCTAAACCCAAATTTTTCAAAATCTTTTGAACCACTAAATCTACCATACAATCCAGATATCATAACATCTAACATAGAAGAATTCAAACAAAGAATTTTTTTTTTTTTTTTTTTTTTTTTAGTAGCCTTAGACTTTCTTGTCTTCGGTCGTAAATTTTTTTTTTTTTTTTTTTTTTCCGCAAAATTTTTATTTAATTTCTTTTTTAAATTTGAATTTAATTTAATTCGGGTCCCAAGCAATCGAGGTAAAAATGGTTAGTTGTCTTCAGCTCTACTCATCAGGTCACTTCTGGTGCTCAGGTCACCGCATGGAGTGACCGCTTGCGAAGCGATGGTGAAAGAGGTGGATCCCGGTCGGGTTAGCCCAAAACGTTACAGGCAGGAATCGACGCTGTCAAAGTCCTAAATCGAAAAATCAAGCTGAAACTGCTTTTCAGAGTACTAATGTTCTTAGACCTGAGACCACTTGATTGTCTATAATAGCACGGGTTTGCATGAAATTGGCAATTTTATATTTTCAAAATTTCATAATAACAAAATAACCCAACAAGGGGACGGAATGCATTATTCTAAAAGTGTAATTCAAATATGCTAATAAAGATGAGACACCACCACGGATATGAATAAGTGCCGCGATTCTGAAGCAATTAGTTTTATAGTTTTTTTTAAAATAATTTATTATGTTAATTCACTTCATGCTGCACAATCTGTTGTGAATGAGCTACAGCTCAAAACAGGGTGTGTTAGCTTGGGGTACAAAATATATGTATGTCAATAAAACAAGCAAATAAAACAAATAAATAAAATAAATAAATAAATAAAAATAAATAAATAAACAAACCGAAGTAAAGGAAATAATAACCGAAGCAAAAAACTCAGCGCCAGGCGTAGACATGATCAGCTATAATAAAAAAAATAACAGCATCTAATCAAAATTTCATACACACATTAACTAAACACTTTAACAAAATTTTTAGACAACAAAGTATTCCAGAAAACTGGAGAAATGCCAACGCCATAGCCATTACAAAAAAAAAAATCTGGACAACAGAGATATCAAAAATTACAGACCCATTTTCCTCCTATCAACCATATCTAAAATATTCAGCAAACTACTACTATCCAGAATAAACAACCACATAGACAACAACAATATATTAGGAAACTTTAATTTTGGCTTCCGTAAGAACAGAAGTATCAACGACTACATGGTAGAATTATTCTCACTAGCAAACAAAAACAAAATAAACGGAGATAAATCCATACTAATCAATATGGATCTAAGCAAAGCATTCGACAGGGTAGATAAAAAAATTCTCATTGACATCATGGTCTCTCTGAAATTCCCCGAAATATTAATAAACTGGACATATCCATACCTAACTAACCGTAAAATCTACACGAAAACCACCACCAATAATGAGTATACCACTAACGCGGGGGTTCCCCAAAGAAGCTGCTTAAGCCCAACTCTTTTTAACATTTACTCTCAAGAACTTCACAATATAAGCTGCTCTAACACAAAAATTTTCCAATTTGCGGACGACATATGCATAATTATCAGTGGTAACAATTTGACACACTACAATCCAACACCAACACAGCAATCCAAAAACTACAAGATATCCTAGCAAAACTAAAACTCAATATTAATAAAGAAAAAAATTGAGGTGTGGCCAACACACGACTTTCTTTACGAACAGAAAATTTTGAGAAATTTTATTTTATTCTTAATTTTTTTTTTTTAATTTTTAAATTTTTTTTTATTTGTTTTTAATTTTTGGAAACATTTTGTATTAAGTAGTTTTTTGTAAGCCTTATACTTTTTAAGATATTCGCAGAATAAATTTTCTGGACCAAGGGAGTGGCCACTTCCGGTTAGCCGATTTGGAGTAAAATTCACTGGGACCTTCCTATTTATCAAAAAAGTTTAAATCTCAAGTTTCAGTTCGATTGGTTAAACCATCTGGGCTGTAGAGAGGACACAGACAGACCGACAGACAGGCAGACAGACACCATTTCGAAACCCACTTTTTCGGACTCAGGGGACCACAAAACAGATAAATCTCTAAAAATCTCAAGGTCCAAAATTTTCATGATTACTATACTTTATTTTACTAGAGTAAAAGAAAGCAAAAATCATCAAATATATTAGGCATTACATTCTCCAATAACTTAAACCTCTTCAAACACTATTCTAACATCAAAAATGAATCTCAACAAACACTAAACATTATTAAATCACTCTCACGCAAAGATGGGGGAGCCCACCCTCAAATAATGCTAAGACTGTACAAAACACTAATCAAGCCAAAAGTGGAATTTGCGTCCATAATTACAGAGACCACTAACAAACAAACCAACAAAATTTTCTAAAGGATCAACAATACTTGCCTGAGAATTTGCCAAGGATTAGCTAAAACCACCCCAGTTCCAGTCATATTGGCAGAAGCAACAGAGATATCCAACGAATTAAACTTCAAAACAAAAACCCTCAAATACATTGCTACTCAGCTGTTCAGAAACTCATACATTGGCGATAAAATCAAAAACACCACATCAACAACAAAATTAATCAACCTATACATAAACACACCTATACTGAAAAAGATCGCCCCCACTCACACAAGGAAAAACAATCCTATAAACTTAGAAGTCGAAACAAATATTAATGGTATTACGAACATAGGATCATTAAATTCAAACATAAAAAACAACTCACCATGGATTCAATGGAAAAATTTAAAGGCTGGGACCACATATACACAGACGGATCTATCAAAGACAACTCGGCGGGGATAGGAATATTTATTCCACATTCCAATACAAAACTATCAATAAAATTGGAAAACATCACAGATATAAAAAACATGGAATGTATTGGAATAAAAATCGCCACTTTACTAGCCCAACTAAGCAAAAAAAACAATATTGACATACTCACAGACTCCATGAGCGCTTGTAAAGTCATCAAAGCAGCAAAACATAAACAGACGGAACACCACTACGAAAACAAACTCCTTCACATAGTCGGGTACAACAACAATTAACACATAACAATAAAATGGATTTCAGGACACATCAACATTTTAGCTTAGCTAAAAAAGCATTAAACAATCCAACTCACACATACAAAAACACACCCACCAAAAGAGACTTAAACAAAAATATAGAAGCACTAATAAAAGCAGAATGGGAATTACAATCTAACGAACAACAAAGGCTCATTCTACAAAAACATAAACATCACCCCTCAAGAAACTTGGTTCAGAAATTCTAAACTCAACGCAGCAAACATAGCAACAATCACCAGATTAAGAACCGGATATACTTTTGACAAAAAATTTAAATTCATAATAGGCACTGAAGACGACCCAAACTGTGACTTCTGCGGGGTACTAGAAGATAGTACCCATATCATAAACCACTGCATAAAATACGAAGATACCAGAAACAAATACCAATCACTAGAACGCGCACTACCAGATTTACTAAGTGAAAAGGAAGATATCAAGTTAAAAGAATTAATTTAATTCTTAAAAGAAATAGACTAGAATTTGTGACCTGGGCCTAAATTAGGACTAGAGATTTATTTCCAAACACCACTTACATTGAGTTTCGCATTTCAAGAGATTACAATCGGAATAACAGACACCTAATGGTGTGACATGTTTTTCTGATTCTAAGTTACATATTATTGAACTCAAATAGCTCGGATGATTGCCGGACGGCATATCGACATGGATGATAATTGACCCCCTCTGCACAATCATCTTATTTCGAATGTTTAAAACCATAAATAAAAATTAATGTATTCCTCAAAGAGGCTCTTTTCCTAATAACGCAAAAGCTATATTAGTTCAATCAATTTAGAATAAAACCACTAACATACTAACACACATTTAATGGTGGTGGACTAACACACTAACACGAATTTTTGCATTACTCCCAAAAACGAATTTCTCCGCTTTACTAATCCAACTAATACTAGCATAAGGGTAGTGGTCTAACAAACTAATAAAAATATAAATAAAAAAAAAAAAAAAAAAAAAAAAATCTCTAGAATTACTTCAAAAAAAAAATAATAATAATATTTAACATTTTGCAATTATCTTTGAATTATATAACGTAAAACATAAATATATTACCTAAACTAAACTATAATTATAATATACATTCATCAGAAAATAAGCAACACAACAATCATCCTCATCCAAGAAAATCGTTCAACAAAATACTGTCGTTTGATACATTCTAGCCATAGATTGTATACAAGTGTCACACATTATAAACACTCCCTCGCTACAGCCCTTCCGCTGAGAAGTGTCTGAGAGCACATGAGGGGGACCCAGCGAAACTAGGTCATATGGCTGGCAACGGTTGACCACAACAAACACAAAGAGGAAAAAAAAAGAAATAGAATACAACACACTCTCGTTTTCAAAAGGTTAGCGTGGTATGTTTTGGAAAATTAATATCAAGTTACAAGCATAAAAGTTGTGCATAATTCCTTAATATCACGTGGTGGAAATTAATGAATTAATTAATATTGTTAGTGGCATATAAAACGTTGTGAATACATTACGGTCGCATGGCATTACTTTTATATGCGGCCACCATTAAAATCATAAGTGTATTTTTATGTTCTTGTTTTATTGAGAACATTGAAATTGTGCAGACACACACTACAAACTACAATTCTATGACGAGATTATTTAGAAAAAAGTAATATAAAAGTTTTAAAAAATTATCGATATTAAAGTTTAAATTTGCAAAATTAAGTTTGATAATTCTATTTCTTGATTAAATACCCCTGAATGTATGCATTCGAATAGCTACTGCCGCCTTTTTTATTTAGTAAAAATTAGTAAAATCTTCATTCGCGTAATAGTAAAACATAAATACAATTTAATTTGTTGTGATAATTAGTATTGTGACGATTATGGCCATCATACAACAACTTTACGTTAAGAACAGCTATAGCTCGGACGGTTTGGAGCGTAGTATAAACACAAAGGTCGATGGTTCGATTGTGGTCCTACCCAATGTTTTTATTACAATTATTTATTGTGTACATCGAAACATGTTTTTTTCCCAACGCACAAATTCATAATGATCTAGTAAAAATAAGAATGTGATTGAAGAATAAAATGAACAACGGCACAAATACATTCACAATACCGCCCGTCGATGATGTTGAATGATGATTATGACAAAGCCATAAACGACATTTCCAGATGATTATGGGTCATAAACACAATACCCAATAATGAAGATGATTTATGACATGCAATAAAGGAAATTTCGAGAGCAGTATAAATCTGGTATAAACACGACCGATGGAGTTCAATTTGGTCGTCGTAGCGCGATGCACATCAAATTATTATGGTCAACAATAAATAAATAAAAATAAAAGTGAAATAATATAATTGTTTAATACGGTATCGTGTAGTGTTATCGTGTGTTGTGAGAATCTTGTGCGAACACTTTACTGGTTAAAAGTTTGATAAACTAACACTGGCGACGGTAATATCGCCACTTCAAAATTGAATAAAATAAAAATTTTAAAACAAGCAAAATGTAATAATATTGAATTATTTAAGAAAAACAAGTTGCTAATCTTAACTGGAGTTAGTTCTACTCAGAACGCTGCCTCATCGTCTAATACCGTTAACGAAATCGTTATGGAATCATAAAATATAATTTTACAAACCAATATTTCTACGGACAGCCGTTTTGATTGTCTATAGTTATCAGTGGTTAATCCTACAGATGATATAACAAAGTTAAATAACAACCAAAATTAAATAGCTGGTGCTTTCATTGAATATTACAATGAAATTGATAAAATTGAAATTGAAAAACCAAAATCTGATAACATAGAGTATTTTACGTTCAGATCTGTTATTGACTGACCCCCTTATGACATTAATCATGATGATATCATAACTGGTTTACAGCAAAACAGTATTGAGAAAGATAACATCATCAGTATTTATTCAATTTATAAAAAACTACCTGATGCAACAACAGTTTTAAATACTTTCTGATTAAATTTAAAAACTATCATGTAAAAATGCAAATGTTACACAATTCTAATAATTCAAATTTACCAACCAAATGTCACCGTTGTGAAATGTTTAGCCATTTAACTAAGGAATGCAATCTTCTTGATCCGGTTAGTTACTCTAGAGACTATGCTAAACTCAAAGAATATCAGATAATCAAACAGAATATTCATATTAATCGACAAATTCGAAACATTCATAATCGGAGGATTCAACATCCAAACCTTTCCAATGAAAAGGAGTTTCCAGGTCTTCCGGAACCTAAATATTCGCCTCTACAATTTTTCTTGGAATTCTATTTTCAATAACACAGGGAATAAACGCATTAGCAAGTTAAATAATAACATCAATTTTACTAATAATATTAAAAATATCTATGCTTCAATCACTTATAAATAAGCGATATACTCTGCAACCTATCAAAATGATAAAATAAAACAACATTGCGTATTTCGGTGGAACATCAAATGCGATATTAAAAGATTTTGCTAGTGACATATGTACGTACAATCACTAACAAGTTTTAATTCATCTTATTTGATTTGTGGTGATTTTAATGCCAAACACAGACTTAGGGATAACTATTAAAAAAACAGAGCCGGAATAGTTTTATATAACGAGTTAATTAATAGTGACTTTCTAATTGAAAACTCAATGGAACCAACATATTTCCCCAGCAATTCTAAATACGGCTCTGTACTAGATTTTCTATTAACTAACAATAATAGCATCATTTCTAATCCTAAAACTAAATACGAATTTCCCAATAAAACAGCCAGTAGACCTAATTACCAGCTAGCTGATTGGTCTCTTCAAGCATCACATTAACAACAATATTGATCTATCGTCAAAATCGCCAATTCTGAATATACAAAGCCAAGCAGTAATAGATGAGCTTATTGAATATTTTACTAATATTATATTTAAAGCCAAAGATTTAGCCGTTCCTAACTTTATCTAGAACTTTATCTCTCTTCAGAAGTAAAAAAGACGTGGATCCATTAACTATACTTGATTCCATTAAAATTTATTAAAATTACGCAATGTGCGTCGTTCAATATATGAGAACTCGTAATCTGTACCTTAAACCTATCATTAAAGAACTAAATGAAAAAATTAGAGCTGAAATTCAATATGTAAAGAAATTGAAATTTCAAAGATTGTTAGTTGATATCAACAAAAATAAAAATACTAATAAGATGTGGTTTCTATCTAAGATTCTAAGAAAACGAACTCGTCACTTACCTACTCTTTATCTTAATGACAAACCTATGCTAACTAATCAAGAAAAATGTTATTGTTTTGCTGTTAATTTTGAAGCTTATCAAAACAAGGTCATTAACTTTAGTGTGGTAACTAACACTAAATGTTTATTTGATAATAGATCCTCGAACGATTCAAGTATTAATAAATTAGGGTTTGTAACGAAACCTCGCAAGGGGATTCCGTTAACAGACATGAGAATAAAGGTCTGGTGCGGTATTGTAGCTGGCTAGAGCTCACGGTGTGGCATGGGGTTTTCCAGACATATTCTCATGCTTGAATAGCCGCATGAAAATTAAGAGTAAAAAGGAAAAGGGAAATTGGAAACTATTTTTGGCACGGCCTCAGTAGCTAAGGAAATAATAAACCAGGAGTGGTCGTTCCGGAGCAACAGTCTCAATTCTAGGCGATCCCCGCCATGACTGCCACACGGGCCTACCCTCATCGGCTCGCCTACTGGGATGCTGTTTCCCAGTTGCAGCGGTGACCGATGCGGATCAGGTATGGAAGGACGCCCGCATGACAGTCCCAGCGACGACCCCCCGGAACGGAAACCAGCACGACCAACTCATATGCCATGCCGCCCTCCATCGTTGGAGGAACAACCGGCACGCCCGGAAAAAATACGGAAAAGGCCGACCCTCAACACGATCATATCTGACATCATCCGATCAAGCAAGAAATTTATTCACTCATGACTAAATTTGCGTGATTCATGAGAGAACAGAATAATGAAATCGCACTATCACTCAACCAAACCAAAATGCTTACTGAATCTACGTTATATAAAATTAATCATCACTGTTCACTGTTTCACCAAAAAAAATTTAAAAAAACCGTTAGACACATCGAACCATATTATAGCGGAAGAAAAGTAACGGAACCTAAAACTTTGAAATAACAATTCGCGAAAATCTGAAAATGACAATTGGAAGAAAAATCGACGCGAAAAGTATTGCTCTGAATGGGGGGTGCAAATTAAATCTGTGCACCACCCCAAACCCAAAAGAAAAGGAAATATGTATATTTATGTATGTTGACAAATTTTAAACATAAAAAAAAGAAATACAAAAGCAAACTGATACATATTTTATGAGGTATATTAAAGCAAAAATTAAAAAATCGTTAAACTAAAATTAAGTAACAAAATTTTAATTAGTGCAAATTATAAAATGGGAAAAGAAATTCACAGTTTGGTCGTCTAAAACTAGAATACCTTATACAGCCCTCCGGCCACACCGCTACCAGCGCCGTCGCAGGATCCCCCTCAAAACCTCGCAGCGCCCAGCCGGTTGGCTAGGACACTCAACACACTTGACACTGCGCTTTTACACTGGCACCGCGCCACTTGATTTATGGCAACTTAGTTGCCTCACCAGAGATTGTATTGTTTCTTTTTTTGTTTTCGTTTCTTTTTTTTTCCTTTTTTTTTTCCATACGGAATTTTTTTCACACCCACAAAAAATGAATGACCACACCCACCAATAGGAATTTAAAACGGAGTAATAAATAAAATAAAAAATTATAAAGTCCGTTATTTATTTATATACAATAATTATTAAATGTTTTACATAATTTAAATGTTTTTTTGTTTTTTATTTATTTCCAAAAAAAAAAAAATCAAAATGGATTTTTTTTCAACTTGTGACAATCCGTATTTAAATGGCCACACGGCACTTGGCTATTCTTAAAGTTATATAAATCAAATTTTAAAAAAAAAAATTCCTCTTGACGACGGTTGGAAGATAATTTTTCACGACCGTCCACTATATTAACACGATAACTTTGACTTATGCTGTGTGCCTCAGAAGACTTTTCAAACTAAACTTTTGTAAAACCCTATAATTCATGCAATATTTCAATAGATGTCACTAGGTTAAAAGTATTCAATTGTGCCTTTGCTTATACTCAACTAAACTTTTCAAATGTCATTCATATTTTATAAACAACTCAAAATATTGTAAAATTATAAATTTTTTATTATTATGTTGTAATATTATAACAAATTTAACTTTGTACAGTGTAAAGTACGAAGCATTATGGAAAATGCATTTGAACTAAAGAAAGCACTATGGTGGGCGATTTTTAAAATCACTGGAATTGAAAATTAAAAATCGCGATAACCGCATGTTGTGTAATGTACAATATTTGCATTAATAAGAGTTTTGAGTTGAAACCGTTTGAAGTAGCCTTAGATGAATACTTCGATAATTTTAATAATGATGCAGATGATGAAACAGCTTTAGGATTATTGACATACATTAACGAATCTACCCATAAAAATAAATGTAATATAATAAAACAATATGAATTCTGTCTGTTATTTAAAAGTAATTCTTAAAATAGTTCAGCCTTTCAAAATTCAATATATTTCACCATATCACCAATATTATTATTATGTATTTACATATATGAAATATGTCGTCACTCATCTTTGCTTGAACTAGAAAGTTCCATCATATATACTATGTACAGTTTGGTGGCTTTTTTTAAAACTTCATATTTTTTCTGTGGTTTATTTTGTACATTTTGGTAATTTAATTTTTAATTTGGGCATACTACGTATTTTAAACTGTGTGACGACATATTGAAAAGTCGTTGAAAAGTAACCTCGTAAATTGACTTTTCACCTAGCATCTATGAGGAAGTAGCGGAAGCTTCAAAATTTGAAAAGTTTAGTTTGAAAAGTCTTCTGAGGCACACAGCCTTTCTCAAAATAAAAAAACTAGCCACTTCTAATTATTCCAAGAAACAAAACTCGACTTACTTAATCTATTTTATATTTTTTTTCAATCCAAACCAAAAAAAAACTCAATTTCTAATTTGTTTTTGTTCCCCTCCCCTTTCTTTATATTTGTACATCATCTGTACATACTTCTCTCCGCGCTCGTGACGCGTACACAAACACTTTTATTCCCCCCTCCTCCTCCCCTCTCCTCCACCCTCCTCCTCCCCCCTCCTCACCCTCCCCTTCCTCATCCTCCCCCCCTCCCCTCCTCAGAGCAATAAACAATGCCAAAGAATTAACAATACATTAATAAAAAGAATATTCCAGATGAAAAATACAGAAAAGAAATTAAATAAGTTCATAATACACAATCCATACACAGACATGAAAGTATTTCACACTGTATGCATGACTCGATATAACGAACGTGGAGAGAAAAAAATTTATTTATCTCTTTACTATATGCATAAAAAACTCAAAATATTTTTCTCGACAAAACAAATGGAATATTATATTTACTTTTAAGAACATAAATAACCCTTCAAAGCGCGAATTGTTATAAACGAGAAATATCAATTTGTTTGTACTTTGCGATTTCCACAATTCTTGTTTGACATGGTCTGTCTCCACCGTGACGGTCGTAACAGGTTCAACAATCCAGAAATTAAAAATAAAAAAGCTACTGGAGATGATAACTTGAATAACCGATTAATCAAAAATCTTTATCATAAAGCCATAGGATTTTTAACTAAACTTTTCAATTCTTGTTACATGTTCTCTTTCTTTCCTATTAAATGGAAAATAGCTCGTGTAATACCAGTTCTTAAATCTGGTAAAGATAGTAGCAAACCTAACAGTCTTAGTTCACTGGGTAAACTGTTTGGAAAAAGTTTAATTTACAAAATGATAGTCATAAATTTTCCCACCTACATTATTAAAATAATCGAAAGTTTTATCAGTAACCACTTCTTCTACCTATCTATTGATGATAAGGCATCAACACTAAGAAGTGTAATTAGTGGTGTCCCACAAGGTGCAGTGTTGTCTCCTACACTTTACAACATTTTCACTTCTGACATCCAATCGATTTTCAGAGCAGATTTGGAATATACATCATATGCCGATGATACTGCAATATATACATCCCCTAGTTGCCCTGATACTACTATCAACACGCTCCAACTTAATATCGATGCACCTACCGCTTACTGCAAAAAATGGCACATTAACCTAACGGTGATAAAACGCAGACTATATTCTTTACTAGAAGAAGGGCAGCGAGATATCTACATAATAGTAACATAATGGTCAACGATTCAAATGTACAATGGAATAAAAGCGTAAAATATTTAGGCATCAACCTCGATAAAAAATTAACTTTTAAAATCCATGTTGTGTCGGTTACAGAAAAATCGTAACGAGTTATTAGGATGATATATTCACTAATTAATAAAAGATCGAAGCTATCGAAGAAAAGTAAACTGCTATTATAAACGTCAATAATACGACCTATTATTATGTATGGTCTTCCAGCCTGGAGCTTCTGTGCTAATTTACTCGTACATCACAAAAAATTACAAATAATACAAAACAAACGCCTACAATTAATACTCGGTAAACGTAGGTATTTTTCAACTCGACGCCTCCATATCCTTTGTAATGCTTCATCTATTATTGATTACTTAAACCATGTAAATACAAATTTTGAATTAAGTTCCAGACTAAATGGAACTCACCAGAGAACTCACTGTTCCAATAGCAATAAGAAACTGAAATAGAAAAATAATTTATTAATCTTTAAAATACAATTTATATAGAAATGAAACTTAGCGTGTAGGTATTAATATGTCCGTCACTTTATTTATGAATTCATTTATTTATGTCAAAATATTGTAATGAGTTTAGCTGCAATTTAAATTATTGATTTATGGCACAGTCTTAAATTCATTTATACAAAACTTATCGACAGTCAAATACCATTTGGGCGCTTTATATATGTTTGCGATATTAACCATTTAGGGGCTGAATTGTAGCAAAAGTGTGTATACTTTAATTATAGCCGGTACACAATTAAATAAAGCCGTTAAAATTAGATAGAATTAATTAATGATATATTGTACCTTTTCTAAAAGTTAAGATCTGGAATATTACAAAATTATGATTATTCCTTTTACCTTTAAATTTATTTTTGAAATAAATCCAACACAAGTGTAAGTGAATAAGTCACATCCATCATTAGAAATTGCGAGCAATAGTATTGGACACATTCACTTGCCGTGAGATCACGCACTTATAAGTGATTTTGCCTTCTGGATTAACAACTAACCTGAATTTATAGTCTAGTCAACACTTGATATTCATGTTCTATTTGGTATTTTTTATGGCGGATTTCCACAATCCACCAAAGTGTGGTGAATGTAGAGTGATTGTTAGCCACTTGATCTGGTTACTTGAGCGGAACATTTTTGCATCATTCTGGAAATTTTCTGATAAGAATAACTTAGTAATACCATTGTAGTTCTGTACCGCTGAGTGGTTTTTAATGACTTGAAGTACAGTGCAACACTCCAATTGCTCATTCGTTATTTACCGCTTCAGTTCATTAGAAGTGAGCTCATCGATATTCTTACCTTGCTGCTTTGATTAAAGATTATTCATAAAACGAAGTATAAAGGCTGTAACTCGAATAAATTTTGCAAACGATGAGTAGAAGCAGAGTTACAAATTGAAACAGAAGAAATTTTACGGAGATCTACATTTGCCAACTCTGCACTTATTTACAAATTTGGATTTTTAGGCCAGTTTGTTTGTTTAACTTTCTTGAAGAAACGAAAGACCTGACCATCGCCGCTAGGCATTATGCCCCGAGATACAAAATCAGCGGGATTCTGTGAGGTGCCGATTAGCCACAAACGAAGCAAAATTAGATGGTTCAGTTTTAATACGCAGGAGAATAATTAAGGAATCTGACCAAAGATAAATATGATATACATAATATGACAATCATCCAAGTCGATATTGTGCAGTGTCCATATTGTTTGCAATATGGTTTTAGCGATTAAAATCATCGAGGAACACAAGCTCAAAGGATAAAACAATTTACATATTTCCGACAAAAGATTTCTTTTGATACTTGAAAACATGCATTACAAATGTATCTTGTAATGTATCCCAAGAAACACCAAGTACTAAGGAAATATTTGGCGAAGACTCAGAATCTAAAGAAATTTCATGGACATTTGAAGGGAACTTTCTTAACTGAAATTTACCCTTTTCTAATAGTTTCAGTAAGTTTGATTTAATTTTTAATGCATTATCAATCGCATCAGATATTCAGATTCTGTCGGGACGATATCGACATAAATATCTAGCATTAAAATTTGCGATGCTATAGGAAACGAGATGAGTTCATCCAAAGCTAGTTGTTGTAATTTACGTGTAGCCAAAAATGGAGCACTTTTAGTTACACAGGTTACTGTACATAATTTGACGCATTTTAGATTCTCTGGCGGATTATCTTTCCACCAAATCCACTGCAAATCTTGTTTTGTATGCAATACATTTTGGCAATATCGACTGTGAATGCAACGATGGGTATCCTTAGTCCTAAAATTATAGACAATAGATCCTGTTGCACCGTAGGACCTTTAAATAGTCAATCATTAAAGGGTAATTTTGACGAAGATTTAGCTGACCCGATAAAAACTACCCTTAACTGAGTAGTGGTTGGTACTAGTATCTTTATTATACTTGGGTGTGATTTAAAGACAATGGACATGGTGCAATGGGTGTACATTCTTGAACAATGTAAGGAAATATTTGTCAATTTTTTAGTGTAAGATGACAATAATATCCCGGTCAAATGGGGAATTACTATCAAATCCCTAGCTTCGGCTCGTAGATTTAATGACTTCAACACAATAAAATTTTTAACAGTTTGGTTAATGAAATCTTGAAGTGAATTTGAAGAATTTTTAATTGGCGATTTTAAATTATAAATTTCTTTCATATGAGCCTTTTGGATAAGAATCGCATTATCATAGCGATCGCTTAAGGTTTTCCAGGCTATTTCATAATTAACCGAAGTTACAGGAAGATGTTCAAATAGGCCAAATACTTTACCAGAACGCATGTGAGTTTTCAAATAAACAAATTTAACAGTCGCTTCTATGTTACTTTTCCTATGAATTCCTATGAATTTTCCCTAAGAATCTACTAAAGGTCAGTATTCTAAGCTCAGGAAGCTTTTTGCACATAAAAGGAATGCTTTGTTCTATCTGTATACTGTTAGCTGTCAAAATTAATGGGTTCCTTAGGCATATTTTCAGGATTCTTTATTTCATGAAGCTTCTCTAATAATATGCTTTCCATATACTCATAACCATAGAACAAAATTAAAGCAACCTAGATTATACAAAACACAGTCTAAAAAACGAAGCTTTTATAAAGGAATTAGAAACGAGGGAAAAACCAAACTTTCCATAGTAAAAATCAACAAGTTGAGAGCTGAACGCGCTCATGATCACATTTCATGGCAATGTGATAGTTTAAATGTCATTTTTTCCACCAATGGATTTTTTATGCCAATATGGTGAGGGGCTTGAATGAGCTAACTGTCGTTCGTTACGCTTCGACTCAAGTACATCACGGCTAATATAATCGCTATTTCTGGATAAGAAGTAGAAATAAATCGGACTTCGATTCGTAAGGTCTATTTACATCGCGTTCCGACTTAGCTGGTTTATACACAAACTCATCCAAAAGTTCAGTAGTTTGCATTCAATTTGACGAATGTTATATTTATATTCGTTTTCGTTGTAATCGATACTAAGAATTTTGGTGAATAAACTTCGACCATTATTCAATTAGACACCGTTGTTCAATATTGTAATCACCCATGTGTGCCAGATTCCAGGAATTGACGCGGAATTGCTCAATTCGGCTCGAGAGGTTCATTATAGCACACCAAACCAAAACTAGGTCGAACAAAAAAAAAAAAATAGATCCTGGATTTACTTTCAGCTCATCGTCATTCACACCAATAAACAAATTTCCTATTTAGATTTCCATAATTCAAAATGTGTGATTTTCGTTGTTTTACTACACGTATTGTTGTAAGAAAATTCAATGTCATCTAATAAGTTATCCCAATAAATATGTCGTTCTTTATCAACTAATTTTGCAAGCATAGGTGTTAATGTTCGATAAACCCTTTCTATTTGACCATTTGCTCTGGGCGCTTCAGTATCTACTAAAATATGTTGTATACAATTTTCTTGTAAAAAGTTTTTAAAATCCTTTGGGGTAAAATTACTTCCGCGGTCAGTTATTAAACGATTGGGTCGACTGTACTGTTTGAAATAAATTTTTAAACAATCAATAGTGTCTTTTGCACTAGTAGTTTTGGTAGCAAATAGACGCACAAATTTAGTAAACCCATCGATTATTGAAAGAATAAATCGTTTCTTTGTTTTGGTTGGTTCCAATGGCCCATAAAAATCGGTATGCACTATGTGAAATGGTTTGTCTCCTTTTAGGATAGAGTGAAGGAAACCTTCAAGTTTTCCACTAGGAATATTATAGTTAATGCATTTCAAACAATTTTTAATGTAATGGTTTACTTTTTTCTTCATATGAGGGAACCAATAATTTCGCCCTATAAATTCTAAGGTTTTTTCTATTCCAATATGACCCAAATGATCATGTAAGTTTCGAATTATTTGTGGTTCCATTACTTCAGGAACATAAAAACGAATATTATATTTTGAAATTGTACGATAAATTAAGCCGTCACGCAATTCAAACAATGGGCTTTCTTTTGTTTCTAATTCTTGTCGTAAACTTTCCAACCCAGGATCTTGATATTGGAGGATTGCCAAAGTTTGTTCTATAACCCCCTGTCGTATGTTATTGATGTGTCTTATAAATAAAACACCGCACTTCAATTTAATTATTTTTATTGCACAAACTTTTTTTAACAATAATGTTTTAATAATGGGGATTTAATACCACCTATTGTTTTTTATTAAGCACCTTTTTATTCACGCTCGCGGAATTTTTATATGAGAAAAAGAAATCACTTGGAAAATGATTTAATTAATTTTGATTAAAAATATTTGATGAAATTTGCCAAACTACTGTGTCACACCGTGTTCTTAACTTTTGTGTCTCGACAAAACGATTTGCCTGTATGTGTGTCTGTGTTTTTTTTGAGACGATGAACAAAATAAATAATGAATTATTTTGATGAGTGGTGCTCTCCATTGAGAAAGCTAAAAAGTTGAGATTTGTTTTTGATGTGTAGTGAAGACACTGGAATTTTGTTTGATGATGAGTGTGAGAAACCTAACTAAATATTTCTGTGAGTCGAAAAGCATTTAGTAGGTGTCACTAGCGGAAAATAAAGATGCAACACTTACAATCATATTTGAATTTGAGGAATTGATTTTTAATAATTGTAGTGCTGAAACGAATGAATAACGATTAAATGAGTGAATCGCTACAGTTCAAAAGGGTTTTCTTCTATTACCAGTATCGATTCAGAGAGACTTAAAGCATCGACATGCTGCATGCGTCGTCCTATTCTATGTTCTGTAGTATAGTCAAATTCTTGCAATTCTAACGCCCACCTAGCAATTCGAGGGTTAATTAATTTTTTATTCAGTGTCAAGGTAATTGCATTACAGTCCGTCATAATTTTAAATGTTCGTCTGTATAGATAAACTCGAAATCGGCGTAAGGCATAAATTATAGCTAAACATTCCAGCTCATACGAATGATATCTTGATTCGCGTACTGTGGTTCTTTTTGAGCAATAACTGATGGGATGAAATTTCAAATCTTTTTTCTTCTGCAATAACATTGCCCCGAAACCATTTGCACTTGCATCACAGTGTAATGCTGTTTCGTCTTTTGGTGAAAATATATTCCCTTTGACTCGAGCTTCCCGTATCCACCAAAGTAGACAAATTCAAACCCTTAACATTTAAATCGTTTATAAAAATGTTTAAATCAATTTATATATCAATGTAACCTGTACTATTTATTGGTTTCTCCTCCGAACATAAATTCACCGTTGTCTCTTTATTCTTGTCTGGGCACTCGTAGATCTTATGTCCCACACGTTCACATTTTACGCAAGATCCATAAAGTCTTTTAGGTTTTGTACAATTAGATGACATATGTCCAAACTCGCCACAGTTGTAACATCTAAGCTTCGGATTTGGCATAGTTGGTTTTGGCTGAATTGATTGCTTATTATTATTAATTTGCTTATTAAACTTTTGATTATGAGGCCCTCCTAACCCCAATCCTTTTTCTTTATCCGAAATATTAATAAATGCTGACAATAAAATTTCCTTCGTTTTAAATCTTTGCATGCTGTCTTGGCTCTGCAAACGGATGTTGTTCATGCCGTCAATTAAATAATCCACCATTTCTTCGTCGTCAATTTTAATATTATTAGCCAAAATAATTTTCTCCTGATAATATGTTTGAAAATCTTCGGTCTCCTTCCAAATGCATTGTTCAAATTTTTTTCGAAACTCAACTTTGTTGGTTCTCGTATTACACAATAATTCCATTTCGTTCAAAAGCTCTGTTAAAGTTAATTTTATATGTTCAGCTTTAGAATGAAACCATTCTGCCGCTTTGCGCTCCAATTTATTAATTACCTCAAATTTTAGCTCATCTTCCTCCACTTTGTACGTATCCCGAATCAAATTAATTTTTCCAATAAAGGTTTGGAAATTATCTCCTTGTCGTCTAAACGACGATAATAATTTAAAAAAGTCCAAATTACGTTTCTCTTTTTTAACGCTACTCAATTTCTTATTCGTAGACCCTTCGCCATGATGAACTTCCATTTTTTTATTCAAATCAACCACCATTTGTCGTAAACGTTCGTTTTCCAATTCTCTTTGTTCGTTTATTATATCAATCAGTTGTTGTTGCAATTGCCACTTGTTGGTGTTGTCTCCAAATTCAACATTGAATGTGCTCAGCGTGGTTTTCAGCTCTTCTACAGTTAACTGCAAAACTTTGGAAATGCTCAACATTTTATTTTTTTTCTTCCTTTTTTTCAAGTTTTCAGCAACAACAATATTCACACAATTCAACAGTGCACATAACGTCAACTTTCGCTCGAATTTCTCCACTCTGTTTTCCTCCTATACAGCTGTCTTTTTTTTTTTTTTCAAATTTAAGAAAACGTTTTTTTCCTAACCCCACATCTGAAAAATTGTAGGAGGATTCCACAATTTACAATAAAAAAACAATCAATTTAATTGCACAATTTATTTAAACTTCAATTATTTTGATTTATTCGAATAAACATTACAATGGTATATATTAATTTTAAAACAATAATTAATAATTCTTAACAAAAGGTACGTCTGCTCAAATCAACTATTACAATGCAACTCTCTCCATCTTCTATTTTCATTTCGTTCTCCCTTCTATATTTACGCATCTGTATACACCAATACAGAGCCACCTCGAAAACATATAAGAAATACATAGATGCAGTATTATGGACGCGTAATTATAAATAACACACAAACTGCATGGTTGATGTTTTGATCATTTAACTGTCATTGAGGTTGCCAAATATTCCTTACAAGGGTTGCACAAAAAAAAATGTATCGATTGGTTTATCCAATTGCCATCAAAAACTATGGACCACTACAATATGAGTTAAATTTTTACGGTTAGACTTTTCAAAAATTCTTAGCCACTTATGCAGTCGTAAGTGACTATGTCGAAATATTTATACTCCTGAAATGATTTTCCGGTATACTTCCTTCAGCAATTTCCTTCAGAGCGCCCTGATCCATTGCAAAATCCACAACTTGCGCTGCATTGTGGTACAGGGCAATTAATTAATCGATAACCCGTTTTAAAGTACGTAGTTGTAATACTGATTCTTATCACTTTTTATTTCGGTAATTGGCTTAAATATCACCGATTCGACCTTTCAGCATTTCTCCCAAACTATTTCATCGGTTATCCATTAGATATGACACATTTTGGGACCTTTAATGCCATTGACCAAATATTTTTGAATTGCAGTTATCTATACATACTGAAATTCTCAGGTTTCGCTTTTGCAGCCACGTCAAGAAAATAATTTACGTGAGATTCCTCTTTTTATTAAAAATATTTTGATAGTTTTGTTTACTAAATATAAACCACTCGATTAGTACTATATGTTTTGTACTTGAGGAAGGACCTTGTTGACGCGTGAGGTGCTTTTGGACAATTATTTTTATTAAGAATTTAAATTGTCTGTCTGTAAATCAATTGATTTACAGACAGACAATTTAAATTCCTAATAAATATTCGTGTGGGCATAATACACAAACAAATGGGATTTCTCCATGGGCTTTTGATGTAGTGAATATAATTCACTATGTCAGTACGTTCTGACTGAGGGTGAATGGCGAGAGTTGTATTTTTGTAGTTTGGTCGTAGCTACCTGATGAGTAGACCAACTTTTCAGTACGAAACCTAACTACCAATGGAAAAAACTCATAAAGGGTTCTCATTTTTGAAGAGTAATACGTTTGTATAACTCTTGGGCTAAAATTACGGGGAGGGGGGAATGATATTTCTACTTTTTTTGGTAGATATGTTACGAGGGATTGGCATCTTTATTTTTCTGAGTTACCAAATCGAAAATATTGGGATTTTCGTGAACAATTAATATATATGTCTATAAAGAAGCCGAAAAAATTAATTGAATTATTTTTATACTGACAATTTTCATTATGAAGAGCCACTGACACGTTCGGAAATTCTCTATATTCAATTGGACAATTCGCTGATTTCTTCGAATTTAACATTTGATAAACTAATTCATTTTCTGAAGCTTTCGGTAAAAAAAAAATTGATTGCGATTGCCATGTTAGGTTATGTGATGATGATTTATTCAAAGCAAAGCTTCTTGTCTCACCATTCGGCATTGTAATTTATTTATTTATTTTGTCGAACAACATTTTCGCTATAAAATTGACTTTAACATTACAATATTTAACATTCACAATTTAAAAGAAAATCAGTTTTCATTTAACAGTAAAGACAAATTAATATTAAAAATCATAACCTAAGAAATTATGTTTTAATCCTACTTCACACTTAAAGAGGGTGGAAAATACATCGTTTCTAAATCCTTTATAACTCGGATTTTCCCATTACAGCTATTTAAACACATTATAGCTAAATAAATTCAAGATTGCTTTGATAGTAGCTGTGCTAGTAGTCATTTGAAATTGCTACTGTTATCAAAAATCAGTGCAACACGTTGTTTTTCGAATATTAAAATCTGACAGTTATTTGGTGGATGTAGTTTACTTATCTTTTAAAGGAAAGATCAAAATTAAAATTAGACAATGGGTCCGATTCTGGCACTCTAAATTTTGTGTTTTTTTTTCTCTATAAAATCCTGTTAATAATTAGTGAATAAAGGAATAGCATAAATACTTATTAATTTTACTATCAGTCATCCAAAGTTAGTATACAAAACATTTTTAAAACTTTATAGGCACAGCTCAAAATCTCCTAACCATACCAACTAATAAAATAACTTCAATCGTAATTTAATTACTAAAATTAATTTCTCATTTATAAACAACACCTGAAGAATATTAAAATAAAAATAATGAGCAATTAAAAATTTGTTAACACAATTACATAACCGCAAAAAACTCATTATTAGGATATACGGCAAAATCTTAACACTCAACTATATCGTGCAAAGTTTTTGTTCTTAAAAGTATTTTTTAATATACATATATGTGTGTGTACTGTACAGCGAACGATAGATACTCTCAACAAATTACATTTATTACAAGCAAAAGATCGAACTTAAAGTTACCTTTAAAAATAATTGGCAATACTGATGGGATGGGGCATGGGGGATAAATTCAGCACCACATAACCTAAATTCGAAAGGAAATAATACCAACAAAAAAAAAACAAATAAATTGTATTCTTCTAAACAGCGAAAAGTGTTTCACAAAAAAATTCGATAAATACAAATTAAACGAAAATGGTGAAAAATGTGAAAATGAATGGAAAAAAATCTTCTCAACTATTATTTGTATTTATGGTATAAAATTGATTTGTTACATTCTTTATTATCACGGTGCTATGAAATTGAAAAGATATTTCGCGTTTTTTGTACGATGATTAATCTATTTTCGATATACGAGTAAAGTACAAATACATATTATATGGTATATGTAGATAATATTGTTTTGTAGTCATCATCTATCCGCCCTATTGTTATACTTTATCCGCCATTACAGGTAATTGCTCTATTTATTTCCATTTTATTTCACATCGAAATTTTTTCTTTTTTCCAAATCAATGATTATTAAGTTTTATTCCCGATTTTTTTTTTTTTTTTTGTGCGTTCTTTTTGAGTTGATGAAGATGGATATTTAAATAACAGATAAAAAATTAGCATAATTTATTATAAAAAATTATATCGACGAGATAAAATCAAAAAGGAAAAATTAATTTCGATAGAATAAATAGATCAGTCGAGTAGATAAATAATTATTATAAAACGTCTTGCTTTTGATTATAATGGTATTCCAAGTTTTTGTTATTTTCATAATTTACATAAAGTCACGAAATTGATTCGTTTAAAATCTCATTAATCGATAAATCACAACAGGTATACTCATTTGCTCATTTGCTAACTGTTATAAATATTCCTATAATAAAAACGCAAATGTCACCCCCAAATTAAAAGATAATCCATATTAAAGTTTGAAGACCTTTGATGTCAGTTTAATCCATTTCAAAACAGATTATTTGGGGATTTAGTTTAAATTTCAAAAAAAAACATGCTACTGTTATCTGTAAAGGAAACGTAATTGCCAATTTATAAACCTATAACCTATAAACTACCCCCCTATTCTTAGCATATTTTATTAAAATTGATTTAATTTCATTCAAAAAAGCTCAATTTTATATTTTGGCGGCCATCGGAATATTTATATATATATTTACGCTCATCATTGACTGACTCGGGAACGCTTTCCTTATATTTACAAATTATATTCTCAAATTTTATAACTGAGTAGAACAGATTTTTTCCACTACTAGCAGAGCCTTTTAGAGTATAGAGCCATAATCTTAATGACATATTTTTTAGAAGCTTTTTTAGTGGTATAACTTTTCACTGATTTCCATAGGAATCCATAGTACAAATGGTGTTTTTTAGCTTCAAGTTTTTCAATGAAAAAATCAAAAATATGTTAAAATGTTTGTATAAAAGTGTTCTACATATCTTTAAGAACAATATACAAGAAGGCCATATTGGTATTAAGTAAATATTAATAGCAGAAATATTAAAATTAAATTATTTCTAAAATATATTTTTTCGAACTTTCATTTTGAAAAATACATCAAAGTTGGCTCTGACGAATTAAAATAATACTTGCTAAATTTATCTATAGTTTTACTAGTGTACGTAAGATGTCTAAAATGGTTACAGAAAAATACGAAAAACAATTATTTAATCGCGAAATTACCACACGTTCCTATATTTTGTGAATTTGTTTTGCTTTTCCTACAATTTTTGAGCTTGCAATTTCCCCAGATGGTAATTTTTGGTACGATTTTTCCAAATTTTTACGGACATCACTGCCATCTATGTAATGTGTATTGACTTAAATGGCCAAACGAATCGTAGTAAGCTTTTATTTTAATTTGACCAGAATGCTGTTGTTATAAATTTTTTTTTAATATTTTGGTTTAAATAAATCAATTATTACAAGAAAATAAAAACGATTTACTTAAACGATATTCATATATGTTGAAATTCAAACATTTATGAAAGTATTTCAGAAATCATAATTAAGAATTTGTAACGTTTTCATTTAAAAATTTGTCTTAGGAAAAAAAGTGATTTCCCATATGTTTTGTGTGTTTTACTATGAAAAGTTTGGTTTTTTCGTCGTTTCTAATTCCCTTATAAAAGCTCAGATTTTTTGATTATGGCTCTATAAAATACAGGGTGTTCTGCTACTAGTCGTAGAAGGCATCATTATTATGTGTTTTAGTAGCCTGAGAAACAAAATTTTTCGGCTAGTGGTTAATCGCTCGGCTATCGCCTCGATTATTTCATTAGTGGACAGTGTGAATTTTTCACACATTCAAAAAGCAAATACGGCGAAGGATGTTTGGGACAGTTTAATAGTAGCGTTTGAAGATTCTGAATTCGACGGAATTTTTCGTTAACAAAATTATTATGACCGCTCACAAGTTGAAAGGTACCGGCATGGAAATAGACGATGAGTGGATTGGCACATTGTTGCTGGCCGGATTAAGCGACGAGTACAAGCCCATGATTATGGCGATAGAGAGTTCTGGCACAAAAATTTCGGCTAACTTAATAAAAGCCAAGCTACTTCAAGAAATTCGTTTGGATGATAGAGTTGAGGGCTCTGCCTCTGCATCAGCCATGTACGTCAAGCCAGCGAAGTCAAACAATTATCAGAAGAAGAAGAAACACGTAAAGGACGGGAAATGTTTCGGATGTGGTGAAGTTGGTCACTACAAAAACAAATGTCTGAAAGCGAAGATGGCTAGTCATTCGTCAGTTTTTTCGTATTTGACGGCATGCAATCTTAAATCGACTGAGTGGTATGTAGACTCTGGTGCCTCTGCACACATGACATGTGAACAAGGTTGGATGGAAAATCTCAAACCAGTGTCAGAATCAGGAGAGGTCACGATTGCAAATCAATCAAATCTTCAAAAATTGAAGGCCGAATTGATTGGCAATGTTTTACTCCAGCTACAGGTGAATAATCGTATAGTGGATACTACAGTTCATGACTTTCTATTCGTGCCAGGTCTTTGCACAAACTTATTGTCGATCAGTCAGTTAGTTGGCAAAGGACTAATTGTCAAGTTTAGTGCAAATTATTGCAAAGTTTTCGACAAAAACAACAAAATACTGGTTGAGGCAAAAGTAAATGCAGGGATGTTCAAAGTGACACAGGCGAGTGAAAAATGTTTGAGGGTCAAAGTTGAGGATTCATGGGAATTATGGCATCGTCGTCTAGGACATGTAGGTCACGATAGCTTGATGAGATTACGAAATGGTTTTGTGTAGGGATGAGTTTTGTCGGTGGTCAACAGGACAAGTGTGAAACTTGTTTAAAGGGGAAACAGACTCGCCTTCCGTTCAAGGGCAGTAAATCTCGAGCTACCAGAGTACTAGAACTAGTGCACACTGACCTGTGTGGTCCAATGCCAGTTGATTCATTTAGCGACTCGCGATATTTTGTGACTTTCTTGGATGATTTTAGCCGCAAGATTTCCGTGTATTTCGTCAAGAACAAATGAAACACCTTGAATGTTTTCAGGGAGTTCAAAGCATTTGCGGAGAATCAAACGGGTCACAAAATCAGAACGTTGCGTTCAGATAATGGAACAGAGTACTGCAACAAGGAGTTTTCTAAGTTCCTCCGAGATTCGGGGATACAGCATCAAACAACTGCACCGTATACGCCAGAGCAAAACGGCAATGCGGAAAGGATGAATCGAACATTGATTGAGCGTGCGAGATGTATGCTTTTTGACGCAAAGCTTGACAACAGATTTTGGGGTGAAGCTGTCAACACAGCGGCTTATCTTATGAATCGTTCACCATATCGTGGGGCTATCGATAAAACGCCCGAAGAAATTTGGTCCAACAAAAAAGCCTGATTTGTCCAACTTGAAAGTGTTTGGATGCAAGGCAATGGTACACGTTCCGAAACGAAAACGCCAGAAATTTGATTCGAAATCAAGGGAATACATCATGGTCGGCTACAGCGAGAATTGTAAAGGCTATCGAGTTTTTGATTTGGAAAAATTACGAGTGGATGTCAGTCGTGATGTCGTTTTTCTGGAGGATCAACGCTGTGAAAACAAGGTAATTGATTGTAACGAATTCTAATCATTTTTATCCATTCGAAGATGATAGCAATGAAGTGGAGGATGAGGCAATTGTTACAACAGCAAGTTCAGAAGGGGTATCTGGATATCAAAATAGTGAGAATCTAACAGATGAAGATTCAATTGACGCTTCGGGTAGTGAACCGTCAAATGAGAAAGTGAACGATGTTTCGTTACAACCGCGTCGTTCATCGAGAGAGCACAAGTCGACGAAAACGGTCGCTTACAGATTTGCCACCTGATCGTAGAGCAATTCAATGCAAATGGGTTTTCAAGACCAAGTACAACGAGAAAGGAGTGGTAGATCGGTACAAGGCTCATTTGGTAGTGAAGGGTTGTGCTCAGCGTAAGGGCATTGATTATGAGGAGACATTCTCACCCGTAGTTCGCTACTCGTCGATACGGTTTTTGATTGTGGTAGCTGTGAGATACGATTTAGAGATCGATCAGATGGATGCGATTATAGCGTTCCTTGATGGCGATTTAAGCGAGGAAATCTATATGATTCAACCTGTAAAGTTTAGTGATGGAAGTCAACGTGTTTGTTATATGAAGAAGTCGTTATACGGACTCAAGCAGTCCAGTCGTGTATGGAATCAGCGTTTGGACACTGCCTTGAAGAATTTTGGCATGAAATGCTCAAATTACGATACATGCATTTACCTTATAGATGGTAGTAAGATGATGATTGTGGCAGTACATGTTGACGACTTGCTCATTTTTTCCAACGACAAAGTTTTGAAAGCTGATTTGAAGTTGTGTCTACAGAAGCAATTTAAAATGAAGTATATTGGCGAGGCCAAATGTGTGTTGTTCATGCAGATTACGCGAGACCGCAAGTCCGGAACGATTTCGATAAATCAAAGCCAGTATATTCAAAAAATATTAGAACGTTTTCAAATGGTCGATTGTAATAGTGTAAGTGTTCCAGCTGATCCAAATCAGAAAATTACTTCAGAAATGTCGCCGAAGAATGAGTCAGATCGCGAATACATGAAGGTTGTGACATATCAAGAAGCAGTTGGGAGCTTGTTGTTTGCTGCCCAGGTATCACGACCAGATACACAGTTCGCGGTAGGAGCTGTCAGCAGATTCAATAACAATCCAGGCGTTGCTCATTGGTTGGCAGTAAAGCGGATCATGCGATATTTGAAAGGTACAATCGAGATGAAATTGACTTATTCAAAAAATGGAAATGTAGTAGTGCAAGGTTATTGCGATTCAGATTGGGCAAGTGATTCAGTAGATCGACGTTCGACAACAGGATATTTATTCAAACTGCAAGGTGGAGCAATTTCATGGGCGTCAAAACCAAACCAACAGTTGCTTTGTCTACAACAGAGTCCGAATACATGGCTATGTCTTTGGCAACGCAAGAGGCTATTTGGTGGCGGGGTATATGTCAGGAGTTGCTAGGGGGAAATAAATGTTCAACCATCATACACTGCGACAACAAAGGAGCGATTCAACTAACGGAGAAGACAGCTTTTTCACCCAGAACAAAGCATATAGATGTTCGTCATCATTTTCTGCGCGAGAAGGTTAATGACAAGGAAATTAAATTGGTTTACGTCAACACAAACGAAATGTTAGCAGATAGCCTTACCAAACCGGTGACAGCAGAAAAACATAGGTTCTGTTCAATGGGAGTCAATCTTGTGAAGAGTTGAGTGCTGGAAAATAAGGCTCTAGTGAGGTGTTGAGTTATTAAGTGTCAGAAAGTCTTTATTTTGTTTTTTGTTTTTAATGCTAGCCGCTTGTGGCGTTCTCATTCTTATGTACTTTCTTTTTGTTAGCTTTTAATAAAATACCTGGTGAATGTACGCTTATCATTTTTATTTGCGTTATACTTCTTTTTATTTAAGTCTATAATCACATCAAAATTTCACTAAAATCGGTTAAGGAATATTCCAGAACTTCATCTAAAAATCATTTTAAAATCCCGTTTTCATCACGCGTGTCAAATTTCACTAAAATCGGTTAAGGAATATCCAAGTTCCATCCCCATTGGCCATATTCCAGAACTTCATCTAATAATCATTGTAGAATCCCATTTCCAACGCGCATGTTAAATTCTTCTAAAATCGGTTAAGGAATAGCCAAGTTCCATCACAATTGGCCATATTCCAGAACTTTATCCAAAAATCATTTTAGAATCCCATTTTCAACAAACATGCCAAATTTCACTAAAATCCGTTAAGGAATAGCCAAGTTCCATCCCAATTGTCCATATTCCAGAACTTCATCTAAAAATCATTTTAGAATCCCATTTCCAACTCACATGTCAAATTTCAAACAAATCGGTTAAGAAATAGCCAAGTTCCACCATAATTGGCCATATTTCAGAACTTCATCTAAAAATCATTGTAGAATCCCGTTTTCATCACGCGTGTCAAATTTCACTAAAATCGGTTAAGGAATATCCAAGTTCCATCCCCATTGGCCACATTCCAGAACTTCGTCGAATAATCATTGTAGAATCCCATTTCCAACGCGCATGTTAAATTCCTCTAAAATCGGTTAAGGAATAGCCAAGTTTCATCGCAATTGGCCATATTCCAAAACTTTATCCAAAAATCATTTTAGAATCCCATTTTCAATAAACATGCCAAATTTCACTAAAATCGATTAAGGAATAGCCAAGTTCTATCCTAGTTGGCCATATTTCAGAACTTCATCTAAAAATCATTTTAGAATCCCATTTCTATCGCGCATGTCAAATTTCTCTAAAATCTGTTGAGAAATAGCCAAGTTATTTATCTAAATATCGGAACTTTCTTTATTTAATGATATTCATAGATCAATTCGTGTGTTACAAAAAATTTTGCTCACTAATGTATTTTCTTCAATTGCTCTGTAGAATGGGTATGGGAGCGATATTTTTAGCTTTTGCGCTCTCTATTTTAAGAGCAAATTAAAAATAAAAATTTAAATCACTTTGAAAGAGTGAAATCATTCTTTTTTTGTGTTGATCATTAGAGGGTAAGAGCGTAAAAGCAAACTGAAAAAAAAAATTTATTGAGAGCAAGAGCGAAAATTTTTCTAAAGAGCTCTAAAAGAGCGATAAATTTAAACTCTGTTTTTTACCCGTTATAAAATACGGTAGCCTTAAAATTTTGTCTACAAAGAATATTTTTACTTTAAAACACACAACACAATGAAGTGAATGACAAACAATGAAAATGATCATGAATATTTAAGAAAATGTATATATGTGTTACCATGTGTATTTGAAAATGTTGCGTTTTCACATACGTAAAACATATGAACGAAATTTTCCATAAAGGACTGGTATCTAGAGATTTGGTTTTGTAGACAATTTGAGTTTGTCCGCATTAAGTTAAATTTCATTCTAATCATTAAATCAATTGAAAATGGACAACTCTGAATTAATAAATCGATAATTATGATTAATTTAAATAAAAATTGGCATCAAACAAGGTTTTAAAAATACACATAAAAACTACGTCGCATGCAGGTTTTTGAAATGTGTCTTCGCTAAATGTGCATTTTCCATTTCGGGCGCACCCTATGCATGTTTGATTTTCAACATTTTCAATTTTTGAGTTTAAATTCTACTCTGAATTACGTTTTTATTCTTCACTAATGTTAATTATTTCTTACATTCGTAGAAATTAAAATTAAGCATAATCATTTTCCAATCGCATTCGCGTTTGCCAACATAATATATTCGCACCGCATAATAGTACTTATAACGAGATTTTATATTTTTACGATAAAAAACATGGTCAACAACCTGGGGATGTCGCTTTGTCACGAGTGACGAATCTCGAAGGGTTGTTTATCACAAGATCATCAACATCAAAAACGCCAGAGGTTCCTTTCAATTAGAGCTAAACCTACTATATACAGATCAAGATGTAATGATGGTTTTTATATGCGACAATAATGACTGCTCACTTTTAACATTGAATTATCAGACCCTCACGTCATGTCGCCTCAACCTAACTGGTTCGGTCACGCCGGGATGATAAATTTTCGGAGCAAGTCAAGTTTCACAAGGCTACACGAAATATGTAGGTTTTAAAAGCTCCAATTTATTACATACATGAAATCGTGTCAGTACTAAAATTGTTATTGTGTTTTGATTATTTAGTAAATATTTTACTAGTGGTACCTGGGGTGCTATTCTTGAAACATTACGAAAATTTTTGTAACCGAAAATTTTCGTAACCGAAAATTTTCGTAATACTATTTTCGTAATAGTAATGGTGAAATCATAATTTAGTATTCTTGAAACCATTACGAATATAACGAAGAGAGGCAAAAAGAAATAATAAAATTTCGAGAGAGAAGGTGAAAATGTACATAAGTTCCTAAAATGGTATTCTTGAAATCCGGATTACGAAAATTTTCGCAACGGAACGTTACTAAAATTTTCGAATGGTTTTTGTGTTTCTTATTGCATTTCGTAATGAAATCATTTAGATTTTTGTTTTAATTATATTCATACAAAGACTTTCATAAAACTGAATAATTTCTGTTGATGGTTAAAAATAATATGTATTTACGTTACGATAAATATTTATTATTTTATTACCACAAAAAAAGGGTACTTATTTGTTTGTGGTATGTTTATTATTTTCTTAAAAATAAGAGTAATAGCTACAATACTAATTGACAATTTGGGATGTATTTTTAAATGTCGCGTGTTGTAATTGGAATTGGATTGAAATACCGTCACAGGCGGCAAATACTAATGGTATGTAAAGTCAAACAATCATACCATCATACCATAATAGTATCGTACGACAATACGATCTAAAATCATATCGCCATAGAATCATACCCAAGTAGCACCAAATAACTTTATAGTTTTATAACCCATTTCCGACGTCGGTACAACGTCACAAATTTCTATAAATTCACTTGTTTAACATCGAACTAACAATTTTTATTTTTTCGTCGGCACGACCACAATGCGACGTTATATGTTAGCAGCCGCCAGAGCGTTATTTTATATCTACTTGACAACTTTTTTGACTATTTTCAACTATTGACCGACTAATATGTATTTTATAACCGTGTACCGATTATTTAGTTATGTTGTCGTAATATGTGGTATTTAATGAATGCCTAGCAACTTTTTTGTCATATAAAAACCAATATCCAACCTAAATATTTTGTTGTTACCTGCACGACCACAAGATAACATTTTTTACATATGCATACAATTTAGTGAAATAATTGACAAAAAAGATATTTTGTGACTGACATTATTACATCATCGGCAGACAACCTTGTGTCATGTCAATGTTAATTTTTATATACATTAATAATTTAATATAAAAAAGTTTTTCTGACTTCAACTTTTGTTATACTAAGGGCCGATTTAAGGAATAATTATCAACAGTTCTATTTAATTAAAATTGAATACGTTTTTGAAGTTTTAAGCATGTTGTTTATAATTCGCGAATGTATCATAAAAAACCAAATACATTTGTATTCATACAGTCTCCTTTGTCTTTTCCAGGGAATTTTAAATTAACTATCTCATTCGTTAAGTTTTTCTTTTTTGTCGTTAAGGAATTTTTGGTGAATGCACAACGCTTTTCGATATAACTTATTTGGTGTGCAAATATCTTTACAGTTGAATTCTTGAAAATTTGGTAATAAAATTAAATAAATCGTCGGGAGAATGACTAGACCGTCGTGACAGTTTTGAGTCGAATTTGTTATAAATTGGTTATTAATCTAACTTTCTAGTGGTTTAAATATATTTTAATACATAATATGAAGTTCGCCATTTTTAATTACACATGCATATAAAAATTTGTATTTTTTTAAAATAAAATTCTGATTTTCATACTTCTCATGACTAAATATTATTGTAATATCATTATTTTATTGGTGGGGATTATTTTAATACGATTCAAATTGATTTTAGAAAATTTTAGTCAACCTAAAATAAAAATATTTTTGAAATAACAAAAAATATTTTTAAAAAAGACGAATTTATAAGGCGCATGAGTTTTTAGTTCACTGAAAGTCGCAAATAATGAAATAGATGATAAAGGAAACAGACAAATAATTATTATATTTATAAGATAAAAGAAGACAACATGATTATATATTTTATAAAAAATAGTTGTCCTGTCTGATAAAATATAACCACAATGTGAGACAAAATCATTTTTTACAAACAAAATAGTGGTCAATATATCTATTTCCTGACTTGTATTCTATGGTCAATTGACAAGTCAGATAATAGTTATTACGACGTTGTTACAACCCAAAATTTATTCCCCAATAACGTTGTATCTCAGTTTTCATACCATTGTCACAACGTTGGCTAGCCGACCAGTAGTAATTTAGCCAACCACAGTACAACGTTATCCCAACTCACTCGTGCTACTTGGGTAGGACCATTAATGCCACTACATAAATAGCCGTGACATCAGTCTACAAAAGTCAAATCCCCAATATAAAGAGGGGAATAAAGATTTTTATTTTCCTATGAAACGTAAACAAAATCATATTGGAATTATTTTGTGTTGTTTATTTTCAATTTAAATGAACATTTTTATTGATAATTATAAATAATTTTAAATTAAATATATCGAATTGCAGCTTGTCCACAATTTTAATTAAAATTAATAAAATTTTAATTCACAATTTTGCGTTTTAGTAAACTGATTTTTATTCTCAAACATCGTCAGGCTTCGTGGTTTTTAAAAAAATTTCATTTCGTAGATTACTAGATTAGTTTTATTACTTACAGCCATGATTTATAATAAAACTAATCTAGTAATCTACGACAAGAAATTTAGAAAAAAACACGAATCAGAACGATTTCCCTAAAAATCAATTTACTAAAATGCAAAATTGTTAATTAAAATTTTATTAATTTTAATTAAAATTATGTACAAGCTGCAAGATATACAATGTGTTTCGTCGGCAAGTGACCGGCCGAAAAATTCGGAATATTTAAGTAAAATTATCGCAAAAAATCCTTTAAAGTGGGTGTCTCCTTTTCAAGTTATGGGCTCGATTATAATTCTGTGGTTTTTGAAAGTTTATGAGTCACTTTATTTGATAGTTTGCGCACTTAGCCAGATTCTTTTAAAGAATGTAAAAAATTACGGGAAAATAACATTTTTTTTTACTAAAGAAAACCTCTACTTTTTAAAAAACTGAACTGTAAACCGTGAAAATGTCCCATTAAGTTAATTATTTTAATTATTATTATTAATCTACAGCATAACATCTACAAATTGACAAAATTTTGTTACTAGCTAACTCTTAAAAATACCGCGCAAAAATCACCTAGAGAAAGTAGGGAAATTAAACAGAAAAGATGTTTAAATTAAAGTCAAAGAAATAAAATAATACTGTTTTATTAATAATCAATAAAAACAATTTTTATTACAAATTATTAAACATTTTTAATTAAATGACATGTTCAAAATGCTCTCCACTCTCTTATAAATAAACAAGGGCTCTCCTGATCACACTAGTTGTTGTCCAACGCAATTGTTAAGGGTTGCCTCTCGTTTCTGCTGCAGCAGCGAAAATTCTTGCTGTCAGAAATAAAAATCTAGGGGCGTAAGATCAAGGGACCTTGGCGGCCAGGCTACAGGACCTCCTCTACCGATCCACCGTGGATAATTTTCATTCAAATTATCACGTATTATCTTTGCAAAATGTACTGGAGCTCCATCTAATTGCAGCTGCATTCGCCTTCTCCTCAACAATGGCACTTTTTCCATTACAACGTGATTCCTGAAAATTCTAATAATACGTGTTGATCAAGCCTGTTTATTACCACGTAAGGTCCGATAAGTTAATCGTGGATCATTCCCACACATACATTTATAGCATATTGACTCTGGAAAGCTGTCTCCCTTACGACGTTTGGGTTTTCGACGGCACAAATAAGGAGGTTTCTATAATTTGTTATACCCGCCCTGTTGAAAGTAGCTTTATCTGTCCACAATATTCTCCTAATAAAATTGACATCACTTCTTTGCTGTAAAATTATCCAGTTACAAAAAACTGATCTGGCACGATGGTCCACATCTCCTAGATGTTGAGCACGACGGAAGTGATAAAGATTAAGGCCTTCTTGACCTCGATATGCCTAATCTAATAGACAGGCGGCTGATACTTGTCGTAGGGTCAGCGCATATTAATCGTAATAAATCCTCTTCCAACGTGTACGTTAATATTCACGCTGGACTCGTGTTGTTGTTGGAATAATCCTTGTTCGGAAAAACGTCGATGTATTGCAATGAATGTCCTATACTCAAGTACTGGCCTGTATGGATATCGACGCCTGTATTTTTCGACAGCAACGCGTGCATTTCCATTACAGAAGAGGTTTACAAAATGCATATCGGCTACATGAGAAGGTGGTAGATCACGCAAATGTGTCATTATAATTATTAAGCGTTTACTAAACACAAACTGTCCTTTTAGTTATCACACAAACTTAAAATTGTCAAAACACAGAACACTGAGAGTACATAGTAGTAGTGTTTTTTTATTCGCTCCGGATAGCTGCTATCGAGAGCCGTCATATGAAAAGTGGCTCCGGATAGCGCTCCGTATAAATAGGTAGAGCCAAATATTTTTGATATCAAGTTTTCGCTAAACAATTGAATTAAAAATGATAGTTTGATGTTAAATAAGTATAGTTTACTAATAAATAGCGCGTCAAATTTAAATTTAGGCGTATAAAAATGACGGCTCTCGATAGCAGCTATCCGGAGCGAATAAAAAAACACTACTAGTGTCACACGATCGGTTAGCGAACAACTGAACTATTTATTATTACTTACCAATTTGAGTTTTCGATCATTTAAAAGATTTGGTTAGATAACATCACTATACCTAAACGGCTACAAATGCCATTTTTTCGACAAATTGGTGTTCGAATATTTTATGAGTTAGGTAGTATCAATGTTTTAATAAGTATAAATAAAATAACCATGTCATGGGACATTTTTTCGACTTACAGTTCATTTTTTTTTAAAAGTAGAGGTTTTTTTAAATAAAAAAATCGTTTAAGTAAAAAAATGTGATTTTCCCATAACTTGTTACATTCTTTACAAAAACCTGGCTTAGTGTGATAACAAATTAACCAATAAAGTGACTCATAAGCTTTCAAAAACCGCAAACAGAATTAAAATCGAGCCCATAACTTGGAAGATATGTGAAAAGCTATCACCAACACACAAGGGGTCACTTGCCGACGAAACAGATTGTATTTAATTTAAAATTATTTCTATTTATCAATAAAAATTTTCATTTAAATTGAAAATAAAGGCAACACAAAATCCCATATGATTGTGTTTACGTTCCATTGGAAAATAAAAATCTTTATTCCCTTAACACCACTACAAGTTTTTTTTTCATGGCTTTTTATGTAATGGCATTGCATAGGATCATATCATCTTACTACCATACCATCATGCCATCATACACGACATAACATTATATCATCGTTCAATCGTACCATCATACAATCATATGTACCGACGTACCATAAAAACAGATTTTTGGAAAAAAAATTCTAAATCGGATAAGCGATTCTCGAGATATCATGGGTACAGACATCCAGACGTCCAGAAAGACGGACAGACATTTTTTTTTTTTTTTTTCGGACTCAAGGACTTTCAAAACGTCGAGATAAATGGTTTTGGATCAAACAAATTTTTGGCCATTTTTGACAAGATTTCAATACAGTGGTCTTTTTAGACCGAAGTAATTTTCCCTTTAAAAGAAAAAGTAGCACACACAATCATTTTTAATATATTTAATTTAATATTAAATAAATAAGCCATTATTGACAAAAATTCACAACAATTATTAATTTTAAGTAAAGAAAACGTCCGCTTCGCTTAATATTCTCAGTTAACCGTTGATTGAATACATTAAGATAATATCACCGAGATTTTCGCCGCTACGATCGAGTAATGTCTCCACTGTCGTTTATAATAGAGAAAAAAATGTAGAAACTAGTTTAGCTCTTCTAGCACGTTATAAACTGCAAAATTATGTTTTTTATTATAATATTTGTATTAGTATTAGTGAAAATTGGTGTAACTTTTCGTCTTCATTGTTTTGTTTTAATTTTTTCGTTTTTTTATATTTTTGCTTACGAAATGTTCCACAATTTAATTACTAGATAAAAGTTCATTGACCGACATCAAAACATAAACAAACCTAAATTTATTAATGTACACAATAATTCAATTGTGTGTGGTTTTGAAAAGAAAATTTGATTGAGAATTTTTTTTTTTCAGCTATCCATTAAGGATTTGATAAAGTGCTAGTTTAAAATGGGAGTAGACTTTATTTTCATTTACATTTATGGCTGCTTTTGGGTTTTGTGTGGTTTTGATTGTTAACCAAGGATTTTTACGAGTAAAGTTTATTGACCTATGTCAACCTATGTACATATATAAATAAATATAAAAACAAACATAAATTTTTTACAAATCAATTTTTTAAGGAAATTGAAATTTGTTTTAATTTATTTATTTTATCAATGGTAATATATGAAATTTAAAATTGTTATTGAAATTATTAAAATTAATTTAGATTAAAGATGATTTATTATATCGAATTTTTTAAATTTTTTTTGGCATTTTTGACTTTGGCATTAATAATTTTAATTTTTGCTCGGATCAATACTTTCAAGATATGACGGATTATAATATCTCTATGCAGATCATCTGTGCATGCGACTTTAATTGAATTGCACATACCAAATAAATTTTGTAATACTTCTTTTT
The DNA here is from genome assembly GCA_958295665.1 of Tipula vernalis. Taxonomy (NCBI): domain Eukaryota; kingdom Metazoa; phylum Arthropoda; class Insecta; order Diptera; family Tipulidae; genus Tipula; species Tipula vernalis. Next base: position 276,817,504 of record OY282559.1, read on the forward strand.
TGAAACAGAATTTATCGAAATTATCGGTAAAAATGTCCACTATTGTTTTTGTTATTTTAACAAACAACGCATTTGGTACTTTCAAACTACCATTTACAATATTCTCATACTGACGTGAATCTATTAACAAATTGGCGGCTGAAGCTTCTTCAGAATTTTGGCAAATCATTAAATTTTCGCAACATGCACATTGAAATTTTTTTAAACAAGCATGAGCTATATAACCGTTGAAATATGACATTGACATACTGTTAATTGTTTGACTTGGATTTACTTCTGATGCTTTTTGAGAGTGAGAGTCTACGTTATTGTGTTCAATTTCATCCTCGAAATCAGAAACATCATATTCACAATAATTTGTTTCATCGTCGATCTCGCCCTGCTGCCCCGAGTCGAGAAGTAAATTTCCTATAGTTTAAATTTAGAAAGTGATAATTAAATTCAAATAATTTATTGTAAATTGTTTTACATTTACTAACAGTGAAATATGGCGATTTTCACATTTACTATTTTGTAAATTCATATATAAAAATACGCTAGTATTTGTATGTATGCTTAAGCATAATAAAAACTATGGAAACCTGCGTGAAGTTATTATTTTTTTATAAAGATAATATTAATAAAAATATGAAATTGAACATTAAATTACCAGTGTTGTTTACGTCTAAAGGTATAATTTTTAAAGGAATTTTATCTGCTTTTTGGTCTACTGAATTATTGTTGTGTGTAGTGCTGGCTAAGTCTTAAAAATTTGAAAAAATGCATTAAACCAAAATATAAAATGTAGAAAAAGTTTGGGAAATCTACATAATGTGTTATTGTTATGGTTGCCATACTTGAAATGTCTTCCGTGTTTAGAAGTACACGTGCATCGGACTGGTCGTAAGATGAAGTATCGCTGGACATCATGTGGTAAAAACACATTTCTTTTAAATTTTTATGCAAACGAAGTGCTGATGGGTTTCTTTCATAAGATCCTCTATTAGTCCTGATAACTGAAATAGTGTTTTCTATACAATTTGAATTTAAATTTGCTGTCAAAATGTATTTTTAATCGGTACATTTGATTAAGTCCCAAAGTTGCAAAATTCCATTAATTGACTGTTGTATTCCAGAAAAACAGTATTCAGCCATTCCATTCGATTTCTTCCAAGTAGCTATCCACTCAACAGATTGTTTTAAATTTTCTAAAATTTCTTCAGATTCTTCTGACAAGGCATTATTATTAGGAATATTTGAATATTTTATTTTCTTGTTAAATTAACAAACAATTTATTTAATCGGAAAAAAAATTGGCAGTGGTAAGAGCTATCGATTTTTCATTCGCGGTAATCAAATCTGTGTGTGGTGCCGCGTATATAGCTGTCGAAACATGATGACTGAAAACTTGAGTCGCAAGTTTTACTCTCATTTTTTGAAACGAATCTGGCTTAATATGGGCTTCTGTCAGTTTGTGCATTGATCTTATTACGTTATTTTCACTATTAAATAGTTTAACTAAAATACTCCATGATACTTCATTCTCACCAATTAAAAAATTTGATTTTAAAAGATTGTTTCGGAAACTTTTAAAAAGATGGACAACATCATATAAACAGAATATTTTTTTGTTCTGTATTGTCACATAAGGCTGAGAAATACTAACACCTAGTTGTTTGTATGCAGTCCTATTTGGCGATCCTTGATCGCAAATTACAGCGTATACGTTTATTTGATTTGTAATCAAAATATTTAGGGTCGATTTTAGAATTTCTGAAAGCTGAATTCCGCGAACACTACCACAATAATATCCAATTACCTAATTGCAAGAAAATAAAAAAAAATTATTGAAACATGTTCCAATATTTTAAATTGTAAATGGAATACCTTTTTCCAAGGTTTATTGAATCCTCTCAACATAAATAAAAGAGCATATTCCGAAAATGATCTTTCGCGTCCTAGCTCACCTAGGTCACTAAAACCATATACACAATCCTCTTTAGTGTTATATTCCAACTCTGTCTTAATGCTCATTTCATCGAACACTAAAACGCAGCGTTTCTCGAGTTCAGGTGTATCTTTAAATTTCTCATTTAACATTTGTAAAATTTTTATAGAAATTACGGTTGAAAATTCAATAGTATTATACCATATCTTACTATGGTACTTGGGCTTGGAAGTGTAAACCCTTCTTTTAATAAAAATTTATAAAAGCTTGGTGACCTGTAGTGAAATTTCAGAAATAGATCTTTTTCTTCTGAAGTCCATTTTGAGTTTACCGTATGCATGGTTTGAGCCTTTACAAATGTTTTTACACTTCCACTTCTTCCTTCCATTATTTTATTGAGAATACATTCGATGTCGTTTTTTAAAATTTCGTTAGGTTTTAATTTTTTTTTTCGGGGTGAACGTAATAATAGTTCAGTAAGAATTTCATACTGATCGGTTTGTAGAAAGTTGGTAGAAGAAGTAGATATATCTAGAATTTCTGGTATAGGAAACTGAGATTCATGTACATATGTATGTATGTTATTTGCTGACGATAACTCTTTAAATGGATTTCTATATGTTTTGGGCATATTTTCTTTATAAACTGCAAGCGATTCGTTATTGTCGTTACTAACATGATCACTTACATTTTCATTGTTTTGACATATATTAATTTTACAATGTAAAATTTCCGTTTCACCACTTAAATAATTTTTTGGTATGGCATAAAAACTAAGCCTTGTTTTAAATTCACTTTTATTTATAAATTTTGGTTCGAAATGATCGGCACACAAATAAACTTTTTTTTTTTCGAACATGCATATAGCGACTTGTTACCAGAATTTATTATCCATATATCACGTCTATCATCTTGAGGAAACAAAAACCTTGGAATCCCATAGGATTTTTTGTTTAAACAATTCAAATATGAACAATATGCCATTGCCATAATAAAAATAAAATAACGATTAACTTTTAAATTTAAAATGTATTTCTACTTCCGATAAATGAACTGATGAAAACAAAAATCGATTTAGTAACAATATCAAAAATAATAACTGTGTTTTTGTTAACACTTACAAAGAAAACAGAACACAAGTAAACGAAATCAGCTTGCTCGCAAAGGATAAAACATTTATATCTATTGTGATAGAAAGAGGAAACCATCCGACGACTTATTGAATTTTTATAAAGAATATTGTTTTAGTGTTGGTCATTAAAAAGCAAATCAAAATAGAAAAATTGTGTGTTATTTTCTAGCTACATCATTATAATGCAACCCTATCTCAGTTCTTCTTTAACCTTACATGAATTGTACAAGCTCTTCTTTAACCATGTGAAATACGAAACAAAAAATTGATGTTGTTGTTGTTTATCACAGTAATACTATCTCTATATGTTCAATCAACGGTTATACTAACATTTTAAATCATCTCTTTCGAAATCTTCTTAGTTTTTTATTCCTCTCTTCGTAATTTTCGTAATGGCCAAGAATACTAATTTATGATTTCACCATTACGATTACGAAAATATTGTGCATTACGAAAATTTTCGTAATGTTTGAAGACAGGGCATTTAAAATAATAAAACAAAATTGTTCCAAATGAACTTAATGAATGATAAAAATCACACTTTAAATTACACATTGCATTAATTAATTTCCAATCATTACAATTTTAACAAATAATCATAAAAGTTAAATAGGCAATATAGCTTTAAATAACATATTTTTGTTGTATTGAATAACATATTCCATTTTTGTCCGCTATAGCCAATTGTCAATTACGAAAAATCCCATACCCTTAGTCCATTACCCGTATTGTTTAAAATTAGAAAGTGGTCAAGCATTTAAAAAAATATCCTTTTGTTCTAGTTAGGTAGTAAACAAAACCGAATGCATATACATAGTTATGTACATCGTTATCTCGCAATAAATAATACATATTTTTAAGAACACGTGAAACAAAGAAAAAAAGGTACGTTTTTGTTTTCACTTTTTTATAAAATACATATTGAGAATAGAAAATATTGAGTTTTATCAACATCCTTATCAATATAATTAACACAAAAATCCCAATGATTTCATTACGAAATCAATGGGAAACGAAAAAAACATTACGAAAATTTTAGTAACGTTCCGTTGCGAAAATTTTCGTAATCCGATTTCAAGAATACGATTTTAGGGTTTTCGTAATACTTTGACACTAACTCGCAATAAGAAAGTTTTCGTAATGGTTCAAGAATAACACCCCTGGTGCCAAACAGCCTAACTAGAAGAAGAATGTAATAGAGGCTCATGCCAATTGACAATTGAAGGGCCTCGATTTGTATGTACTATATCTACCTCATTTTTTCTATTTTTCGCAGGAGCGCTGATAACACATTTTATAAGGTTACAGAAATAAAACAAAACTAAAAACGATATACCATATATCGCTCTTTCAGTTCGATATACGATATTATGTACATATGTATATAAATGAAAAATATCGAATATATCGACATACATATTGACCTGTGATGAGATACCAGTGATTTCACCATCTCATTAGGATATACCATAGGTTTTGTTGTATCTTCGGATCAACATGTATTATATCATTTAATGACTGGCCGTTGGTTGATTTGGCAGACGCGTCAAAAACTACTCTTCACTTTGTTTTAGTAGTTGATGGCTTGAGAACAGCATGATGGGGCATGTAGTATTTTCCGTTGTTCAATTTTGTTGGATGAATTTTCTCCATATGTCCGAGACATTCATACACTCGCATGAATTCTTTACATTTTGTGGCTACTTCGTCGTTCCTCAAGAGATGCTTTTCTAGTTGGGGAAATCTTGCTTCAATTTGAAGCATAGATCTACCATCTGATTCTCTTCTTCCTCTTGTTGGTAGTTGTAGTTCCTTTACTTCCTAAAATTTCTTAAGAGTTTTCTGAATTTCCTCTGTTGTATTTTCCTTTATTGTGACTGCGACGGTTTTAGTTAACGGCTTATCAATTTAGTGCGAATTTTTACATCTTCCTAAAATTATTCATTCAAACTTGATACGTTGAGCAATTGGTTGTTGATTGTTTATTTTTATTATATCCGGTAACGCTATGTCGGCATAGTAATCTGCACTAAGATTTAAGTCTATCAGTGCTAGATTTTCCAACTCTGGGTTGTTATTATTTTCCATGGTTGGTTGCCTATAATTTTATTTACTACAGAAGCTTCTATCTCTAAGTTATATCTTGATTTAAATTGAGGAAACAGTTTAGCAGCTTTTTTATTATTTCTTTGTTTTTCGGGTTGGTTGTAGTTCTCCAACCTTCTTATTGCGTAGTGGTTGATGATTTCACTGGCATTGTTGTACGCAAGTGGACTGTAATTTCTTAATTTGTCTCTTGCCGAACAAAATGCACAAAATTATCACAGCAATTTGGTTTTGATGTGTTATTCGAGTGTTGTAGAAAAGAAAAACCATAACATTAAACAGATTAATTATTTTTTATACACAAACTCCTTTAAATGATGGAGTGTATTATTTTTATTTTAAGTACAAATATTTTTGAAGAACTGCCTGTCATCTCGCTGTACGTTTTTCTTTTTATCTTGTTTGTTACGAATAATCTATTACAATTGAAATTGTTAAATATATAATTGTAAGCAATGAACACAATAGCCAGTAAGGTAATTTGCCATAACTAAATTACTTAAGTAACATAAGAACATAAATTTATACGTATACAGTTTTTAATTTTAATGATTGCGATGTTTAATTCTAAACTGTCGAATTTTTATCTAAGCGCAGACATCCCGCGCCCCGTGGATCCTCCGGTTCACCTATTGGTAGTTTGCAAAGCTTTTGCACTGGACGTTTCACTTCACCAACTTGTGTCTTGATTTTCGCTATTCTCACTAACCCATCGTTTCCTTCATATAACTCGATCACTTTGCCCAAGACCCATCGTTTTGCTAATATGCTATCATCTTTAATGATGACGATGTCTCCAATCACTAAATTTGGTTTTCGCCTGTTCCATTTTGTACGCTCTTGTAAGGTAACAAGGTATTCACGATGCCACCTTGTCCAGACATTTTGCGAAAGCTGTTGAATCATCTGCCACCTTTTCTGATATGAAATTTTACGGTCTTCACATAAGTTTGCATCAGGTATAGTTGTCAATGGATGACCTATCAGGAAATGCGCCGGTGTTAGACAATCGATATCCCCTGCTGTACTGCGGCATAGCGGCCTCGAATTGAGTAGCCCTTCAATTTCTATTAATAATGTGTTGAATTCATCTATTGTTGGGATTGTATTGCCAAGAACTCTCTTCAAATGTACCTTCATAGACTTTACCGCAGCCTCCCAAATACCGCCAAAATGAGGTGCGCATAGAAATTTATACAAATGACACAATTCTTTGTTTGCACCGACGAAATTGGACCCACAATCTGAATAAATATCAGAACACAGGCCCCGTCTAGACGTCATCCGTTTCAGTGCCGCCAAAAAGTCTTCTGTAGTTAAATTAAAAACTAGCTCGATATGAATCGCACGTGTAGCTAGACAAATGAAAATACATACATAATTTTTCATTGTCCGTTGACCCCTGCGACGAATTGGCGTTATGTTAAATGGACCGGCATAATCTACACCTACTTTCAAAAATGGTCTCACAAATTGGACACGAGCGTGTGGTAAATCAGCCATCTGTTGTTGTTCGCTTATTGGCTTAGATTTGAAACACTGTACACATTTTCGTACGACTTGACGTACTAATCTTCTTGCCCCGACTATCCAAAATATTTGCTTTAATATGCTCAGCAATAATGTGGCTCCAGCATGATGATATTTAACGTGGCTTTCTTCAACCATTTTGCGGACTAGTAAAGACTTCGATGGCAATATGATTGGATGTTTGATGTTGTAATCAATTGCTGCACGTGAGAGTCTTCCACCAACTCTTAATACCCCATGTACGTCGATGAATGGATTTAAAGAAAGTAAACTTGAAGATTTACCAATTTCTCGTTCCTTACTCAAATCCTTGATTTCAGTTGTAAAAGATTCACCTTGGACCTTCTTGCAGATTTCGATTTCAGCTCGTATTACATCGGTTGAAGTTATTGTTGGATTTCGCAAATGCTTTGGTGTTCGTATAACTTCAGAAAACTTCAAAACTGCAGCTAGAACCTTCACTATTTTGAAAAAAACTAGAAACACGCTCTTCTAGTTTTATGATAACATCGTTACGAACTGAAAAGGTAACCAGACATTTTACAGCTTCTTCACTTTTACCATTTTTCGGATGAATTAACGATTGTATCGGCCAATCATTACTTGGATTATGCAACCACTGAGGACCATGCCACCATAAATTCGACTGTTTCAGTTGCGTTGGAGTTGCTCTTCGAGATACCAAATCAGCGGGGTTCTCGTTTCCAGCAACATGATTCCAATAATTTCGAGTATACAGCTCCAATATCACTAACAAACGGTTATTGACGAAAATGTCACCTTTCACAGGATAGTTTGATAACCAACTGAGTACTACGGTGGAATCAGTCCATGCATATATTGATTTAATTTCAACACCAATTTCATCTTGCACTTCCTTCATCAACCTGGATAATAGCACCGCTGCACACAATTCGAGTCTCGGAATTGTTAGTGAGTTCGTGGGAGCCACTTTCGACTTGCTCGTATATAACGATACCTCATCTATCCCTTCGGAATTAGTCACCTTCACATAGATGCACGCACCATAAGCATGAGAACTGGCGTCACAGAAACCGTGAATTTCAGCTTGTGTTGTAGTTTGAATCCACCTTGGAATTTCAATTGCCTCGATTAATTGTAGCTGATCACGCATGTTTAACCATTGATGTTTGAACGTTATTGGTAATTCTTCGTCCCACTCAACCTTAGCCTTCCACAACAATTGTAGTAACATTTTAACCTGCACTATGCACGGCGACACTAACCCCAACGGATCAAAAACTCGGCTAATTTCACTCAAAATATCCCGTTTTGTTGCTCTTCCAAGCTCATCTAACCGCACCTTGAATACGAACTTATCGTGCACAGGATCCCATTGAAGTCCCAATACTTTAACATTATCCGCAGATTCTTCAATTTTCTTCAGGGATACATCTACATCAGATTGCGGTAAACCATCAAGTATAGTCGGCGAATTAGAGATCCATTTCTTCAATTTCATTTTGTGTCCACTAAATATTTCCACCAGATTGTCGCGTATTTCAGCTAGTTCCGATTCAGTTTTGCATCCTGTCATGATGTCATCTACATATGTATCGCGCTCAATCACTTTCGCAGCTTTCGGATATTGTGTCCTACTCATCATTGCAATCTCCTTCAACGTGCGTGTAGCCAAATAAGGCGCAGACGTTGTACCGTAAGTCACCGTTAATAACTGGTAATAATCTACTTGATTAGTACAATCATCACGCCATACTATCTTTTGCCATTTTGCGTCTTCATCAGCAACTTGAATCTGGCGGTACATTTTTTCTACATCTGCAGTTATAACAAATTGATGTACACGAAACCGCAATAAGATTGAGTATAACGTAGACTGCACTACTGGACCCTTCCTTCCTCATGACATCATTTAGTGAATAACCTGTGCTACTCTTGGACGATGCGTCGAATACAACTCGCAATTTCAGCCCCTTATTCGACTGCCGCAGAACACCATGATGAGGCATAAAATACGATCCAGCATGACCAATTTCATTCGACGAAATTTTTCGCATGTGGCCTAGTTTTACGTAGTCAGCCATGAACTGCTTATATTGCCTTTGAAATTCATGATCCTTAGCAAACCTGCTTTCAACAGATCGTAACCTTCTTATGGCTTCATATGTATTGTCACCAAGATTCATAGGAGTAGTTTTAAAGGGAATTCTGACTACAAATCTGCCCTCATTATTTCGTGTAACGTTCGTCCTGTAGTGTTCTTCACAGATTTCATCCTCCAATGTTAAATGTGCCTTTGTTGGCACCCTCTCTAGTTCCCAGAACCTTTTCAATGAACTATCGATTGACTCCATTGTACTAATTCCAACGAATGCAGGCAACGATACCGATTGTGGCAACTGCCCTGATATGACCCAACCAAATTTGGTATGTTGAGCAAACATTAGGTTTTCATCGCTTCGAATTTGTCCATCAAGTATAATGTTAAAAAACTGGTCGGCTCCTAGTAGCATTTCAATAGTACCAGGAACATTGAAACCGGGATCAGCAAGATTTAAATTTATAAATTGTCTCATTTGCTCAGTAGTAAATGCCCGTTGCGGTAGTGGCACTGTCACCTTTCCCAGAACATACGCTTCTACCGATGTTACGGAATCATATTTAGAATTAAGCAACTTTATCAATACAGAACCCCTCGTTTTACCCACGGCGGTATCACTTAAACCAGCAACAGGAATTGCCTTTTGTTTCACTTTCAGCTTACATCGCTGCACCAAACTTTCACACACAAAGGACGCTTGAGATCCACAATCGAGTAGAGCACGGCAAAAACCTATTACATGACCATCATTGTTGGAAATATAAACTATAGCAGTTGGTAGTACAACTTGATTATAGCCTTGTGACACTTCGACACCCATAACAATTTTATCTTTTGTCACTTCTTCAGTTGACTGCACGTCCTCATTTGCCACATTAGATTGGATTGACTTTGGCCCATTTGCAACTTCTTCATGGAGTAACGTGTTATGTTTTCGCCCGCAGGATGAACATCGAATTTTTGAAGTACATCTAACTACTCCATGATTTGATTTGAAACAATTATAGCATAATCTTTCCGACTGGATCTTTTTTCGTCTTTCTGCAACAGACCAACCATTAAACGTTGGACATTTATACAACACATGATCTTGTTGTGCACACACTGGACAAACCTCCGCCTTTGATACGACATGACCTCTTATTGTTGGCTTAGAATGTTGATTTACACGTTTCACGGATTGAACCGACTGAATATTTTCTAAATCATCGACCCGATTTTGCAAAAACTCAAGTAATGTTTTGATTGTGGGAAATTCCTCTTTTCTTGTTTGTTCCATCCACTTGGATTTCGTATCATTATCTAGCTTGTTTAAAATGATCCGAATGATCCACGGATCTCTTTTTTCGGCTTCTGTACCAATCGCCCTGATTCCTCTCAAAATTTCGTCAGATGTGTCCAACAACTTACGGATACTACCAGCTGATGGAACGCCAATTGTCGGTTGGTCCAGAAATGTTCCGACAAATGAATTCACAATCTGCTTTTTGCGACTGTAACGTTCATGCAATTTTTGAATTGCTTCCTTGTAATTTGCATCAGTTATCCTAAGATGCTTTATCAAGTTGCTTGCTTCACCTCAAATTGAAATTTCTGTGATGGCGTTAATCCCGGTCGGTCATGAATATTAGCACAGTATAAATCGTAAAAGGTGTGCCATTCCGAATAATCACCGGAAAAAATTGGTACTGAAGACTTCGGTAATTTGAGCTCCTGGGCCCCATTATGACACATATGTGAGGCATCATTTTGAGACATCGTAAAATTCATGCTCGATTCAGTTGACTTCATTCTCAACCATAAACCCAGCTTCGCCTCTATATCGAAACATTTCTCCTCGACCCCGTTGATTTCTAACGGTTTATCTGGATTCGTTGTAATTAAATCCCGTTCGACTTCTTTAAATTCACGTAGGGTTTCACGCATTGATATTAACCTAGCTTGAACACCTTCCAAAATTGCCTCGTCAGATAAATTATTCGCGAATTCCAGTAGCAAATCAATTTTACCCACAAACGATGTACGCTGTGCTTTTAACGATTTTAGCTTTCGTTCCATTATTTACAATGAATATGTTTACACCACCGGCACTTATGAACAGTTCACAAAACACCGTTACACCGATTTTTCTCGAATAATTTTTGGCGCGCAAATATTTGATAGCTGAGTCACGATACACAATACACTCTCAGATCACACCCTGTATTATTCACACAATCTTATGTTTTTAGTTTTTCCCGTTACTTCGACTTTGATTTACTCAGACGGTCACAAATCCCAATGCACAATAAATTTCACTGTCCCGTTTGCACAATTTTCACTCACTACCGTTAGAAAATCAAGTCGATAATTTTCACAAATAACTTAATCAATTTTGTACTGAATTTTAGATCCGGCTCGAAGGACCATTTAATGTACGCAAGTGGACTGTAATTTCTTAATTTGTCTCTTGCCGAACAAAATGCACAAAATTATCACAGCAATTTGGTTTTGATGTGTTATTCGAGTGTTGTAGAAAAGAAAAACCATAACATTAAACAGATTAATTATTTTTTATACACAAACTCCTTTAAATGATGGAGTGTATTATTTTTATTTTAAGTACAAATATTTTTGAAGAACTGCCTGTCATCTCGCTGTACGTTTTTCTTTTTATCTTGTTTATTACGAATAATCTATTACAATTGAAATTGTTAAATATATAATTGTAAGCAATGAACACAATAGCCAGTAAGGTAATTTGGCATAACTAAATTACTTAAGTAACATAAGAACATAAATTTATACGTATACAGTTTTTAATTTTAATGATTGCGATGTTTAATTCTAAACTGTCGAATTTTTATCTAAGCGCAGACAATTGTTGACATGATGTATTAGCCTTATACCCTAGACAGACTGTGGTTTAATAAATCAGATTTAGCTAAACTAGTTTAAGTATTCTGTGTAAAAACAAAGGGATTAGCTAAACTCGAGGTTGACACACTGCGACTAATCTCGAAAAATTCACTAAATCGATTTTATTAAATCGCAGTCTGTCTAGGGTATTACAGTCAGCCGGCTAACGCTTGGTTTCTTTTAAGACAATTTCAATAGCCGCAATAATGATATCAGCTGATTTTTCTCAAGAATGTTCATTGATTTGAATTTAGAGCAATCTACAAGTAGGGATCCGCAAAAAGTATCGATACTTTGATTGCGATACCAAGTACTTTTGTACTCGATACTTTTTGTAACGATACCCAACTGGTATCGATACTTTTTGATAAAAAATCGTACTTACTACTGCATATTTATGGGCTACACGAATTAAAAAAAGCTGAAATAAAAATGGTCATCAAGAAATGTTAAATAAGAATATATTGTGGATGAGTTAAACCGCCGGTTTGGTGAAATCGAGAACAACCACATTATGGCTGTTTCAACGATTCTTGATCCTCGCTTCAAAAATATTAATTTTAAAGATACCTTAGCTGGTGCCCGTGCTATTTCATCCATCAGAAAAATAATGGACGCCTCTGATATCACATCATCGTCGTCTGAATCAAATGATGAAGCAGATCGGCCAGAACAGCCCTCAACCTCATACGATTTTTGGAGCCATCACAAAAAATTATCTCACGGCCGTCGTAAAAGGCGTTCTGACAAAGACGGAGACAAAGATGGGCTGAGTTTATATTTGGCGAATTCAGTTTGCCCACTAAAATCGGATCCTATATAATTCAGTGAGAAGAAATTGAAAACGGTTACCGCCTTGTCACGAAATACCTGATACCCGGTACCTCCGTTCCATCAGAAAGATTGTGTAGCGGCTCACTCATGCATGCTCCGCCACAAACTATCACTCATATACATTGGCGTCTGAGTTAATCCAACCAATAATGCAATGTCTTTACGCGGCTCAACGTTGACATTACCATTTGGGAACACACGCATTCAACCAATGAACTACTGTCTCTTCCACATGAAGAGACAACAAAACAAAATAAAATATTTCTTTTCACATCACTGCTCTCGTTCTCTGCAGCGACAATACATCGCTCGTGGTGTTGGTCGCCCACCATATTTGGTGCTGTCGGCAAAATGGTGACAAAATATGTATTAAAATAAATGTTTATAAAATAATTAAATTAAAATAAAATTTATTAAATTAAGTTTATAATTTGTTATTATTTATTTGTGAACGCTAAAATTGTTTTCTAAAGCTGGAGCGATTTTAACACAAACCCGAAACAGACTTATGGGTGACAGGGTGGACAAACTTCTCTTTCTCAAAATTACTAATTATTATTTGTTTTGTGTTTCTTTTGTGTAGTAAACACATTATAACAAATACAAATTTACATAAATGCCTTATAGGTCCCTCCCTATTAAAAAACTTATATTAGAAATCAGCTAAGTGTTTTTAAATTGTACTCGATACTTAAGAGTATCGATACTTTTATTATGATACTAAGTAGCAATGAGTAAAGTATCGATACTAGCATTTCGATACCACATCCCTATCTACAAGGTGACGATTTTCGTTACAGAGATTACAAGTTTTGCTTGAATTAGTTACCAATAGAGACGTTCTTGCAGGAATTGCTGGTTTTAGAAAATTCAAAGATTTTTCTCGAAAAACAGCTTCTAATGCCGTAAAACGCGATTCAAGAAACTTCTTGAAATTTTGAAGAGTTTAAATTTCTCTTGGATTCTCGAAAGACATTTCGTAAGATCTCGTATATGGTTTTTCGCGAGTCTCCATCCTTTGCTGGATCAATGGCGTCATTTCTTCTCTGTTATTATGTTTCTGTATTATTATTTTATGCCGGTTTTTAATGGTTCGTAGGACCAATGTTAATTTCCGACACGTCTATGTTCTTGGGATACGATAGTGAAGAGTTGTTCCTTTATTGAACATTTCGTATGCTGTTTTCTTAGTCGTTCGATCCCAAAGTACTAATTGTATGAGGTTAGTGTGCTACTAGATTGAATCAGCTAGATGTGGTGTTTGCGGAATACCATAAATTATTAAAGCGTGTTGAATGAGTCGATACATTTAATTATATTAAATAAATGCGCTTTGTTATTGGATATGGCGAAGGCCTTACGAATTCGGAATTGCATACCGGTTTTACACAGCCACATATCTGGTATGGCTCCAATGAGTATAAGAAGCCTATTGAATAGAAATCTGTATATGCTGCTCCAGTGATAGACCTGGAGTGAGAACTCTCCCTGAAATATGCCTTTGAACTTGGATATTGGTGGACAACGAAATTTGTTGTTTTCGGATTTCTTTTATGAGCCATGGTATAATCACCCTAAACTAAAATTCTGTTGTTTTCTTGTATATTTTGTAAATGTAGAGTACATTATTAACTTTGTAAATGCACAACAAAGTAATAAAGGAATACAAGAAACCACTTAACTTCAACAGGGTTAAAACAAAGCGGAATAAAACACAAAAAAAATGAAAGTTGCACTTTAAGGCTACTGATTCTGACAAATAAATAACCCTTTCTTCAAGCTAGGAATTAAATATTGTAATTTATTTTATTCAATAATCTAATTTAAATATTTTTTCCATATTTACTTTCAGAATTATGTAACGCCGCTATCCGTATCCAATCAACATTCCGCGGTCATATGGCACGTAAAATTAATGCAACGGAAGGTGGAGAAATAAAGCCGGAAGAATTAAAAGATATAACTAAACAGGTAGCCGAGGAATTAGATATCGATATGAATGATCCAGAGTTACATAAAGCGGCTTCAAAAATTCAAGCATCATTTCGGGGACACAAAGCACGTCGTGAAGAAGATGTTGCCACTGGTGTTGCCAAATAAAACAATTTTTAATTTTATTTTCTCGTGAAACAGAAAAATAAACCAAAAACTAAAACAACATAAAACCCAATTATTAATTAATAATTAAACTAAAAACTAAAAAAAAAACCAATTACTATAAATTTTCTATATTCAAAATTTTTTAATTTTTTTTTTTTCTTTTAAATATAATTTTTATGGAATTGAAATAAAATTATTTATATAAATAATAATTTAGTAATAAAATAAAACGGATTTTCGTTCTTTTTAATTATTATAAACTATAAAATAAAATAATAGAATTAAAAAACTAAATAATAATAATAATAAAAAAAAAAACATTGTATTTGAATAAACAAATGTTGTATTGACAAAATTAATTTTGAAAAAAAATTTATTATTATTTATATTTATATAAAATGCACTTCTGAACAGAAATTTAATTCGAAAATACTAAAATACATACATTAATATATAAATAGCAAAAAATACATAAAATACAAAGTTTTATTGTTTGATCATTATTATTATGATTTAAAAAGAATATGTTTATTTAATATTCTATTTATATAATTTCGCAAAAAAAAACTTTCAATTATTTTAAGCTATAAATTCTTATAAATAAAAATACAATATAATTTACTTAGTTTTATTATTCAACTGATTTAACTATTAATAAAATCCCTATATTATATTTATATTATGATTATGTTATAATTTAATTATACTATAAAAAAATATGAAGCAAATTTATTGTAAAATGTAGAAATTATTTAAAATAAAAATGATTAAATATTAAAAAAAAAAAAAATATGAATTTCTTTGAATTTCTTGTAATGCAAAATTATAATTAATAAAAAAAACTAATTAAAAAAGAAAATAAAACATTAGTATTTCATTGTAGTTTTATTTATTTGAATGAAGGACACGATGAACGGAGTGTAACGGTGATGATGATGGCAGGGATGATATTTTGGGTGGATTAGGGATTTTTTGACTCCTTTTAATTTAAAAAGATACCGAGGTACTATTGACCCAAAAAAGTACTTTCATTAAATATAGGCTTCTGGAAGGAATTCCTAGCTAACGAAAAACGTGTGAAAGGCGAATTCTATAAAGCGCATTTGGATATGACATTGATACAATTGGGGAAATCTATTTTGACTATCACAATTATTAGACCTGCGGCTCAATTTGGATACAGAGAATTCAAACACGATCAAATTCCCCACCGCTTTTAATATCTGAATTTCGGAAGCGGAATAAATAAACAAGAAGCCGTATCGTCTCCCAGAATACCGTATCAACATTGACCTTTCTTAAGTCTTATACAATATTTGTGTAAAGTTTGGTTCAAATCGTTCAATGCGTGTGTATTTATTTAAATATCACACATATATACCGTACTACTGTACTGTACTGTACAACTGTACTGTAAATATAAACACTCACTTTTAAATACAGTGAAACCTCATTTCAACAGACACTCAATTTAGCGGAGTCCTCACTTCAACAGACAAACTTTTAAGTCCCAAGCAACTGAAGTTTTTCAATTAAAACCTCCCTTAGATAAGCTGGCACTTTATTAGAGCGGACACGGACAGATATTTCTGCGATGATACAGGTTTTATGAGTACAATTCAAATTGAACCTTTACTACTTAAATTTGTTCCTTTTACACTTCAAATTTAACATGTTACATTTCAAATTGAACCGTTAGTAAATTATATCTATGGCCAATTTGGGTGGAACTTGGCAATTTCTTAGTCGGTGATTGAAATGTGATTCTTAAATGATTTTTAAATTTCACTCAAATCCGTTCAGAAATAGCCAAGATCCGCCCTAATTGGCCATAATCCATAAATTCATTTAAAAATCATTTTAGAATCCCATTTCCATCACCCAGATCAAATTTCATCATAATCGGTTAAGAAATAGCCAAGTTCCGTCCTCGCTGACCGTATTCCAGAACTTTATCCAAAAACGGTTTTAGAATCCCATTTCCAACGCATATGTCAAATTTCATCATAATCAATTAAGGAATAGCCAAGTTCCATCCTACTTGGCCATATTCCAGAACTTCGTCTAAAAATCATTTGAATATCCCATTTCCATTGGAAATGCTGGATTTCATCAAAATCGGATAAGATATAAGGCACATTTTATTTGACCATTTATAACAACAATGCTATGAATCCCATACCATTTTGGTATTCGTGAATACCCGCTGGGTACGTGGTTTTTAAAATCCAATAATATTTTTTAGTTATTGTGTTTAGCACCAGGCTCATGGAATCTTCGCTTAATTTTATTTTTAAAGTTCTAACAGTTGTCTGTCATGTACATTCAATTTATTTTGACATAACAAAAATTGTTGTTTGTTTGGTGATTGTGATTTTTTAATTTAAGGCCCAGTCTAACGTAAATTACAAAATAATTTGCTGCGTTCCATTTGACGTGACAAAGTACAAATAAGTACTTGGGAGTAGATGGTAAATGGAACGCAGAAAATTAGTTGCGAAAATAAAATTTAATTTAAAAAAATTTACGTGCAACATGGAAAGTTGGAAAATTAATTATTAATTTGAAAACTGATCAGCCATTTCTTACCGATTAGTTGTACTAAATATTCGTGTAAATAAATTCATGTAAATAAAAAAAAATCAAATTTTTGCTTAAATAAAAAAATAAAGTCGGAAGTTTCAAAAATCGAACTCTAAACATGCATCACTCCTTCATCTTACCACCCACACCCATCTCTATATAATTCCTACTCAGTTTTTCGTTTCTGATAAAATCGCACTTGGTGAAAAATCGCATGAAAATTTTTGTTATTTTACCAGGCGAACAGAATTTAAAAAATAACATAATTGTCAGCAACGTGACATTATATTGTATCAAAGCGTGCCACTTCAAGTTATGTGACACTTGAACATACAAACTAAAGTCATATTGCTGATAATTTTACCTTCTTGTAATTTCTGTTCGCCTGTTAAAATGACAAAAATGGTTGGCGATTATGGATGAAAAAACAAAAATTTGTTTTAAATTTCTGCTTAACTGATAAATAAAAATTAACGTTTTTTAATTAAAAAGGCAATCAATCAATCACACTCTAGCAACCACCCAAATAGAAAATTTGGAAAATTTTATTACAAAAAAAAAATTCCTTCAGGTGCGGGGATCGAACTCGAGACCTCTATGGTTTTAATCTGCTCTCTTATGGTAATAAGAGTTCGATCCTCACGGCTGAAGGATTTCTTTTTTGTAATAAAAAGCTCCAAATTTTCTATTTGGCTGGTTGCTAGAGTTATGATTGCCTTCTTAATTAAAAAAAGTTAATTTTTATTTATTTACCAGGTGAGCAGAAATTTAAAAAAAAAAATTTTTTTCATCAAAAATCGCAAAAAAATTTTGTCATTTTAACAGGCGAACAGAAATTACAAGAAGGTAGAATTGTCAGCAATATGACTTTATTTTGTATGTTCAAGTGTCACATAACTTGAAGTAGCACGCTTTGATACAAAATAATGTCACGTTGCTGACAATTATGTTGTTTTTTAAATTCTATTCGCCTGGTAAAATAACAAAAATTTGTATGCGATTTTTCGCCAAGTCCGAATTTATCAGTATGTATTTAAACGAAAAACTGAGTTAAGATAAGAGATGAGTGGTTGGGTGGTAAGATGAAGGAGTGGTGTGCGATAGGTTTGGAGTTCGATTCTTCAAACTTCCGACTTTATTTTTTTTAAGCAAAAATTTGATTTTTTTTATTTCCACGAATTTTACTAAATTTTTTTTTGTAGCGATCTCGATCCCGATTAATCTTCTCGGATTATCCCGAATTCAAAATTTTCATCTAAAAACAAATTTTTTCATTGGCTTTGCTTAGATTCGAACTCCAGACCTTCTTCACTCCACTCCAACACCTTATTACCTCGGCTATCTCTTCATGTACAAGTTAATATACATTTGTTTATTTTAAGCAATCAAAACAAATGTGTCTATAATATGTCGATATGGCGACATCTCTGTTAGGGCATATGTACTACATTTACTACACAGTGTTTCTGCTAAGTGCTGAAATATTTGGTTTTGCTTAAAAGAGGGCGTGTGTTTTACTTTTGTAAAAATGTCTGATGCTCGATTTTTTAAATAATTAATTAATTACGTAACATTATTTGTTGCGTTCCATTTAACGTGGCAAAGTACACACAAGTACTTCTGACTGCACGCATCTACTCTTGCTAAATTTTATGAGTAGTTTGCTTTTCGAATTTATGACGACTTCGTTACCAGAATATTTAGTACAATTAATCCATATTATTTTAATGTAATAATAATGTTACGTAATTAATTAATTATTTAAAAAATCGAGCCTCAGACATTTTTACAAAAGTAAAACACACGCCCTCTTTTAAGCAAAACTAAATATTTCAGCACTTAGCAGAAACACTGTGTAGTAAATGTAGTACATATGCCCTAACAGAGATGTCACCATATCGACATATTATAGACACATTTGTTTTGATTGCATAAAACCATAAAGAATTAATTGTACATAAATGGAATATTCCCATAATTTCTGATAAAACAAACAAATGCTTATTATCTTGTATGTGATGAGATAGACGAGGTAGTAAGATGACGGAGTGGAGTGAAGAAGGTCTGGAGTTCGAATCTAAGCAAAGCGAACGAAAAAATTTGTTTTTAGATGAAAAATTTTGAATTGTGGGGATAATCCGAGAAGATTAATCGGGATCGAGATCGCTACAAAAAAAAATTTGGTAAAATTCGTGGAAATAAAAAAAAATCAAATTTTTGTTTAAAAAAAAAATAAAGTCGGAAGTTTGAAGAATCGAACTCCAAACCTTTCGCACACAACTCCTTCATCTCACCACCCAACCACTCATCTCTATATAATTTCTACTCAGTTTTTCGTTTAAATAAACACTGATAAATTTGGACTTGGTGAAAAATCGCATACAAATTTTTGTTATTTTACCAGGCGAACAGAATATAAAAAGCAACATAATTGTCAGCAACGTGACATTATTTTGTATCAAAGCGTGCCACTTCAAGTTATGTGACACTTGAACATACAAAATAAAGTCATATTGCTGACAATTCTACCTTCTTGTAATTTCTGTTCGCCTGTTAAAATGACAAAAATTTTTTGCGATTTTTGATGAAAAAAAAAAAATTTTAAATTTCTGCTCACCTGATAAATGAAAATTAACTTTTTTTTATTAAAAAGGCAAAATCATTCTAGCAACCACTCATAGAAAATTTGGAGCTTTTTATTACAAGGCGCGAGAATTTTTTTTTGCCTGTTAAAAAAAGGCAAACAGAGCTCAAAAACTGCAAAAATGTTTTTTACTCGAAAATTTAATTTGAAATATTTGTTTTGTAAGAGGCAAATAGAATTTAGCAGCGGAAATATCACGTCAATGAAAAATGTCATATACGTAGTAGTGCGACACATCATACTTTTTGTCAATCTTTTTTTAACTCGACTTTGTATTTGTTTTATTTTTTAATTCTGTTTGTCTGTTAAAAAAAAAAAAATTAAATTGGATTTAACAGGCGAGTAGAATTTCAAAGGAAACAAAGATTTGTGATGAGAAAATTTCATTTAAAATATTTTTGTTTTAGCAGGCCAACATAACTCGAAAGAAGCCAAACAAAATTTTAAATTTATTTAAAAATAAATCCAACGACGCTCCAACGACGAGGATCGAACTCAGAACCAAAAACATGGTACACAATGCACTTAACAATCGCACCACCAACCTTTCTAAATTTGAACTCTACACTACTTCTAGTCGAAAACTATTTTATAGTGAAAGCTTCATTGTAACATGATAAATAAAGTACAAATTTATGTATAAGAGGCTGTCCTTAAATATCGAATATCTACATATTTTTCTTTTCAATCTTGTTTTGGAGTTTCCGCCTGGAAGGTTCTCCACACAGTTTTAAGTAAAACACATTTTTATTTAAATTATGTAAACTACAATATCCAATAATATTTCCAATAGTATTATTTCAATTTCAATATAACGGTCGAGGCGCGAGTAGCATGCTCTCGTTTCGGTATTGAGTTTGATCCTAGCCGCGACTAATTTTCTATTGGACAGCTGCTTTTGTGTTATGTTTGCCTGTTACAACAAAACTATAAAATTATTTCAAATTAAATTTTGTGATCAAGATCGAACCTAAAATATTTCATCTGAATACATAAATATCGTCAAAAAATATCATAAAATATTTATTTCCCAACTCTCTCTACCAATCAAATCACCTCAAATAATATATGCCTCAAATTTTTACTTTGACCAGAAGTATAGGAATCGCACTACTACTAACATGATTGATATAGACTGCGAATTCTGTTTACCTGTTACAAAACAAATATTTCAAATTAAATTTTCGAGTAACAATAAATTTGCATTTTTTGAGTTCTGTCTACCTGTTACAACTGGCAATTTATTTCTGATTTAACAGGCGAGAATTTAAAAATAAATCAGAATTTTAATTAGAAAAATATAAAGGACTGAAACATCATGAGGTGATTAGAACTTGGGTCCTGAAAATTAACTCAACTTCAAAATCAATCCCGAACTGAAACTCTTAACTCAATCTTCAGCTTAGCCTCCCGCTCAATTTACAACTCAACCTCCAACTCAATCATCTTAACACCAAATAGATCGAACCACTTATTTAACCCCAACGTAAGCGAACTAAACCTTCACTCAACTTCAACTGAACTTAGCTCGAACCAAATCTCAATCCTCCATTCAACATTAAACTTAACGGCAAGCTCAATCCCAAAATGAACTCGATACGAAATCTACATGTGTGTATGAACTAAAACCGAACCACTCAATCAAATCCAACTCAACTTCAACCCAAACCCTATTCAACCCCAATTTGACCTCAACTCATCCTAACCCTAAACTTAACCAGAACTCAACCCCAACTCAATCTTCAACTCAACCCTAATTTAACCTTCAATTCAACCAAAACTCAACGTTAAGCTCAAAACATAAATCAAAACGTTTCGAAAACTAGATGAATACATGATCTCAACAATCTAATCTCCATCACAGTCCCGATTCAACCCCCAAATAAATCCTCAACTGCACTCCATCGCTTCACCCCAAATCAACATTCAACTAACTTAACCTTCAACGCAACCCTTAACTTAACGCCTAAGTCAATCCTCAATTCAACTCAGATCTCATGACTCAAATCTCAATTCCATCTCCAAATAAAACCCAATAAATTCCAAAATAAATCTGCAACTGGACCCACAGTAAACCAGAACTCAATCCCAATTCAACATACAATTCAACCACAAACTCAATCTCTAAACTAACATGGTCTGAAAACCGCTTGTGTCCATGAACTCTATTAAATCCTAACTGAACGTCTAACTCCACCCTCACTCAACATCAACTTAACCCCAAACTCAACATCAAACCGATACCATTATTTCATCATAACATTATTCCATCATGCCATCATTCCACTATACCATCATTCCACTAAACCATCATTCCGTTATTCGATCATTTTATCACAATATTATACTCCATCATACCGCCATCATTTCACTATACCGCCGAACCATCGTAACCATCGACCTCTACACCATTATCATTATACCATTACCAGTATATTATTACCATTGCCATTACCATTATACCATTACAATTACCATTACCATCGTGTGGATTTGTTTAAATATCGTTCGTACATACATACATGTATACAAACACTTACTTTTATATACATATACCATATAGCCCCTAATCGAACCCCAACTCAATTTCAACCAAATTCGCAAATTGAGCCCTAACTTAATCTTCAAGTCAACCCCAAATTCAGTATCCAACTTAATATTCAAACCAACATACATATACAAAATTGGTAAATATTTATAAAACCAGGTGATTTTGAGTCAATTCGTATGGCAGGTACCTCACCCTATTAACGTACAGGTTCTAAAAGCTTTTCAATCCTCCGCCTTAACCATAGAAACAGATTGGCGAAAAAAATCCAAATCGCGCAAGCCGTCCTCGCGATATCAGACAGATGGATGGACATTTTTTTGTTGTTTTGTACTTTGGTCTTATCGAAACAAAAACGAAAAAAATGGGATTTCAAGTTGAGAATTTGAAAGCTTATCGATTATACAACATATCGTCGTGTCCAAATAAGAGTATTACATCTGCAAATCATTAATTGTTTGGAGGGGCGGGTCCCGTTTTTAATGTTAAATTTAGCTTAATTTTTTTTAAATAAAATTCTTGCCACACTTTGTGGAAAGGATTTTATTTAAAAAAAAATTAAGCCGAAATTAGCTTTAACAACTTTAAAGCCTCTTCAAAAAATGAGTGATTTGTAAATGTAATACTCTTATTTGGACACGACGATATAAACTGGTGAAATATTAAAGAATCGGGATGTAATTTTTATTGAAACATCTGTACCATTAAATATAGAGGTACTCGCCCTAAGTGGGGGAATCATTTTCCACAATGAAGACAGAGTACATGGCTATTACTCTGGATGATATTAGAATTTGTTGCGACAACAGGAGTTCTGTAAGTTTAGCTTCAACTTATCCAGCTTTTCACGCTAGGACAAACCACATCAGTATCACTTCACACATTCTAGAACATTCTGTCTGGAACATTCTGGAACCTTTTAGAACATTTTGGCCAGTCTCGGCCATTTCGCCACTCGATTCGCTGCTGTTTCACTGACTTCCCATAAGAAGTCCATTGGTGCGATGTCCTCTTTTGACATTTATATTTTCGAAGCCAACCCCTGTATTTCCAAACCGAAAACTATTTTAACAGGCGAACAGAAATTACAAGAAGGTAGAACTGTCAGCAATATGACTTTATTTTGTATGTTCAAGTGTCACATAACTTGAAGTGGCACGCTTTGATACAAAATAATGTCACGTTGCTGACAATTATGTTATTTTTTAAATTCTGTTCGCCTGGTAAAATAACAAAAATTTTTATGCGATTTTCAGCAAGTCCGATTTTATCAGTATTTAAACGAAAAAATGAGTTCAAGAGATGAGTGGTTTGGTGGTAAGATGAAGGAATGATGTGTGAAAGGTCTGGAGTTCGATTATTGAAACTTCCGACTTTTTTTTTTTGTAAGCAAAAATTTGTTTTTTTTTTTTTTTCCAAGAATTTATTCGAATTTGACAATTTTTTTTGTGGCGATCCCGATCTTCTCATCTCGGATCGAATTTCCTGTTCTTCTTTCTCGGATCTACTCGGATTCATATATTAATCATCTAAAAACAAATATTTGCGTTGATTTTGTGCTTGGACTCGAACTCTGAAACTTCATCACTCCACTCCATCACTCAAAATTTGTTTGTTTTGTGCAATCGTTCAGAGCAAATTAAATGTTTGTCTAATATGTATGTGGTGACATCTTTGTTTAGACATTCGTACTACATTTAGTAAAGACTCTTTCTGCTAAAAGTGCTAAAGTATTTGGCTTAGCTTAAAAGAGGGCGTGGTTGTACTTTTGTACAAAATGAATAATTTCATTACTTTATGGTTATCCCTTTTTTGTTTTATCACAGAAACGAACCCCCCTCTTTTAGAATCAGTTATACTTGCTGCGTTCCATTTAACGTGGCAAAGTACACACAAGTACTTCTAACTGCAAGCAGCTACTCTTGCTAAATTTTATGAGTAGTTTGCTTTTCGAATTTATGGCGACTTCGTTACCAGAATATTTAGTACAACTAATCGGTAAGAAATGGCTAATCAGTTTCCAAATTAATAATTAATTTTCCAACTTTCCATGTTGCACGTATATTTGTTTAAATTAAATTTTATTTTCGCAACTAATTTTCTGCGTTCCATTTACCATCTACTCCCAAGTACTTATTTGTACTTTGCCACGTCAAATGGAACGCAGCAATTATTGCATTAAAATAATATGGATTAGTTGTACTAAATATTCTGGTAACGAAGTCGCCAGAAATTCGAAAAGCAAACTACTCATAAAATTTAGCAAGAGTAGCTGCGTGCAGTCAGAAGTACTTGTGTGTCCTTTGTCACGTTAAATAGAACGCAGCAATTGTTGTAAATCAAAAATGTTTGAGTCACATGATTAGCCGTGATTTCTTTTTTCGAAATTCAGCGGGGACGCGATTTCGAAATGAATACCAATTTGTATTTAGTCAAATAAAATGCGCCTATAGAATCCCAATAAAATTTTTATAACACAAAATCAAAAATCCTTAGATTAACGGACAACGTTTTTGGTCCCGCCGATTTCCGTTGTAGTGAGGTTACCCTATATAAGTTTTCAATTTGTTTAGGAGACCACATACACATTTTTTGTAAGTAATTTGCGCTCACAATTTTCACTAATGAATTGACTTTTAATTTGCAAATATATTAACATATCAGTGATATAATTAAGTCTATATATCACAATAATTTAATTTTAGGTATTTAATTCACTTTATTGTCTATTTTTTAATAATATACCTACGTATTTTTTTGTTTTTCTGGTTGGTTCTAATATTTATGTTGGTTTGTTAAGTTTTTACACACACACACAGATTAGGTTATTAATAAAATAATTCATTAGGTTCAACCATAGTATTATAGTCTTAATGTTTAACTGAGGTGATTTTATTAGTTTTTTTTTTTTTTCTCAATGTTTCTTTACCAAATCACTACTGCTTATCACTTAAAAATATATTTTCTGACCATTTTCTAAGTCAAACGGGGAAGGTCACATTTTACCAACTACATAATTTAATTAAAACTCAATTGTTATTAAATCGACTATTAATTAACAATAATTAATTCATATTTGATTATATTCAACTAAATATTATGCACTTTTCAAATTTTTTTTTTTATAATCCATTGAAATATTTTATTCTTATAATTTATTTATTTACTTATTTTAGTTTTTAATTTTAAATAAAATAAAAACTCTCTTCACGAAAATAAAATGACCACCAAAACTAATTATGTATATACCATCCGACTCAAAAGATAATTTTTAAAAACCAAAAAAACCTCTCGTATATCCAAATTTATTCCATTATATAGTCAAGCTCAACAATTGATCGCCCCACCTAAGTAATTTCAACGGGATCAACCGGTTAATTCCGCTAAATAAATTAAATACATTTTTTTTCATCATATGTATTGGTCATTAATAAAAAAAAAATAATAATCATTAAAGGATACGCACCGTGTAACACACCGGGCAACTTGGAGCGATTGATCAACGTCGATCGTTACATCATATCCAATGTTTACATATAACAACACACCGCATACTTCTGCAGGTTTCATGCCTTACGAGTTATTATACGGATGAGTTTCTAATATACCAAATCAAGGAAACCAGTAGTGCGATTTTGTTGTGTAGCTGGGAGTATGGGAGTAAATAACCGGAACGTAATAGTATTTGCAAATGTTGATGTGTTAGTGGGCATACTATTTTTCTGTATGTTTTTTATTTCAGATTGGCGGGAGATTTTAATATTAAAATATTCGAGATTTAGATTATACATATTAGATTTTTAAAATTTAAATAGAAAAAAATCAAGTAGCAAAAGCTAAAATTCAGAAGAATTATTTATAAACACTTCACTATATTTTACACATTTGTATTATACAAACGTATTACGTAAATTTACTAAATACTTACCATATTGATTTAACTTAATTTAAATTTGTCTCAATCTAGCAATTCAAAATATTATAATAAGATAAAAAAATTATAAACATAAATATGTACATTTAAAAATGTCAATATTCCCATTCTAAAAAGCATGGGAAAAAATATTTCCATAAGAAGATAAGCACCAAAAATTTGAACCGATTTCACCCGATTCAATCGTTTTTATGCTTACTGGTACAAATGCCACAAGAACACAAATAAAATAATAGACAACACACAGTAACAATATTTTATACTATACATGGTGTACGTATACAAAACTCCCTGTGAGTAAGCTCCCATGTACACAACAAACTCGCAGTCCAGAAGCAATTTACAAATACATCGATTATGCAAATGAATTTAAATATCGTTTACAAAATTCCTGGGAGATCATAAGAAAATCTTTAATAAAGAGTAAGGAACTATCTAAAATGCTTTATGATAACAAAGTTTATTTTGTTCCGTTCAAAATTGGTGATCAAGTATTACTATACGATGAAACAAGCACTTTGAAAACTAAACCTCCTATGAAATCACTAATTTAATTTCGAATAAAAATTCAGAACTAAAAATCGGGAAACATTTTAAAACTAACACATACATTACTTTTAACAATATAGTATTTAAAATAAAAAAAAAGTTGCTTGTTGGAGACGGGATTACTACGTAATTCTGTTTTACAAAATTCTATATTTTTAAGATTTAAGATTTCCATTATGAAATATTTACTGACAGTATAAACAAAATGGGATAAAAATATATATTCGCGTGCTGTGTGAGAGAAAAAAAACACTTTTTCAGTTTTACAGTACTGAAAAAATTATTATAGTATACTGACATTTTTATAGTATACTAACAAAATTTACTGAAAAATATATGAAGCGAAGTATATTTTTTCAGTACTTTAAATTAAAAATAAAGACCATTTCTCTGTCACTTTAATGACATTTTCCATTTTTATGTTTTTATTCAGTAAAAAATACTCTTAGTAAATATTTCGTAATGGAAATCACATTTTAAATAAAACACTTGTTTAATATTTCGCAAATTTGAGATACAATTTATTCTCAATCGATTTCGACTTGCTAGGTCATCATCAGGAGTTAAACTAACAGTTACTTACAAAAATGGTGGTTTAAATATAAAATTACTAGTAATAAAAAACACACAAAGACTAACAATCATAAAAAAAAAAAAAAAAATTTAAAAATATATATAACTAAAATTTTAACCATAAAAATAAACTAATACAAACCAAAAATATAAGCAAATTGAAGAAAAAAGGCATAACATCTATCATAAAATAGTTTAGGGGTGCGAGTAAAAATAAAAGAGAAATAAAAGAGAATATTATTTTATGAAGGTCGATTATGAAATAACACAGGATCAGTGAGGGGTGAAAATCGAATCTCTCTTTGTTCATTTAAGATATCTTGGTTAAAAACTATAGCTTTCCTAATTTCGTATGATTCTAGGGTATCTAAACGCCTACCTTTATTTTGTATATGCAAAATACCTAAATTATTCATGGATGAGGAATGGTTTTGTTGGATTAAATGATTATGAAAAGAAGACTCTTTAAGCCCTGATAAATGTTCATTGGCTCTGATTTTAAAATTACGTCCTGTCTGTCCAATTAAAACTGAAACTACAATCATTACAATCAATTTTGTAAACACCTGACTTGGAAAGGATATATGTTTTTTCTATGTTGTTAACAATTAATTTCTTAATAGTGTTTCTATTATAAAAAGTAAATATAATGTCACTAAATCGGGATACAATATTATTCAGTCTCTGGCTAGTTTTACCAACATAATCTAAACGACGCCAAACCAGGGATGATGTGTTATCTGTGGGGTAAATACTATTTAACGTTTGTTTTTTTAATTTTTTGTTCAATAATTTAATTATGGTTTGCTCTGTATAACCGTTATTGGTGGCTATTTTCAGAATACACCTCAATTCTTTATTATAATTTGTGTTCGTCAATGGGATGTTAATTAATCTGTCCAAAAATGAGTGGAAAGCTGACATTTTAATGTTATGAGGATGGTTAGATGAACTAGGGATGATGGGGTCCGTATACGTTGGTTTACGATATATGCTAAAATTTACAGAAGAATTAGTTCGTGTTATCGTCATATCCAAAAAATTAATTGAGTGGTTCGCTTCAATTTCGAGTGTGAAATCTATGCTGGGATATTGGGAATTCAACCAAGTAAGAAAAGAATTAAGCAGTCTGTCAGTACCGTTCCAAAGACATAAAACGTCGTCAACATATCTATACCAAAAAATAATATGTTTATAGTATGGGTTGTTAGAAGAAAGAATTTTTTGTTCGAAAAAATTCATGAAGATCTCCGCTAACAAGGGTGATAAAGGAGATCCCATAGGTAAACCGTCTGAGAACTTATAAAATCTATTGTTATAACTAAAATAATTTTGTTTAATGCAAGTATCAAAAATAAATTTCAGTTCGTTACGTAAAAACAAATCTATAACATCGCGGTCTAGGTAACTATTGACAACTTCTGTCAGAATATTAATCGGAATAGAAGTAAAAAGGCTAACTACATCAAAGGAAATTAATTTAGAATGTTTTGGAATGCTTATATTTTTAATTTTGTCAATTAGTTGTACAGAGTTCTTAACAGAAGAAGCAGAATTGAAGTTAGTATAGGTGTTGAAAAAGTTAATGAAACCCCTGCATAGCTTGTAGGCAGGAGCATTACAGTAAGAAACTATTGGTCTAATCGGTATGCCTTCTTTATGAATTTTTGGTTCGACAATCAAAAATTCCATTAGAGTGACAAAGATAGTAATTTTTTATAGCAAAATTTTATGGTTATATTTTGACAGATTTTTGTTAACATAACCAATAAATTTCATAATTTTTCGTAATTCATTGTGTTTCATTTTTTTTTTTTTGTATTTTCGATCAGTTATTTATTTTTGTGTTAAAAATTGTTTTGTTTAAAAATAATAATTTAACATTTAATAATTAATAATTTATTTAATATACATACATATATGTATGTCACAAAACTTTGTGTATATTAAATTTATTTGGAGTGTTTTTATCCAAACGTCACTTTATACCATAAAAATATCGAAGTGGGCTTAACTTAATTTTTTTATAGTATTTGCTTCAGTGTGCGAGAAAAATGTTCTATCCTTACTTCCTTCATATTGTTCTTCAGTAAATTATGGTTATACACCAGTAAATTATGGTTACATAGTACAGTAAAAACAATTTTTTCAGTACTGAAAAAAAAATGTCCCTCTCACACCTCAAGTAAATCTATATTTTTATCTCGCTTTATTTTTACTGATAAAAATACTTTCATAATGGAAATCAGGCTTTATCCATCAATTGTCTACTCAGATAATGTAAATAAATACTGTTAGGTGCTGAGTCCATTGTTATGGAACATTATGTACGTCGGATTGCTTAGACATGGATGGCCATTATCCAACATTAGATGGAGTGTTGTGTATGCCCGTTAGCGTTCGTTGCAATGTACTGATATTGGGCGCTGCATGAGATTGTACCCTTTAATGTAATTAAACCAAAAATTCAAATGTATTGAATAAGGCAGTTAAGTTTTAGCCGTGTTTAGAACGAATGAGATAAAGAATAATGGACATTCTGCCTCATACCAATGATAGATACTTTATTGAACCGCGAACATGGTGAAGTTAACTTCTACCTGACCCAGCCGCTCACCGGACATGAATGTTTCCGGTCATACCTGTACGGGTTCGGACACGATGATATGCCCGAGTGCCGCCACTGTAAGGGAGAGAATTCAGAACATTTGTTTTTCTTCTGCCTTTGATTCGAGGAACCTAGATAAAAACTCACACTCAACAAGTATAGGCTTAGGCAGCGCACGACACAGGAGAATATCATTTTACATACGGTGGGTTCAAATGATAACTGGTATGCTATTTGCAGCAGAAACTTTGGTTGAGTTACGGTTCCTTAAGTGCGAGGAAAAGCCAATAGTGCTTCATAACAATATAATTGGATGAAGAATGGTATAGATAAATAAAATAAATTAAAGATGATCCAATCTCGCAAACCCACCTTCCGAAATAATACCTAACGGTCTTTTCGGGGAACAAGTAGTGGTTAATGAAAGGAAGTGTTTTTATCCGGCAAGAATCCTGCACTACCATTTGAAGGGACATATAGTAAATTTCGAAGAATATAGTATTACACGACTACAGGTAAAAAGGCAAACACACACACAAACTTTCACACACTACCTTATACACACCCACACACATACACATAGACATAAACTTACAGGCACACATACACAAATCTACTATAAACAAACACACGCACACACACACACCATATGGACCTGTAGTAGACGGACCATGCAGGAAAACAATAATAATCCCATGGCAGGTTTCGTACGAATAGAAGCTGACGGTTTACATATCTATAGCTGCTACGCACCACCTAGCGCTACAATTGAGAAGTTTGAACATTTCTTGGACCAATTGGTCGCTAATTTCAATGCCTGGGCAACTGAATGGAACAGCAAAGAAACGAATAGAAGAGGAGCAGCACTGCTCGAAGCATTTTCTTCCATAGACGTTGTGTTGTTCAACACTGGTGGTATATCGACCTTCCGCAAAGGTGGATCCTCCTCCGTAATTGACCTTACATTCGGTAGCAGCTGCGTGATGAGAGTGTTGACCAAATGGGAAGTAAGTGAGCATTATACGCATAGCGATCAGCAAGCCATACTTTTCGAAATAAAACATATAAGGAAATCGACTGGTTGGAAAGCAAATACGTTCGCAGCAAGATGGAAGAAATACCGCTGGTATCAACAGAAGAGCTTACCAATGCGTGTCAACGTTTTGAGAATTCAAAAGCTCCTGGACCTGATAACATCCCTAATATTGCACTAAAGGCTGCAATCCAAGCCAGACCTGAAGAGTTTAAAGAAGTATACAATTCCTGCCTCAGAGAGGGAGTATTCCCCAAACAATGGAAAAGACAGAGTCTGGTCCTGTTGGGGAAAAAAAAGAACCAACCGGGTGAATCACTTTCCTACCGACCATTATGCATGTTACATACGGCTGATAAAGTATTAGAGAGAATTATATACAACCGATTGGAGAAAGCTGTGTAAAAGGCTGAAGATCTTGCTGAGAGGCAGTACGGGTTTCGGAAGGCTCGATCGACAATGGACGCTATTCAACACGTCCTAGAAATAGCTAAGAACGCAACAGATGGAAAAATATGGACGGGTGGTGCACCTCAAGGATTTGTACTGGGGCCCCTACTGTGGAATATCATGTACGACGGTATCCTGCGACTCCGTGTACCTGATGATGTGGAAATTGTGAGTTTTGCTGATGACGTTGCAGTCGTAGTGGTTGCAAAAACCACAGAAGAAATAATGGAGATAATTAGGTTGACGATCATAATTATAAAAATGTGGTTGACGTCATTTGGGCTTGAACTTGCTGATCATAAAACTGAAGCAGTTTTAATTACCATTAGGAAGATGAAAGATACCGTAACAATTGGTGTAGGTGGAATCTTAATTCGCTCACAGCCTTCATTACGATATCTGGGTGTGAAAATAGATACACGCTTAAACTTTAAGGAGCACCTAAGGATTGTGAGCAGAAAAGCTGCCAGTTTATATACAGCTCTCTTTCTCGCATTATGCCCAACACTGGAGGGTCTAGACAGCGTCGTATAATACTGCTGGCAAACGTTGTAACCTCCATCATTCTCTATGGGTCGCCTATATGGGGTGATGCGATGGACTCCGAAACATATAGACGCAAATTTGTATCGGTGCACCGCTTAAGTGCCCTAAGAGTGATATGTGGTCTTCGCACAGTATCTACTGATGCGACACTCGTCATTGCGGGGATGATCCCAATCGAACTTCTTACGAAGGAAAGGAAGAAATGGTACCCTAACCGTGAGCAACCAGGAAGCAGAGCACTAGAGCCCGCTCTAACAATGATAGAATGGCAAAGACGCTGGGATAGCCTCGGAAAAGGGTCACTGGACTTACCGTCTCATACCATCCATCGAAAAATGGATAAATAGGCAACACGGAGAAGTCAACTACTACCTGACACAACTGCTAAGTGGACATGGATCTTTTGGTGCATACCTATATAGGTTCAACCACACAAACACACACACACACACACACACATGGTAATGTAATCGACCAGAGACTACAGAAACTAAAGTCGTCTAATCGAGAGCTTGCAATTTTATGTGAAGGATAGGCACAACGTCAATCAGGAGATAAAAAGGATGCTGCGCCTGATCAGGACATCTTTTAGCGATCTTGAGATGGAGATCAGATGCGTGAGTACCGGAGCAGAGGACACCAACAAACAATCTAAAGAAGCGGTTAAAGCACCTCACAATTGGATCCTCAAACCACAAGCAGGAGGAATATTAGTGGAAAATATTCTTCCGGAAATAATGGCGACTCCATCGGGTCAAACTGGCACCGGTGGGGACTCAGTGAAGAGAAGAAGGGAAAAGAAAAAGGAGAGTGATCCGTCCGATCGAACCCCCGATCAAAAAAAGAAAAGAGATGATACCAGGGTGGTAAACCCGGTGAAAAGGAAGGAGACCGATGTAAGCACGAGCGAAAATTTAGGAAAGGAAGGGCAGGATGAAAATCCGGAAGAATGGACGAAAGTAACCACCAAATCAGAAAGAAAGAAGAAGAGTAGAGGCGCAAGAAGGCGCAAGAAACCGAAACCGGACGCTATAATCGTCGGAAAACTAGGAGATGTCTCATACGCCGATATTCTCCGCAAAGTGAAGTGCGACCCGAACCTGAAAGAGCTAAGTGAGAATGTTGGTCGCATTAGAAGAACCTGGGATGGCGAAATGCTGCTCGAATTCAATAGAGACTCCAATAAGAAGAGCTCTGACTATCGGGAGCTGGTGAGGACTACGTTAGGAGAACAGGCCAATGTTAGAGCCCTATCGCAGGAAATCACCCTAGAATACAGGGACTTGGATGAAATTACAACGAAAGAGGACATCCAGCAGGCGCTTAAAGTTTTCGGGCTAGAAAACTTGCACGAATCTGCAATCAGGAATTTGAGGAAAGGATATGGGGGCACACAGATAGCAATAATTAGTTTACCTGTGTAAGCAGCATACAAACTACTAAAAGCCGGGAAAATAAAGATTGGCTGGGTAGTTTGTAAAGTTAGGGAGCTGATCCAACTAAAAACATGCTATAGGTGTCTAGAGTTTGGTCATATCGCAAAAGACTGCAACAACTGCGATAGATCTAAACTCTGTAGAAGATGCAGCGAAATCGGGCACACGGCGAGGACATGCCAGAAGGAACCAAAGTGCATGCGGTGAACAAGGGCATATTTCAGGGAGCAGTAGGTGTCCACTATACAGGAGGGAAATCTCAGCCCGCAGATGAAAGTAATACAGATAAATCTTAACCACTGTGAGGCAGCTCAAGATCTCCTTGGGCAAGTTGTAAGAGAAACAAAATCAGACGTGGTCTTAGTGTCGGAAC
This sequence comes from Tipula vernalis, assembly GCA_958295665.1. NCBI lineage: Eukaryota > Metazoa > Arthropoda > Insecta > Diptera > Tipulidae > Tipula > Tipula vernalis. The sequence goes on from OY282559.1 coordinate 276,851,391, forward strand.
CATTCAAAATACCCACAAATAATGTATGGATAACAGACCGGACCGGAAAGGCGGCAATATGGGTTTGTGGAGAATATCCCTTCGAGGAAGCTAAGGTGCGGCAAGAGGACGGATATGCACTGGCAAAGATCAATAATATATATTTCTTTAGTTGCTATGCCCCTCCAAGTCTACGTCTATCAGAGTACGAAGCGATGCTCGCTAAAATTGTGGCGGAGGCAAGAGGGCACCATCCAATTGTTATTGCTGGGGACTTCAATTCATGGGCCGAGGAGTGGGGTAGCAAATTTACCAACATTAGAGGCAACACACTGTTAGAGGCGTTTTCCCAACTGGACGTCATTCTAGTGAACAAAGGCAACACCAGCACCTTTCATAAGAATGGTCACCAATCCGTGATCGACATTACTTTTACAAGTAGTCAACTAGCGAGGGAAATTAAGTGGCATGTCAGTGAACGATACACTCATAGTGATCACCAAGCGGTGTTTTTTGAAGTAGGATCTCAGAGCAAGGCAAAATTGAAGCCAATGACCTGGAAAAGAAGAGGCTGGGTGCCCGATGCTCTGGACGAAGAACTCTTTCAGGAATTGGTCCAAGACATTAGTATACCAGCAAGCACAGCCGAAGACAAAGTTAACCACGTGGCCAGACAACTCTACAGGGCATGTGGCGCGTCTATGCCAAAAAGGACAGCAAACCATAGAAGGAAACCAGCCTACTGGTGGAGCGAGGACATTAAGGAACTAAGGGCTAAATGTCACAAGGCCAGAGGAAGAAGTCAAAGATCTGCAAGATGCACCGAATATGAGGAGCTAAATCGAGAGTACATAAGCTGAGGAAACTGCTTCGTGATGAAATAAGGAGAAGCAAGAGGGAGAGTTTCAAACAGCTTTGTGACGCGGCAGACGCAAGCCCATGGGGCAGCGCTTACAGAGTGGTCATGTCCAGAATAATAGGCCAAAGAACCCCTCAAGAAAGGTGTCCAGAGATGCTGCAAAAGATCGTCAAGACTCTTTTCCCGCAGCATTTTCCAAAACCTGGTAATCCAGAGGACGATTATACGAAGGAATATATGGAGAAAATACCGGAAGTGACGGTAGAAGAGACATTGGACGCGTGGGGCAAAGTGGATGTAAACAAGGCCCCTGGTCCAGATCTAGTACCCAACAAAGCGCTCAAAGTAGCTATACGAAGTAACCCTAACCTCTTCGTCAATTAGCGCAGTCCTGCCTAGAGGAAGGAGTGTTTCCTAGGATATGGAAGAGGCAGAGATTGGTACTCTTGCCAAAAGCAGGAAAACCACCAGGTGAACCATCCTCATATCGCCAATCTGCCTGCTCGATACAGGGGGGAAATACTGGAGCGCATTATTCAGAATAGGTTGCTCCCGATTACAGAAGGAGATGGCGGTCTCTCGTCTCAACAATTCGGATTTCGCAAGGCACGATCCACATTGGATGCTATTAATGCAGTAGTATCTAAGGCCAAAGGAGCCTTACAGGGAAAAAGATGGAAAGGAGGAACTAAACAGTACTGTGCGGTTGCCACACTCGACGTTAAAAACGCATTCAACACAGCTAACTGGGCCCACATTATGGATTCCCTATGAAAGTTGAATGTTTCGGCCTACCTCTTGAAGATACTAGATAGCTACTTCGAGGATAGAGTGTTAGAGTACGACACTGAGGATGGTCCCATGGAATACAACATAACAGCTGGAGTTCCACAAGGTTCCGTTCTGGGCCCAATCTTGTGGAACACTATGTAAGACAACGTACTAAAGCTACGAATCCCAGATGGAGCAGAAGTGATAGGGTTTGCCGATGACATCGCGATAGTGGTGTCTGCAAAGCACCTGGACGAAATTGAGATGATCACTAACGAGGCGATTGCAATAGTGAGGGACTGGCTGGAATCCGTTGGCCTGGAACTGGCGGAGCACAAAACAGAAGCAGTGCTGATTAGTAGCCGTGAAAAACGGGAAACGGTATCGTTTAAGGTTGGGAAACACGTCATAAAGTCCAAAGAAGCGGTAAAATATTTGGGCATTATGCTTGATGACAGATTAAACTTCAAGAGTCACATAGATTATACATGCGGAAAAGCATCGAGGGTGTACTCGGCGCTCTCCAATATGCTACCAAATGTTAGTGGCCCAAGAAGCAGTATATGTCTTCTTCTGTTCAGAGTGGTAAGCTCAGTGCTACTGTACGGGGCTCCGATCTGGTCAGAGGCACTGGAGGTAAAATGCAACAGGAGACGGCCGGCACAAGTCTATAGGTTAAGCATCCTTAGAGTCATCAGTGCATATAGAACCACCTCAGAAGAAGCAGCATGCGTCATAGCCGGAATGATACCGATTGACATCATGGCGGACGAGGCGAAAAGAATATATGAGACTAAGAAACACAGTTTTAAAGTCGGTCAGGCTATCCAAACGACAGAAAGAGCCAAATCCGTGCAAAGTTGGCAGGAACGTTGGGATAATGCGACAAAAGGACGTTGGACACACAGATTGATTCCGAATATCAAACCCTGGATGAATCGCAAACACGTAGTAGTGAATTACCATTTAACCCAATTCCTAACGGGACACAGTGGGTATCGAAGCTATCTGCATCGTTTTGGGCATGATGACACTCCTCTCTGTCCAACGTGCAATAAAGTAGAAAACCCGGAACACGTATTATTCGAGTGTCCGCGATTTGACACCGAGAGAATGGATCTGTGTATTACCATAAACACAAACTTAGGTCCGGACAACATAGTGGATGAAATGCTGAAATCACAGCAAATATGGGATGCCTGCTGCGCTACCATAACTAAGGTGCAAAAGGAGCTAAGGCGGTTAGAAGCGGCTAGAAACGTGTGAGTAGAAATACTAAGATCGCCCCCGAAGTAATACTTTGCGGTGGTTCCGGGGGGAACAACGGTCCGGCGAGAGGGGGCAATTTTAGTGGGTAAAAATCCCACACGGCGGTAAGTACGCTTACCATGTCTTTTGAAGATTTCCCCTCCTCGAAAAAGGAAAAAAAATACGTTGATTGGAGTTAAAGTAATGGAATAAATTAAACACTTATTATTTAATTTTTTTTTTTTTTGTTTTTTACTGATTTATAGAAATTCTATCATTAATATTAATAATTTGTTGGACCACCATTTGCTTTTATTACAGCAATACACCTATGATTCATTGAATTTAATAAATTTTTCAAAGTCGTAGAAGGTATGGCTTCCCAAATCGTCATCAACAAACTTTTTAAAGCTTGAATTGATTCTGGGCACTTTCTTGCTGCTTCTAGCTTCGTTATAGACCAAATATTTTCCATGGTATTTAAGTCTGGACTGTACGGGCCAGCTCAACACATCGATATTTTTTTCTGCGAAGTACTTTTTTACTTTTAAATGAAGAGGTAAGAAAAAAAAAAGTTGTTAACAAATTATTTAATTTTATCTGAAAGCCAATTTTTCTATCTACAATTTAACTCACAACTTTGGTCGGTATGGCACGGAACGTTGTCCTGTTGAAAAATAAATCTGCAACTCTCGCCAAAAAGCTTTAACACAGACGGCTCAAATTCGTTATGTAGGCCCTGCAGATAAACAGCTGTTGTAAATTTGAAACTAAGGAAGCACAATCGACCGGTTTCATTTCCAGAAAAGCATCCCCAGACCATAAATCCTTCATTTTTCGGTGGAATTCTTAAAAGATACGAGAATTCTTCCATCTCCAACATGCAGCTTGAATTTTGATTCATCGGAGAAAATCACATCATTCCACATCTCTTGAGTCCAAGAAACATGCTCCTGGGCTAACAGCAAACGATTTTTTTTTTCACTTAATGTGAACTCAGGCTTCTGGGCTGGTTTAAGTGCTCTCAAACCAGCTTTAACAAGTCTTTTTCTTACTAAGCTGGCTGAAATTAATTTTCCCGTTGCTCGCTCAAGATCCCCTCTTATGTCCGATGAAGTTTTAAAACGGCTCCGACGACATTGTAATATTACAAAATGATCTTCCACTGGCGTTGTCTTTCTGGGCCTTCCAGAGCCTCTCTTTCTTTGTGTACTGCCCATCTCTCGTATTTTTTTAATATTCCACGCGACAGTACTTTTAGGAGTGTTTAATCTTTCTGTTATTTCACGCGAGTTACATTCTATACCAAGAATGCAAACACAAACCAACAACAACAACAAGTAATCACATCTAATACCGAGAATGCAAATACAGAAAACAATAATGCACATAACGTTATTTTATTTTAAAAACATAATTATGCACTTACCAATCTAACTTACCATATGTATTTCCAAGAACTAAATATGTTCGATTAAATATGTTCAAGATTATCCAAGAACTAAATATGTTCGATTAAATTATAATAAATATATTTCTAAGAAATCAAATATTGTATAGTATAAAATAAGAAATTATAATAAAATAAATTCAGTAATTATTGTCCTTCTAAAGAATGAGTTACAAATAAATTACAGTACAAAATAAATCTTTAATTTTAAAAATAACAAGAGACATTTTTCGCGTGGTTAAATTTTCTCGCGCCATAATCAACATATTGCTTTTACACTGCTCACTAACTTTTCCCATTTTTTTAACTAAAATTGCACTTTATTATTTATTTGACTAGGATCACCTACAGAATAACTTAATCTTACAAAATATGCACTATTTATACTCAATAAAATAATCGCAAGCAATAAAACATCTACACCCTAATTACGGCTTAGAACGGTAGGTGTAAAATAACAAATTGATTGAACAATTTTTTTACACATTAGTTGCGGCGTTGCACTGCCGTAATAGAGGCAAAAGACGGTTCAACAAAATAGTAATATTGAAAATAGAATTTCCGCAAACCAATAAAATACAAATAAAAGAGTGTTTATTTTATTCCATTACTTGCCCTCTAAATTGTAGGTATTTTTTTTCTTTAAATGAGTCATAAATGTATTTAAAATAAAACATTAAGTCAATTGCTTTAATTTTGGCAAAAAATGACTCCAATTTGCAATAAAATTTGTTTGCCCAATTTTTTTTCCCAGCACTGTACATACATACACACATCAAAATTCATTTTTGTAAGATTTTTCATTTAAGAAAAACGTTTTTAGAAAAACATAACTTTTCATATGATTTATATTGTGACGGTGACACCTAGCGTGTGATAGAATAAGTTAAACTAATAGCTCAATGTTTTACTGTACTAAATGGAATTTTCCATGATAAAACAGTTCTAAATGTTTCTACACTATCCTAACTAGAAAAGTCAGGAAGTTTCGAGGAGTTTGGTTTGTATATATATGTAAAAAGGCGAACAAGATCGAATTGGATCGAATCCATAGTAAAAATTGTGTTTTTTAGCTTCAGGTTTTTCAATGAAAAAAGCAAAAATATTATAAAATGTGTATATAAAAGTTTTCTACATATCTTTAAGAGCAATATACAAAAGGCCATATTGGTATTAAGTAAATATTAATTGCAGAAATATTAAAATTAAATTATTTCTAAAATATATTTTTTCGAACTTTCATTTTGAAAAATACATCAAAGTTGGCTCTGACAAATTAAAATAATACTTGCTAAATTTATTTTTAGTTTTACTAGTGCACGTAAGATGTCTAAAATGGTTACAGAAAAATAGGAAAAAAAAATATTTTATCTACTTTTGATATATAATAGCCCGATAACTATGCTGATTTCAAATAAAGAAAATTTAAAATAACCCATTGTTATTGTATAACCCACGCTGCTAGGGGCAACGTGAGTTATATTTTGTATAACAAAATATTGAGTATTCATTGAAAAATTATTCGTAGCCAAATTGATTGATAAACTATATTCGAAAAAGTAGTTAAATTAAAGTACACCATGACAATTTAAAGAACGGTCACTATGATAAAATGTATTTCAAAATTCAAAGCTCCAGTGTGAAAACACAAAATGGAACTATTCCTTATTAATTTACGAAATTTATTTCAACAAAAGTGGATAAAACGTTGTATGCCATTCGTGAGCAAAGAGATATTATCCACCGGGACAATGTCCCACTCGGCTATCGCCTCGTGGGACAAACTTATCCCTCATGGATAATATCTCGTTTTGCTCACTAGTACCATAAATAACTATAATCGCAAAATTATCACACGTTCCTATATTTTGTGAATTTGTTTTGCTTTTCCTACAATTTTTGAACTTGAAATTTCCCCAGGTGGTAATTTTTGGTACGATTTTTCCAAATTTTTACGGCCATCACTGCCATCTATGTAATGTATATTGACTTAATGACCAAACGAATCGTAGTAAGCTTTTATTTCAATTAGACCAAAATGCTGTTGTTATGATTTTTTTTTTAATATTTTGGTTTAAATAAATCAATTATTACAAGAAACTGAAAACGATTTACTTAAACGATATTCATATATGTTGAAATTCAAACATTTATGAAAGAATTTCATAAATTATAATTAAGATTGATTTCCCATATGTTTTGTGTGTTTTACTATGAAAAGTTTCGTTTTTCCTCGCTTCTAATTCCCTCATAAAAGCTCAGATTATTTGATTATGGCTCTCTCTAAAGGGAGAACTTGGTAACCGAAGCTTTATGGTAACCGAAGTTTTAAATAGCTGTGGGAATTAATTATGGTTACACAGTAAAAAAAAAATTGAATTTTCAACTTGCATTTTACATGCTTTTGATCACAAAACTACTAATTCTACGTAAAATTACACAATTTCAGATTTTTTTATTAAAGTTTCGTGTAATAATACATTTTTTATGTAAATTTAATTAAAAATATAAGATTACAGGATTTTCGTTTGAATATTACATTCAGTTTGTAATTTTAACCAGTTACAATTGAAATTTACTTGAAAATAGTGTAAATTGTAATCGTATAAGTATGTAAAATTAAATTTGGTTTATTATATTATGTATTGATTTACAACAATTTCATTCGAATTGTAACCGTAAATAGCACATTTTATTTGTTGTTGTATATTATTACAGTCATGTCATGTATTTTTAAAAATAAATTTAATATTGCAAGAAAATGTTTGTTAACACCTACTCTCCACCTGCCATTAACATCGAGTTATACCATTAAAATTCGAACAGTTGCTAGTGGAGACACGAAATTGCAACGACTTGCCATATGTCATACAATCATTTGCTGCCAAGAAGGCATAACTTGATTGTATACCAAAATTTTACATTTCTTGGCTGGATTCAAAAATATGGCTACCAGTTTCGAATGGAAGTTTTCTAATTTGTAGTTAGAAACTTTTTTTACAAAAATTTGTTGTGGCACAAAAAAAATAAATTTTTGTTGAGATATTTTTAAATACATACTTAAAAATATGACAGCCAAAATAGAATAATTAAAATACATATACATCTTTTTTGCAACAATTTTTGCATAATTTCTTTAAAATATCAAAGCGCAAATGATTTCTAACCGTCAAATTTATTGTATGTTTTCCTCACCCGACGCCATTTTTTATATTTTTGTTACAAGATATGGTAATTGAAATGGTAAAATTTATGTCAGGTGGAGTAGCCGGGTAAATTACATACTTTTTTAAAGAAGAGCATATGAGATCGGCAAAATTCGTAAATTAAACAAAAGTAAAATGCACGATCGAATAAATATGATGAAATTTCATTTTGCCACGCAGTTGATGCAACGCAGATGACGCGAAATAACAAAAAATATTTATATTTAAATTTAAAAAAAAGTTAAAAGTGATTAATAGTAATTATTAAAATTAGTACAATTTATTCTTAATTAATATAATCTCTACACTTAGAGTTTGAAAGTGAAATAAGCTTGTTTGTTAACAGGTACGTAAGCAATTCAATAAATTTAAGGTTATGTAATCCTCGTGTTATTAAAGTTTAGCTGCAATGCAAAATGTGTTTACTAAATTTAATTAAACTAAACTTTTCAAATAGGATTTGTTGACTTGGAGAGAACTTGTTCGTAATTGTGAAAGTCCTTTTAATATTTATGAATTTCCTTTCTTAGTGCTATAATGTTTATTTGTGTAAATTGTGATAAAATGTGTGCGTCTTTATCAAAATATAACTCCCATTTAAGAATCCATAAATTAGAAACAAGAGCTGTTTTCAAGTGTCTGTACAATAACTGTGGAAAAAATTTCAATAGGCATAATAATTACCTTTCTCATGTTTACAGAAATCACAGAAAAACCCCAAAAGAAAAAACAGAAATTGAAAACAGTTTTTGTTGTTCTGAAAATGGCTGCTTATTTAGTTGGAACATTTTAGAAAACGTTTTACGTCATGTTATGAAACATTTCCGAAATCCTCAGATCCATCAAATCAAATGCCCAATATCAAAATGTGTAAAAAAATTTACACACGAAAAAACATTTCGTAATCACATAAATACTGTACATAAATTAAAATTTTTAAAAAATAATTCTGGTGTCAGTGATGTTTCGTTTGATAGATATGTAGCTGTTATACTAGAACACTCAATGCCAGAATTATCAGAGCATTCTACGATAGGGCCGAATCCCCAATCTAATATACTTACTCTACAAGACGTTGATAGTGATTCTGAGACAGATATTGAAAAGTTAATATCCGAAATGTTATTGAAACTGAAAAGTGAACATAATATTCCTGAACATGTTATTTCTTTTATAGCTCAGAAACTTGCATATTGCTCAGAAGTGTTAACAATCCAAGTTCGAAAGATTATTGATCAACATTTCGCGAAATTTAATAATGCAAATAGTTCTAGAAATGATTTGTTAGTTTCAATATTGCCAAAATTGAATTTGATGTCAAACACTTCATTATCAACTTATAGACGAAATCAAAATGCTATATCGCCTTCCATGGTTAAACCCATTAAAATCAACTTGGGATTAAATAATTATCATAAGAATTGTTTTTATTATTACATCCCTATACTAAACACATTACAATTTCTTTTGGAAGATCTACAAGTTAAATCGCAAATTTCTTCAAACCGAAAATCCAATTATTCTAAACTTCAAGATTACAAAGACGGCTTATTATACAAAAACAACGATTTCTTTTATAACAAAGAGCGTGTGGAGCTTTTGTTCTACGTAGACGCGTTTGAAGTGTGCAACCCATTAGGCTCAACTAAATCAAAACACAAACTGTTAGGAGTTTATTTTGATCTTGGAAATTTACATGCTCACAACAGGTCACAAATCAATAACATAATGCTCTGTTTATTATGTATTGAATCACACTTAAAAACATTTGGGTTTAATTCTGTTTTCGAAAACGTTATATCAGATTTGAAGATATTAGAAGAAGATGGAATAATTATTAGAGGAGCTACAGAGTCGATAAAAGGATCAATCATAGCAATTTGTGGCGATAACTTAGGTTTGCATCAAATTGGAGGATTCCTCGAAAACTTCAGTTCTGCTGAATATTTTAGTAGATTTTGTCACATAACATTACCAGAATTTAAAATTAATTACCGAACGCGCCGAGATTTAAGAACCAAGTTTTCGTATAACGATGATGTTTCAAATTTAGTATTTATGGAGTCTAGCAGAGGAGTTAAAAATAATTCATGTTTTAATGATTTAAATTTTTTTCATGTAAGCAGCGGCCTTCCACCTTGTATTGCACATGATTTGTACGAAGGTGTTATACCTCAAGATTTATGCTTAGCTATTCATTACTTTGTTAGTCATGATTGGATCACATATGACTATTTCAATATTACATCTAATCGATTAGCAAAATCACTTAAATTTAATGTCAGTTTTCCTGAAATTAAATATAGTAGTAAAAAAGTTGTTGGCCATGCAATGCAAAATTTCTATCAACTCACCTTACTACCATTAGTACTTAATGGTAAAATTAAAAATTTAAATGACAGCGTTCTTGAAATGGTTACACTACTTTTGGAAATAACTCAAATTGTCTCATCACATCATGTGACTTTTACCCAAATCAATTATTTAGAAGGATTAATTGATCGATATCTCGAACTAAGAATTTTATTATTTCCAGATAAAAGTCTGATTCGAAAGCATCATTATATTCAGCATTATCCATTACTTATGAAATTGTATGGACCATTAGTAAAATTTTCAACAATTAGATTTGAAAGCAAACATCAATATTTTAAACAAATTGCTGTAAAAAGTCGAAATTTTATTAATTTAACAAAATCATTAACACAAAGACATCAAATTTTGCAATCAACCCTATATGGCCAGAGATTTTCCTCTGATGTTGTAGTAAAAAAATTTTCACAAACAAAATGTTTGTCAGTTGCAAAACAGTTCCCATATCAAACCAGCCAAGTGAGATTTCAAAATGTTGATTATTTTTTGGGCCAGTCGCTGGCGATATCTAATAACCATAATGGGACTGTTAAAGCTCTAACAATAAAAAACATATTAATCAATGAAAATTTTTCAAATTTAGCTTTTTATGGAAACATGTTTTCAATGGTTTTTAATTACAAATTAGGATTATATGAAATCAATAATATATATACAAATGACATAATAGTCGTTCCTTCCGATTTATCCTCTCCTTTTCCTTTCATGACCTGTACAATTGAGCAAGTCGAATACGCCACATTAACATGGGCCGTACCACACTTTTGGTGAGGTTTAAACATTTTATTACTATAGTTTATTAAATAATTTTTTTTTCCTTAGATTAAATTTAAATTATGTCATCCGTACGGTTAGTCGTTAAAATTTGGGATACTAGCCGAACCATCAAAAAAAGCTTCGTATTTACTGGTCAATTGTCCACTATTATTGAAAAAGGTATACACTCATAAAAAACTATAAAAACTTTGTATTGATTTAATTTTTTATTTTTAGCAAACGCTGCAGGAATTGAAGGATCCAAGCTAGTTCTTGAATCCGATGGAACTGAAATAGATGATGCAGAAGTGTTCCAATATTATGGTGAAAAAAACGAAATTTTTCAATTATATCCGGAAAACGGAAAATGGACACTAGCCTCTTCACTAGAAAATAAACACGAAGCTAGCATGGCAGAACAGCAGAAGGCGACTGATGTTGACACAAGTAATGACGTTATAAACTGGATTAATACTTCAGCAAATGCAAATACTATTTCTACTTTGGAGTATGTAGAACTTCCAAATTCACCTTTAAGCTCAACAATTTCCATGTCTAGTGGGCGGATTTCTTCACTTAACTCCGAAAGATCTGATAATATTGGCATTTTGAATGCTCAAAAATTATTCGCAGGATATCAAATACCATACAACAAAATGCCTGATGAATTAACTGGTTTATTGAATGATCAAAAACCTTTAGGCCGGTATTATACCGATTTTGTTCATACCATAGTAACAGATATGCGGCGAAATTCATTTTATATCCCACAAACTATATTCCGTAAAATTGCTGAACACGTCGTCCTATTATTTCCAAAAAGTCTGGGAGTTTTAAATAGTGCTGGTGAGCTGGTTTCTGATGAGTCGGTTGGTTTAGCAACAAAGCTGGTAAATCATAATAATTACCTAAATAGGACAGCAAAAAGTTTAATGAAACCAACGAAACGGAATATAAATATTTCGGAAGGTATCCCTAATTTTTACGCCAAAGATCTTGAAATTTATTCGGAAGAGGAAAGCGAAGCAAAACGAATATGGCTCAAGGAGCATTTTAAAATGGAAATTTCAAACGACGAATTAAAGGAAGAAATAATCACCGTTTTCCAAAACACATATACGAACCAAAGAAAATTTTTAATGCAAGATCCAAAAATAATTGAAGTGCGACAATGCTGGCCTCACTTGTTGTCACCTTATTTCATGATTATACATTTCGAACGGTTAATGGATATAAAAGAAACGACTTTCCTTGGACGATGGGAAAATCTCAAAATAAAAACAAATCAGTTTTCCCAAAAAAAGAAAAAATAATTTCAATGTACATTTCAACAATTTCAATGTACAACAGACGATGACATTAAAGTTCTGGAATTAATAACACAACATTTCAAAGAAAATCTAGAATTGATGATACGTCAATATCCTGTAATTATATACCAAATAAATTCAAATGTTCTCATGTAATTAATTTATACTGTATATTATATCTTTTCAGACAGGAACAACACAAAACGAAATTGAACCTCTGGATGCCACTCCTTGCTTTTCTATTATATGTAAGCAGATTATGATAAGTATTTAATAAGTACAAAGTATAATTTTTGGTTCTGTAGGATTAGTATAGATTTTTCGGTTTGTTTTGTTGCCTAATGGTACAGATTCAGTATACCAGCTATGTTAAAGTCATAGTATTCCAACTCGTCCGATTTTCATCTTTTATCTACTACACCTTAATTATATGTTATGGGTCGTCTGATATTAGAAAAGGAATGGCATGTATCCTGTGTCATAGGTAATAGATGCAAGTTAAGTTTTAGTACTGACCTTTTCTTATGAGTTCTGCAGTTAAAAAATCTGTTAATTTTCATTCTTATTTTCTGGTTGAATCTATACGCTATGCAGAAAAATCAAGGTTTGAAGGTTTCAGTTTAGATAAAATAAAGAAACATTTTCTCACAATAAAGTTATTGATTAGCTATTGTTTATTTAAGATTTTTAGTGAATTTTTTGATTATATATATTATCAGTTGTACTATTTTCTTTTTGTTTTCAGGCGACAATGAGAAAAAAGAAAATATATTCTACTTTTTCATCGAAAATCAAATTGTAAATTACCAGTGCTGTTCAACAAAAAGGGCAATATTTCAATTGATTGGATCATATTTTGTTTTTAATTTGGAATATCCCACGCACGTTTCACAAACGTTCGAGCTGTTGCAGAGGACATGCTTGAATCTCAATACAGAATACTCTCGATCAAAAAAAAAAAAATTAATAATAAAGCAAAAGTTTTAAATTTTATTAAAGAAATTTGTTAAGAAATTAGACTATAGTTTGTTTAACTTTTAGTGATGAATTGATATTAATGTTTAATAAGATAATAGTATAAATGAATTTTTGTATACATACTGTATATTTTATAAATATAATTTTATATGAAATTTAATTTTTGTTTCATTTACATTTTAAGGCCTGTGCTTTTAAATAAAATTGTCTAATTTTACTAGCTTGGCATGCAGAAGTACACACTTTCAGAGTGGAATTTTACAGACAAAGAATTTGCATTCACACGATGAATTATGTAATTTGACATAAAAAGTATGTACTTTCACATTCTCATTAATGATATATTCATTAAAAAAAATTCATTAATTTTGGCCTTTTCCTCTTATTAACGTACTATATTTTCTTTGTAAAATTACGTGACATTATATTGAATTTTAACAACTCGATTGTAATTTTTCAAAGCTTGTAAAATTACATGAAAATGATAGGCAAATTTGCCTACTGTCAAAAGTGTGTAAAATTCAATGGTTTTTTTTACTGTGTAGTTTTATACTTCTAATTTGGAGTTCCTGCTATAATAGATAGCCAGAATCGTGTTTGGGATGCTGGGCTCCCCAAGCGTATTCCCACATTGACTAGAAGACACTATTTATTCCACACGACTATTTTGTCGATGTTTTTTTAGTGTATAACGTACAATACACTAAAAATACTTTCGTCTTTTTTCAACTGCTATTGTTGAAAATATTGTTTTGGAAACCAATAAAAAAGCGAAGAGAATGTACGAAGCGAATCAGCGTGCACAAAATCAAATAAAAATGTGACCTCCAGCTCGAGATTTATTCCATAAGTCTCATTTGCCGTTTTATAGAGGAGTGATGTCGTTGGAGAGATTCGAGCAAATCAGTCGATTTTCTGCGTTTTGATGATTCAAGAACTCGTATAGATAGATTACGAGAAGACAAATTGGCTCCAATCCGTCATATATGGACTCTATTCAAAATGAATTTGAATTTGCCTTTCATTCCATCGAAAGAACTCACAATCGACGAGCAGTTGGTGACATCGCGAAACAGGTGCAGCTTTCGTCAATATACGCCATCGAAGCCAGAAAAGTACTGCATCAAAATATTTTGGATTGTAGACGCCAAAACAAATTATCCTGTATCAGCCTAAATATATTTGGGAACCCAGCCAAACGAAGATAGATCCAATGGAATTTCTCATGCATTGGTAATGCGACTTGCACAACGCTATTTGAATATTAGCGCGAATATAACCATGGATAAGTTTTTACAAGTTATGCACTGCCAAAAACTTTATAGGCCTGCAACTCAACTCTAGATGGCACAATCAGGTCAAATAAACAAGAAATACCATGACTATTCGTGTCGTTAGAAAAAACTAAAAAACGAGGATCGTTTACAACGAAAAAAAGGGCGGCGTCGACACATTTGACAAAATGGTGCGCGGTTACACCTGCAAAAGGAAATGTAACCATTGGCCAATGGTATTATTTTATAATATGCTTGATGTAGCCGGACTTGGGGCTTTCCGATTATTCGAACTATGTCATCCGGCTTGGAACACCAATAAATTCGAGAAGAGAAAAATATTTCTGAAACAATTGGCACTTGAGTTGGTCCAGCAACATCTTGACAACCGCAGCAAACTTCCATTAAAACCAACCGTCAGAACTGAAATGGAATTGATGGGCTAGCAATTCAAAACCGCTTCTACGCGAATATTTCCACAAATGCAGGTAACTAACCAACCATTTTTTAATTTAAATTTAACTTATTCATAAGTATCTATATATAGATATATATATATATATATATATATATATATATATATATATATATATCTTCACAAATGCGCAGGTAAACAATGCATCGCGCAGATGTGAGCAATGCAAGAGCTACCGGACGAAAAACAGAGACACCAAAACAACTGCTGTCTGCGATTTATGTATGTTATGGTTTGTGAACCATGTTATCTAAGAAAATTCATGGAATCTAATTCCGACGGAGAAAAGTATTACGAAAATGACGCTCAGCCCACACCAGGTTCGTCTATATCAGATCCACCATCGGCGGCCAAACGAGCCTACACTGGGGAATACAACTCCACGTAATGCGGGATTAAGATGGTGGGTGCCTACACGATTCGAAGGTTAAAGTACCCATTTTTTATACATATTTTTAATATATTTGTATTGGTAATTTGAGTTACATAAACTTATTGCACGGTAGTAAAATTAATTGTGTAGGTGTGGTACTTCATTTGCATATACATACATAAATTACATGTACAAATCAAAATGAAAAGGTTTGTATCCGAAGTTTAAATTTTATTCCATGGTAAATTTAGACTTTTATGTAATGCGTTGATAAAATTTATATTTTTATTTTATTTTATTTGATCGTCCAAAATACGGGAGTTTTCAGAACGCCACAGTGGCGTGTGGGAGAAGTCATTGTTTTGCGATAATTCTGATTTGAGATTTTTTTTTTTGAGAAGCTTTTTAATGTGAACTCCTTTATGTGATAGAAATTAAATTATCTATCGATTGAAGGGTTTTATTGTGCATGGTTTTTTGAAAAAAGACATTTAAGTCCGAATTGTCTCAAAGCCGATAGAGGGCTGAAATTTACCAGTAATAGTTTGTTCAAACGATTTTCTTTGGGACAAGGTTGGTAAAGTTATGGATTTTTAAACCAAATTGAATCTAAATTTAAAATTTCGTTGAACAAGTTATGGTTTTGAATTTTAATTTAGTTTATGAGTCAAATCATAGATTTTGTGCTAATTGTTTTTAATTTGTGCAAATAGGAAAATATTAGTTTTGATTTATATTTGAGTTATTTAATATGGGAAGCTTGGGCTGTTTATGTTTAATATGCTCTTCATCAGTTTAAACTTAAACCAGGGTTTCGAACCCGCAAAATTTTGGATTCGGGTTCGGTTTCAGGTTCAAAGCAAGAAAATAACGGTCCTAACTGCAAATTGAATAAAATTCATTTGTGTCAGTTAAATACTGGACTGACGAAGTGGTATAATAACTTCGTTGGAAACTGATTTGATTATTCAGTCTGTATTTTTACGTAAAATGGCAGTTCTAATTCCAATATTACAAAAATGCGTTTGTATCACTTAAATACTTATTATGTACGAGGATCGAAATTAAACAAGAGTGTTCGAGTAAAGATCAAAAGTACAAATCAATATATTTAGGTTTGAGTTCGTATTTATACAAATGTTAGAATGAGAACATGATATAGGGATAGATATAGAATTAAATTTGTACATACATAACAATTTCTCTCTTCTTAAATTCAAAAAGACTTCAAAATTTAAAGCGATCTGGCATCTTTGTTTCACGCGATGATCTCCTTAATGGATCAGGTATTATAATCTTCTCCGGTTCGGTTTCCACCCGAATATCCACGGGTGGTAGTGTAGCTGGAACAGTTGACTTATTTGGCTCCCACTTTGAACACGATGGTAATGGCTCTTCAGTTGTTGGCTGGACAATTGGATCACCAAGATTTTCCGGCATCTTATCTGTGGGCTTATTGGTAATGTCAACCTCAGACTCCCTTGACCGAATTTGACTTTGGTGAAGAACTCGAATTTGCTCCCCCATCTTCACAACATATCGTCGTAACCCCAAGACTTTTACGACTACACCAGGCTCCCAGTTAAAGTTTGTATTCAAACGAAAATATACCTTGTCGTTTTCTGCAAATGGCTTAGACAAATTAATATTATAACTATTAGGTATAACTTTTACTGGCGCTGAACCAAATCTGGGTCTCAACTGCGATAATCGTGTCCTTGGCTCAAACTTCAGCATACAGCTAGCAGGCGACTCGGAATTCACAACATTTGGCGTATTGCGAAAGCTAAACAGCACGTTTAACAAAGCTTTCTGCAATTCGCCACTGGAACATCTTCTCTCTTCCCCAATCGATTTGACTAGACTCCGCTTCACTGACTGGACAGCTCGTTCAGCTAATCCATTGGCTTGAGGGACATATGCTGGACTTTTCAACGGAGAAATACCATTGCGTTGGCAAAATTTCACGAACTCAGCTGAGTTGAATGGCGGACCATTATCTGTGACCAGCTCATTAGGAAAACCAAAGACCGCAAATAGTTTTTCGAATTTGCCAATCACGTCAGCAGCTGTTGTTCCGCCCATAATTTCCACATCAACCCATTTAGATGTTGAGTCAATTATCAACAGTAAGGTTTTGCCACCAAAATGGAAAAAGTCGGCATGGATTCTGTACCATACCTGGTCACTCTTTGGCCATGAAGCTTCTTTAAAATCATCAGGCTTAGCTCGCTGGTACTTTTGACAAATACCACATGATGAAACAGTTTTTGAGATTTCCTCATCAATTTTTGGCCACCAACACAACGACCTGGCCAACATCTTCATTCGAACTACACCCGGATGATCTTCGTGCAACAAATTTAGCACATATCCACGCAATGACAACGGAATGATGATTCGGCTTCCCCAAACGACACAACCGGCTTCATGTGTCAATTCATGTTTACGTACAAAAAAAGGTGACATTGTTGAATCGGTCGTTGACACTGGCCATCCCTTCTTAACATTCGACATCACTTTAGTTAGAATAACATCTGATTTTGTTTCTCGTGCCACATCTTCATAACAGATTGGTATCTCGTCCACCTCCGAGAAAGCGTTCACCACACAAATTAGTGGGTCCCCACTTCTCTCGTCTTCTTGTGGCAGACGCGACAAAGCATCCGGAACTACCATGTCTTTGCCCTTCCGATATTTTATCGAATAATTGTACCCAGACAGAATTATGGCCCATCGTTGGAGTCTATGAGCAGCAGTAATTGGTATCCCCTTTTTGATATCAAACAACGATACCAATGGTTGATGGTCCGTCACTAAAATAAAAGAGCGACCAAATAAAAATTTATGAAATTTTCTTACTCCGAAGATGATTGCAAGTGCCTCCTTGTCCAATTGAGAGTAATTCTTTTCAGCTGCTGACAAGCTCGCTGAAGCAAACATTAATGGACGGTCTAGCCCATCGACCAACTGGCTCAAAACCGTACCAACACCAACCGAACTCGCTCGTTAGCAACGGTATACTGCTTTGAGACCCTTGTCAATGATAAATCGGGAAATTTTTTATTAAATACTGCCGAACTAATAACTGTAACAGCCGCACCGGTATCTATCTCCATGTCAACAGGCACATTATTTATTAATAACTGCACGATTTCCGATTTCGAATTTACATTATGGACACTATTTAAAAAACTTAACGACTCGAAGAAATCACCTTCTTTATCCACCGAACAAATTTTTGTATTGTTCGGACACATATTTTTCGCGTGACCTTTTTTAAAACATAAATAACAGGTCCAATTTCTCGCCGGACAAAATTTACCATGTGATCGACCGCACTGACCACATTTATTACCGGTTTTATTTTTTGTCTCGTCATGCGACACTGATTTTTTTATATTTGCCCCGATCTTAGCAATGTCTGTACCACTATCGATTATTGTTTTTGATTCTAAAAACGCCAGTTCCATGCTGACGGCCTTGCCATATACGTCATCGAATTTTAATTCGCTACTTTCCGATAACAATCTTTTTTGTATAGCCTCGTTTTTTAGCCCACAAATTAACCGATCACGTAACGCGTCATCTAGAAATGCATCGAATTTACAAGAACGCGCTAACCGTTTTAATTCCACTGCATATGACGCAATTGTTTCACCGGATTGCTGTTCACGTTTATGAAACCGGAATCTTTCAAAAACAACTATTTTCTTTGGATTATAGTAGCTTTTCAACACATCAGTCACCTGTTTATATGTTTTATTCGCTGGTGAATCGGGAGTACACAAATTTTTTAAAGTACCGTACGCTTCAGCACCGATAAGCGTAACAAAAAGGGGCAACTTTTTCGCATCTTCTACCGAATTCACAGTCACTAATTGTTCAAATCGCTCGATATAAGTTTCAATATCCGACTTATTATTATCGAAACACTCTAACGTACCCACGAAAGCCATTATGATATAAATTTTATGTCCGAGAAAATCACACCAATTTGGTTCAGAAACAGTCAAACTTATTTGTGTTTTCGTTTCTCCGTTTTTTTTTTATTTTTTTATTGTGCGTTTGTCGCGTTTTCACAAAATATACAGCAACAAAAAAAAAAAAAATATTTTTTAACACGCACTGATACAATTAATGTTTATAACTTATACACCATTTTAGTATTTTTTTTATTTTTATTGTTTTATTCTCGTCGCCAATTATTATGTACGAGGATCGAAATTAAACAAGAGTGTTCGAGTAAAAATCAAAAGTACAAATCAATATATTTAGGTTTGAGTTCGTATTTATACAAATGTTAGAATGAGAACATGATATAGGGATAGATATACAATTAAATTTGTACATACATAACAATACTAAGATGACGATATTTATTTATTTCATTAAAAACATTTCGTTTAGTTTGAAGAATAGGATATCTCTTAATGATTTTTCTTGAAGGTGTACTCTTTGTGGTGCTAAAATAAACTTTAAAGCCGAAAATGCCCATTCCACACTGACTTGCGTTGCAGGAATCGCTAACACAACTTTTGCAGCTTCGTAAAAAAGTGGAATTTTAATTTTACTGTTTTCCCGTGAAAAGGATTCATAATGAATGTTTATTAGAAATTTGATAAAGGAGTAACATCCGAAACGATCGTAATTTCATTTATAAATAAAATAAATATCACGTTAAAGAAAGTGACAAAACCGAAATATTGTGTTTTATTATATAAAATCTAGTAAACTCCTGTTATACGCTTAGTTCAAAGTTGGCCCAGCTGTCTAAATTGTTGGATTATGATAAATAATTTATAAGACATGCGATTTTTTTTTTGTCAATCCGGAACCCGGTTGAATCGAACCCGCGAAATGTTGGGTTCGGGTTCAGATTTGGGTTCGAAAAAATTACTAAAACTCTTTGAACCGGAGCGGGTTCGAGGTTCGGGTTCGGATTCGGTTCGAAACCCTGGTTTAAACTGTTGTGCAGTGCGATTTAAACGGAATAGAGAAATAATCAACTAATTAATTATTTAATTTGATTTTAGAGGTATTTCTGTAATTGGCTAATAAAGTTGTAAATTTGGAAATTAAAGTTATATGGTTTCAGATTTTAGAAGATTTTAAATGTGAATTTTAGAATTTGCTTAAAAATTAAGTAAATGTATTAAATTTTTTGTGGTGTGTGGGATTTGGTTTAATTATTTATTATGGGATTTTCAGAGTGGAGAAACCGGGCGCGGCTTTTATTTGTTTATTATTAATTTTTATTATTTATTTTTATTTTAACAACTAAACCATGAGGATTTCAGAGTTTTGATAATTTTTAGTTTATTTTGCAAAAGTATTACTTAGTGATAATTGATTAGTCTTGAGGTTGATTTTCAGAAATAGTCGGTGAAACCCAACTGATCGGTACTTTTAGAAATTGTGTTGGTTTTGATTTTATCCTCTTAATTTATAGGAACTTCAGTTCGGAGTTCATACTTCAGGAACTATTAGTGTCTTATCATTTCAAATTTGGTTGCTGGAAGCATTAATTGTAATTCATTACAGGAAAGAGTTCATCACAGATCAAACTACTAAAATCTTAGTGGCAGAACAAACTTTTTTTTCTTACATGTAAAAAAACCATTTAGTTTTTATTGTTGTTAAAGAGTGGTTATGCGTAGTTTGTTTATTTCTAGTATGTATATTGTATAGACTTTAAAATACGTCTTTGATAAATAGTAAGTAAGGCCTTACGTCATTGATTTCGTTTTTATAATTGTATACATACTGTATTTTTCACATAGCCATACAAAGAAAAGTAAATTTGTACAACTTTATTTTAATTATATTAATCAAATTACTAAATTTAAGTTATTGGTTTTAAAATATGTTATACTCAAAGGTTTTATTTAAACATAAACCTAAAAATATTTTCTGTTACGAGTATTTTTCATTCATAAAATTTTCGAAATGGAAATCGTGAAATATATCCCCATTAAATTAAGCTTCTTTTAAAATTGGTCTGAAACTGACGGCTTGTATATTTAGGAATGCTTTGGTTCTAATCAGTTCTTGCTAGAAGATAAACACAAAATATTGTAAACCTAATAATAAATTGCTAATAAAACTATAATAATTTTAATATCTTGAATAAATATGTATAAAGTTAACTAACTTAAATGAAATTAAATAAATTTAATAAATTCAATAAATCTAATTATACCAAATACGTTCACTCATTAGTGGTTGTGATGTGATCAATGTGATCAAATCAACAGTGAACGTTACACCATGAGGTAGAATTTGAATCCTCACCTTATACCATTTATTTAGCAATAATTTAAATTATAATGAAATACGACTAATATATGTTTAAGAAAATAAAGAATACAAATTTATAACTTTATTTTGAAATTTAAGTACTATGCCCGTAAAACAATTTTAGATTTTATGACCATTAAAATTGATTGTGATGTACGATCAAGCATTAAGCAAGTCTCCCGTATTATAAATGCGAATACCACATCACTATACCCATGTTACACAACACGACACCATTCTTCATGAAGCCAAACCCCGTAAAGAAAGGCGCCACATCGATAACTACATAAGTCTAATAGTTGTGATATACGCCCCTGGCCAGGCCGCCGTCGTACACCTTTTTACATATAACAATATCGAGGGATGGGAAAGGAATGTTAGCAACAAAGACTCAACCCGGTTCCAGACACCTAAGTAGTTGATAGTTAGTAAATTTGTTAGTAATATATTTTTAGTAATTTATTTAGCACAAGACACAATACAATTTTTTAAAGTTCATCTACTGCTACAACCTGTAAGTAAAGTTTCATCTACTGCTCCAACCTGTAAGAAGACACAATGACAACAACACAAATTTCCTGGTACCGCAAACTCTTTTTCTGAAAAGCTGTAAACAACTATTATTATTCCCCTCCACCATTTTTTCCATCGGCGGTTGTGAGAGGGGGGCGAGATTTCGTTCCATCATCATGTTCCCATACGGTCACCCAAATTTGTACTAACTGTAGGTAGTGTTGCTTGACGTTGTTGTGGAAATCGTTGTGTCTCTGCTGTCCCTGCTACTCGCCCCCCTTTTAGATTTTATGACCATTAAAAGTCTGAAAATTGGCTGTACGACCATTAGAGACGCAATAAGACAAATGTCGGTCAATGATTTTTAATATGTTTCGAAGATTGTAAGAGAATTCAATCCAGTTTCGAACTGATGAGCTTATGATTATGAAAAAATCAATCTTCTCATCATGCCGCGGCGACTGGACTGATTATACCATAATTTACATTCTATATATACAGAATGTGCTGTGCTTTAAGTACTAGCGAATCGTACTAATACAGATGAATTCTCTTACAATTTTTTTTTTCTTCTTCACGATATTCACACTGCTCTGTGTGTAAGCTAATTTTTACTTATTATTAATTTTTTTGTTGAATGTTAATTAATTCATGTAATTTCTAATATGCTACCGGTGGTTAGACCATTTTAATTGTGTTTCGATTAACACGAGAAGTATATTAGTATTTACGAACAGTAATTCAACGAAACCGACTAACAGACATAATTCTATTTATTTAATTAAATGATTTTTAATATGTTTCGAAGATTTAAAAAAAAAAAAAAAAAAAAAATGTTAAGAGAATTCATAGGTTTCGAATATTCATATATGAATTAAAGGAAAATTCACATCTTGAGCCTCCATCGCAAACATTTTTTTGGTTGATGATTTTCCAATATTTTGCAGTATCCATTATCAAATCAGATTCATAAATGTCAAGCTTATCAGATGAAATTGGCAGTTGAAATAAATTTCGTTTTTTGGTTGCTTCTGATCCAAAAATATATAAACAATTTTCCTTTTTAATAACATGGTTAAACTGTATAATATTTTTCTGTTGTGTTAAAATCCAGCAGTCTCGCTTACAACTATTTAATCGGAAATCCTTAAAAACAATTTCTTTAAAGATAGTTGTTGTACTCTTCCTTGTAATTATAGTCCTTTGTCGCTTTAAAATTGGGAATACTTTGTCATTACAATATTTTGGTTCTGGTATTTCACTCAGTTCCATCAGCCGATTGTAGATCTGCGATAGTGGTTGACTATTTTTTCATAATAATGATTTTATTTTAAACATAAAACTTTCGAATGGAAATGAACTAAACATGTTAATGCTTCCATTTTTATCAACGTCTTCTGGCAAATGCGAAAGTGCATGCATATTAAAAACCAAATGATGTGCACCGTATAAACTCTTTACCCCATTAATAAATTCATTTAAAATAGTTTTACATAAGTTTATCAAATTTTTTGATAAATTATCAGTGGAGAGCAGCCGAATTGCTACATGTAACAACATAAAATGATTGTACTTGTCTTCTGATAATATATTGCGTAATACAAAAGGTGAAGCATACAGTAAGAGCACCTATATTCTGTACCTTTAAAATAAGACAATTGAGATAGGGGTCTCAATTTTCATTGAAATTCACTCGGTTGAAGGAGTGAAATAGAATTTAAACGACCGGAAATTCGTTCTATCTGGCTTGAAAGCAAAAGAGACTCAGAAGTGCCAACATCCACATACGCAAAAATCTTTTGACTACTCCTAAGCAAACTACGTGTAGATAGTCGTACGGGAATTGGTCAACCATATTTATGGGAAGTTCTTCTAAAATGGAAATAATATTGTGGTGATTTTCATCAAATTTACTTCGAAATGAGCTATCCTTTCTTCTTGTTGCTTGATTTTCGGAAAAGGTCATCCGATTTTTAATGTGGTCTCCTTCTTGAGTACATCTATTGCATCCAAAATAGGCTGTATGTGACTTTATTCCCAAAACACTACTTCTTGCTGGTGTATCGCAAATAAAATTGTTGATTTTAATGTTAATTGGGCAAGTTTTATAACTAAAACTAACACATATAACCTTTAATTCATCAACAAACGGTCGAAGAAACTCGTTAAATTCGTTAGGTTTTTTTGAACCCATGATAAATTCCTATAACGAAAATTCGTTTGCTGATAGGTGATCTGCCTAAAATTAGCCAAAAACAACTATTCGAACTCTCGCTAATTGGCAGACCATCAATATTAAAATCGATGAATTGGTACGTTTTCTGTGTTTGCCAAAAATCTGTCCAATGCTACACGAACTCCAATGTGCGCATATCTTCCTGGATTTACATTTATAATTGTTTTGCGGTTGGGTGTATTCAATACTGTTCGGCTATCTATTGGTAAGCGGGGATATCCATTTGATTTAAAAAATTGTAACATTTCATTTAAAGCTATCATTGTAATATTATGTTGTAATGCCCACGTTATCAGAAACATTAATAACTCATCAGTGTTTATTTTTTCTGAGCCATCGGTATTATGTTCCACTTCATTATTTAGATTAAAGCAATTATGATTATAATCATTAGCGTGGTCCAATAAAAACTCTTCATCACCATCGCTTTCAAAATCGTTTTCTGAATTTAAATTTGATTCTCGATTGGATTGTAGCTGACAATTATCATTTTCGTAGGTAGATCTCATGTTCGTATTAGGTTGAACTACTTTGTTTTGTTGTGAGACTATTTGAATCTTATTATTAGCAAGAATACTTCCTCGATTTATACGACGTTTAAGCTCGAGAATATGTTTTCTATACCCCGGCATTTTTGAACATATCTAATTATTTGCCACAATCTATTAATAATTTAAGCTTTAATCTAAATGATAGGTAAAATGAAAATACAACACAAAAATTAGGACACAAAAAAACTTAGCACATACATATACAGGTTGTTTTGTACTTGAGTCTAAATATTTTCAGAGGTGATTCCTTGATTAATTTTGATTAGTAAATATTAAAAATGGACCCCCCCCCCCATCAGGAAAACTTTTTGCTTGAAATTAATCAAAGATTCACCACTTAAAATATTTAAACTCAAGCACAAAACACCCTGTATTTTGAGGAGCCGAATTATTTTCAAGTGAATTAATTCCGCCGGAAAATACAATATACCAAACATAATTTCGTATCATGACAGAATTAGTAGAAATAGGCTCACTATGAAACGTTTGAATGCATGAGCTAAGCGGTGACCGTAATTATTTTATCCTCAAAGACAAAGCGCCATCGGAATTATTTTATCGTCAAAGGCAAAACGAGCCTACGTTGGCTACAGTTGATTTTTCGGCGAAATTAATTCAGGGAGTCATATATTATATCTACAATAAATGTATGTACAAACATTGAGCCAAAACAGGCGACACACGAGATGTTTATGTGACACGGTAGAATACAAATAAATACATACTGGGTGCGGCTTACCTAAATATTTTAGGCACCGTTTTAACCAGTTTTATTATACATATTTGTGTGTTACATTTGGATATACATTTCACATCACTTAACTTACGTAATAAATTAATAAATAAACAATATAATATTTGTATAATTACCAATTATTGTAATATTGAACTAAACTTTCACTTGAATAAATTGTGCTACGCACGAAGGATGATTTGCAACTAAACGTGGTTTGCATTATTAGTGGGAAATGTCACGTTATTTTACCATTTTCGCCTCTTTTTTGTGTTCTTATTCGGATTCATGGACAAGTTCGTTTCTATTTCGGATTTGATATTTTCATTCATGGTCATTTTCGTCTCTTATTTGTTCCTCATTCGGATTCACGGACAAGTTCGTCTCAATTTTGTATATCATAATTTTATTTATGGCCGTTACGGCTCTAATATGTTTCAGTTTTGCAATTTAAAGCCAATTCTGTCTGTTTTTTATTTTTATTATTTTTTATGATTTTGCTGTAGACATTTACGTCTCTAACAGATTTTTCGTCTCTTTTAAGAACGAAAATGTCGCGATGGACGAAAATTGTTTTACGGGATGTACTTATTGTATATCTATTTTAATAAAATAAAATGATAAATAAATAAAAAAGAATAAATAAGAATTCAAAAAGAAGAGTTTTTTCAATAGAATAACGTGTCTCTTTTGGAATTACAAGAAAATGTATCTTTGGTGTTGCAGAAATATTTCGCGTACACGTCACAAAAACAATTCCTTTTGGCGTTTTAAAAACAAATCACTTTTAGGTTATAATAAAACAATTCACTTTAGCGTTATAAAAACAGTTTAATTAGGAGTTACAAATACATAATAGGTAGAGGTTACCCTTTTCATTTTAATATTCTTATGTCTACAAAAACACACCGTTTTTATCATACTGAAGTGTTACGCTAGCGAAGTCTTGTACAGGGTTTTCCAATAAGAGGTTTCATTTTGAATAGCCTGCTTTTTGGGCAGCTGTCAATTTTGAAGCTGTCATCTTTTGATATTTGACAAGTAAAAACTACGCCATTACTAAAAATGGTACGATACACGCTTCAACAACGCATTGAAATTATTAAAATTCACTACAAAAATGGTGAAAATTTTGCAGTCACAGTTCGCAAAACTAAAACACTTTTTGGTCGTCGTGAAGCACCTTCTCGGCCGGCAATAGTGAAACTGGTGCAAAAATTTGAGCTGTTGGGACAAGTTAGTGATGTGAAGAATCGAAACCGTGTACGTTACTCAAGAACAACTGAGAATATTGCTCTTGTAGCCCGTAGTGTTGAAGAAAACCCAGGTTTGTCGATTCCTCGTCGATCTTTGGAATTAGACATTCCACAAACGACATTACACCGTATTTTGCATAAAAACTTAGGTCTTATGGCTTTTAAAGTTCAGCTAACACAAGAACTCAAGCCGGTCGATCACCGTATACGTCGTATCTTCGCTGATTGGGTCCTTCAAATGCATCAAAATGATCCGGATTTTCATCGAAAAATCATCTTCAGTGATCAGGCCCATTTTCACCTCGGAGGCTACGCGTTAATAAGCAGAATTGTCGCATTTCGGGCTCAGAAAATCCAAGAAAGATTGTTGAAAAGCCTCTCCATCCTCAACGTGTCACTGTTTGGTGCGGTTTTTGGGCTGGCGGTGTGATTGGACCTTACTTTTTCGAAAATGAGGCTGGTGCAACTGTTACGGTGATTGGATTGCGCTACCGAGCTATGATTAATGATTTTTTATGGCCGGAATTGCAAGATATTGATGTGGACGACGTTTATTTTCAGCAAGACGGCGCTATGTGCCACACAAGCAACGAAAAAATCGCAATTTTGCAAGAAAAGTTTCCTGACCGTGTTATTTCTCGAAGAGGTGATCACAATTGGCCACCGAGATCTTGTGATTTAACACCTTTAGATTTTTTTTCTTTGGGGCCACGTGAAAGATAAGGTATATGCCAATGCTCCACAATCGATTCAAGACCTTAAAGATGGAATTTGTGAAGTTATCGAAGACATACAGCCGCAAATGTGCGAATTGGTCATGAAAAATTTCATGAAAAGGATATGGTGCTGCAAGCGTAGCCGTGGCGGCCATTTGGCTGATATCGTTTTCAAATGTTAATGGCACACCTTCCTCTTTACAATGAAATAAACATTTATTGATTTCTCTTAAAAAATACTCGTTTTTTTTTAATATCAAAATGAAACTTCTTATTGGAAAACCCTTTGTTAAGACTTACTCCTTTATTGGTACGCTTGCTTTAGGCCTTCCTTAGAGGGTGTAATATCTTGAAACTTAAAATGTAAATCAGGCAACACTAAAAATCCTGATAGTTGGTAACAATGACAACAGCGGAGGATCACGTTGTGTCGTCGTCCCTGGTGGGCAGCCATCATGGAAAAAGATCATTCAACAAATTATTCATTGTATCCGATATAGTATAAGACGTGCATTGAAGCACATATAAAAATAATAAGTTATGTATTATGTAATAGTTAAGTAATAAATAACAAAGTGAATATAAAGAAACTTGTTTAATATAAGTAATAAAAGACGAGTAAGAGGATACAATACAGAGGATGCTTCGCGATTTTACTTTAAGTACTCTTAATTTTATTACTTATGTATAATATACATACTTAATTTTCTTATTATCGACAAATAGCATCCACAAAATTCTCAAATTCAATATCGTAAAACTTAAATAACTATAAAACTAGTTCCCACCTAATAATGAAAAAAGCAGTCGCTTACGAGAACTTTATTTTTGAAAGTTACTTAATTTGTATTTAAAGTTTTTTTATAAGTTCTTGTATTGTTGTACTTATACTAGTTACATATAACTCCCAGAATTCTAGAATTAATTCACAAACTCAAATTAAAATATGTTATATAGTATGCTCGTATCTACATGAAAGCTCACCAAAGAAGGTATGACATACAGCAAGTACATATATGTACATATGTACATATTATTTATATGCTTATGTTAATTTATTTCACTGTCTCTTAACGAAAAATATTTTTTATTTTTATTTTTTTCTTATTTTTTGCTTAAACAAAACAAAAATTAAAGTTATGCAAATTACTTAAAGCAAAAAGAAGAAGTTCGATTTACTAGTACATATTTGTTATAAGTAATTCTCAACTTCAACATTTCATGTAATTTTATCATTTTTATCTTTTAAAATAGATACATATGTACATGTACTTATTGTGATAAATAGTAATACGTCGATGGTTTAGTTTATTTAGCTATTTTCATTTTAGTTACGTACAAAACTTGGTTCAATGAATAAATGGATTGCTCCAATGTATACTTTCACCGTCAATTATTCCATCCAAATTTGAAAGTAAAATATGTAAAAGCTATTCACCAAGATAATTTACACTTTTGTATTGTTTGTATTTGTGCCTTCGATAGCTCAGTTGGTAGAGCGGTGGACTGTAGAGGAATTAGTAAGAAGATATCCATAGGTCGCTGGTTCAAATCCGGCTCGAAGGAAATTTTCATTTTAAATTTCATTATAACAAATACCAGTAGGTACATCTTTTTTGAAGTGGAATTTTAGGCAGGATATGATTCGAAAAAAACAAAATAATATTGAAACGAAATTATGTGACGGTCGTAAATGTGTACCATAAATTTTAAGTATATTCGGAAAACAAATCTTGTAATGGAAAACCAACCAACATACATTTTACAAAGCAATTCAACAAAAGCACAGTCGAATCAATGCCTCCATGTTCTTACAATTTACGAGCATATTAAGTAAAACGTTCATTCATAAGAACAAAAAAAGTATCAGAGCATTCACAATGCAAAAATGTTTTCATTATGCGAGAACGACATAGGCAAGCAAATTATTTTGCCTATGTCTTTCTCGCATAATACATGTATGTACAATAATCTCAAACTTAATGTTTTTGTACTATTTAGATATAGTTGGATGTTATGTTAAACCTTTCTCTGTGTAGAGGGGTAAACAATTACCCCAGACCTACAAAAATTTAAATAAAAAATGATCGTCTATATTAAGAAAAAAAACGCATTTAAATCGATTAATTTCAATACAGTTTCAGGAATATAGATACAGCTATACGCGTTTCTGTGTACGAGGTCATAAGTTGCCCCATACATTGCTCATATAAAAAACAGTAAAAAAATATCGAAAAATAAAAACTAATAAATACCGCTCGTTAGGTGCCGTTTTATTGGTCTCTATAATGCCGGCCTCAGATGATCAATAAGAATTGCCAATATAATATTGTCAATATAGAAAAAAACTATTGGCAACCAGCAATTGTCTCAGACGATCAATACTATTGGCACTTAAACGTCAAACAATAAAAAATATTTATTTTCAG
Source organism: Tipula vernalis (assembly GCA_958295665.1). Taxonomy (NCBI): domain Eukaryota; kingdom Metazoa; phylum Arthropoda; class Insecta; order Diptera; family Tipulidae; genus Tipula; species Tipula vernalis. The sequence continues at coordinate 276,881,177 of OY282559.1, forward strand.
GTAACACTCCACTTTGAACCATGTTAGATAAAAGTAAAGCTTGTATAGCGATTATTTGGACATTATCAATGAAAAAAAATTAAAATAAAAAGGAAATAATATGGTCTAGGTTGTTGAACCTTTTTTATTGTATGCCAGATTTTTTTTCTTAGGGTGGTGTAATCCTTCCATGTAACATAACACAATACTGGAAGTTCTCTATATGTATAAAAAAAATGGAGGTGTGGCCAACACACGACTTTCTTTTACGAACAGAGAATTTTGAGAAATTTTAATTTTTTTTTTATAATTTTTTAAATTTTTTTTTTTTAATTTTTAAATTTTTAAATTTTTTTTTGAATTTTTTTTTTTAATTTTATTTGTTTTTAATTTTTGGAAACATTTTGTTTCTAGTAGTTTTTTGTAAACCTTATACTTTTAAAGATATTTGCAAAATAAATTTTCTGGACCAAGGGAGTGACCACTTCCGGTTAGCCGATTTGGAGTAAAATTCACTGGGACCTCCCAATTTATCAAAAAAGCTTAAATCTGAAGTTTCAGTTCGATTGGTTAAACCATCTGGGCTGTAGAGAGGACACAGACAGACTGACAGACTGACAGACAGACAGACAGACACCATTTCGAAACCCACTTTTTCGGACTCAGGGGACCTCAAAACAGATAAATCACTAAAAATATCAAGGTCCAAAATTTTCATGATTACTATACTTTATTTTACTAGAGTAAAAGAAAGTAAAAGCTAATTAACGCTTCTTGATTATCAAAGGTTTTTGGTGTATTCCTGTTGTCCATTGAGGTATTACTTGTGCTATCGGTGAATTCCATACCGCACCATGTAGTATATGTATATATACTTGCCAATATATTCTTAATTGCATCACATTTATTTCGATATATTGTATTTTATAACAGGCCCCACTTACATGTATTTAATTTTATATTTATATTTGTATAAATGCAATACTCCATGTAGGTAATTGTTTCGTTTTCTTGGTTATGTGCACCAAATTCAAATTTTTACACCCATCGGTGTATTGTCAATAAAGTATCTCAGAAGGTCAATAGTATTGTAAATATTATATCAATATTAAAAATATTTTGGTTTTCATCAAACCATCGCCACAATATTTTGTATATTGACAATCCTTCAATTAGTGTCCTAACATGTTCAATAGTATTGCCAATACTGAAATATTGGCAATAGATATTGATCATCTGAGGGCCGCTTTAGTTTTTATTATTTAGGCCCTTTCCGAAAGTTATACTTATTTATTTAGACTGTAACCGAAACCTGTGATAAATAATATTTAGTACAAATTTTTGATATTTATTTGAAAAATATTCCCTTACATTCACAAATTTATATTACGCTATCCGAATTGTGTACTAATTTTTTGAAGTATTCCCCTTCTGTCATGTTGTTGTTTGATTTTAATGGCAAGCAACCCTCTTACTTTCTTTTACTCTAGTAAAATAAAGTATAGTAATCATGAAAATTTTGGGCCTTGAGATTTTTAGAGATTTATTTGTTTTAAGGTCCCCTGAGTCCGAAAAAGTGGGTTTCGAAATGGTGTCTGTCTGTCTGTCTGTCAGTCTGTCTGTGTCCTCTCTACAGCCCATATGGTTTAACCAATCGAACTGAAACTTAAGATTTAAGCTTTTTTGATAAATTGGGAGGTCCCAGTGAATTTTACTCCAAATCGGCTAACCGGAAGTGGCCACTCCCTTGGTCCAGAAAATTTATTTTGCAAATATCTTAAAAAGTTTAAGGTTTACAAAAAACTACTTAAAACAAAATGTTTCCAAAAATTAAAAACAAATAAAAATTTTAAAAAAAAATTAAAAAAAAAAAATAAAATTGTGGCCAACACACTTTCTCCTACGAACAGGGAATTTTGAGGTACATATTACGTAAACTTCTTTGAAATTTATTATTTTGTATTACTTTCTCTAACGTAAGTAAAATATAGTAATCAAGAAAATTTTGGACCTTCAAATTTTTAGATATTTATCTGTTTTGAGGTCCGAAAAAGTGGGTTTCGAAATGGTGTCTCTATGGCAGTCTGTCAGTACCTGTTATATGTCTATTGGTCCATGCTTCCATGTTTATGTAGTATGTCTATGATCTATCCATTAGTGATAGTGGAGGGAACTGGGGGATGGAATAAAAACCTCGTGTATCGTTCGTATTACGGTATACTAATAAAGTATATATGTTAAATCTTAATATAATTGTATTTCTTTAATATGTGGATAAGTCATCCACAACATGGTGTCAGATGTGGGGTGAAATAATTTCAATAAAAAAAAATATATATATTGAAACGAAAATATATTATTTCACTCGTGATAGACAATTAACATAAGTGAGGTTAAGTGAAAATCACATTAGTAAAAAGTAAAACGGTTGCGATATATATAAAAGGAAACTAAAATGAGCGAGTTAGCTGAGGCAATAAAACTTTTCACATCTATGTACATGCAACAACATCAACAAAAACATGAAATTAGTCAACGATGAGCTAAAATCGCTTCGTGATGATTTTTCTAAAAAAAATGAAATTGATGTTATAACCTCTCAAAATGTTCCATTCCCGAGACCATTGGATATACATGGTAATATTGAGGAAAATTTCGAACTCTTCAAGAGGAATTGGAACGAGTACGTTGTGGCATCAGGGATTGACAAATGGCCTGCTACTGAAGAACAGAAAAAGATAAATTTACTTTTATCGTTAATTGGTGATGATGCGAAAATGAAATTTTCACAATTTTCTTTGACTGAAGCGGAAAAAGACACTGGTGAAAATGTTATTAAACTTATTTGTAATCGTCTGGTGTCAAAGAGAAACGTCTTGTATGACCGATACATGTTTCATACGTGTTCACAAAATGAACATGAAACTTTTAATGCGTATTTGATACGCTCCGGAAAATAATTGACGTATGCAAGTATAACGAGAACGTAACCTCAGATGACATGTTGCAGGATCGTATTGCATTTGGTATTCGTGACATAAATTTAAAAAAACGTTTTCTATCGCAGGATCCAGACACATTGAAACTCGAAAAAATAATACAGGAGTGTAAAGTCAGTGAAGCTACTGAAGATCGTGTTAAATCTCTTGTTGGTGAAAATCACAATGTAAATAAAGCGTTCGAGAACAAAAATAAGAAGTCGAAAATTAATAAAAAGACAGAAAACAGTTCAATGAAATGTAAATTTTGTGCGACCAATCATGTTTTTAAGAAAACCCATTGTCCTGCGTTTGGTAAAAAATGTAAATTTTGCGATGGTTTTAATCACTTCGAAGTAGTATGTAAAAAGAAGAATTTTAACAATGCATCAGTAAAAGAAGTGAAAATTAAAACAGACAGTGAAAGTGATGCATCATTAACAATTGAAAAAGTAATTGTTTCGAGTAAAGGCACTAGTCGTGTACAGTTGAGGCTAAAATTTAATGAAGATTGGCAAAGCGTTGTGTGTGATCTAGATTCAGGGGCTCAAGCTTGTCTGATCGGATATAAACAATATTCAAAGTTAACTAGTGGTAATATTTGTTTGAATTACTCTAAGGTGACGTTAACAGACTATGGTGGACATAATATTAAAGTTTTGGGTCAAGTAAAAATTCCTTGTCATTATGAAAACAAAAAATATAATATCATATTTCAAGTACATAGTTGATAATGAGCATTGTGCAGTATTATCCGAAAGTGCTTGTACCGCTCTTGGACTTATAAAATTCAGCAAAAATGTAGTGCATTCCGAACATTTCGTAAAAAGCGTTAACAATAATGACTCGAAACATATTCATTCAAATGTCAATGCAGTCAATGAGGCAAATCAAATCATTCAGAAATATAATGATGTATTTGATAGTTATGGACTCCTGCCGGGAGAAGTGGAAATCGAAATTGATGAAAATATTAAACCTGTAATTCAATTTCCTCGTAGAATTCCAATGGCGATGCGATCAAAACTGAAGGAAGAGTTGGACTCATTGGTAAAAGATAACATTATTACACAAGAACCATTCAATACAAAATGGGTGAGTAATATTTTACTAGTGAAAAAGAATAATTCTTTCCGAATTTGTCTTGACCCAATTCCTTTGAATGTCGCCATCAAGAGACCACATTGTCAAACAACAACAATAGACGAAATTTTACCGGAACTTGGTGAAGCGAAAGTTTTTATTACCATGGATACCAGAAAGAGATTCTGGCAAATGAAGTTGACAGAAGAAAGTAGCAAACTAACTACCGTTGGTTACGTTGTCCTTTTGGAATTTCGTCAGCACCAGAGCTTTTTCAAATGAAAATGTACGCAGTAGTTCATGATTTGCCAGGTGTTGAAGTTTTGGCAGACGACATACTAATATATGGAAAAGGAGAAACTGTGGAAGAAGCATTCGTGGACCATAATTCAAATTTGGAAAAATTATTAGTACGTTTACGCGAAAATAATTGTAAACTAAATAAGAGTAAATTGAATCTTTGTCGATCGGAAGTAAAAATTTTTGGACACATTCTGTCAAATAAAGGTCTAAAAGCAGACGGGTCAAAAGTCACGGCTATTAAGAATATGCCATCACCAAAAGATAAAGGTGATTTACTCCGATTTTTAGGTATGCTGAATTATTTGGGCCGATTCATTCCTAATCTTAGTACAGAAAGTGCTCTTCTTCGCAAGTTAACGTTGGACAAGTCAACGTGGTTATGGTCAAATGATGAAGAGAGCGAATTTAAAAAGCTGAAATTGCTTGTTAGCGATAACAAATTATTAAAATATTTCGAGATTGGTAAGCAACTTACAATTGAATGTGATTCGAGCAGTACTGGACTGGGTGTAGCAGTTTTCCAGGATAATCAAATAGTGGCGTATGCATCTCGTACTTTGTGTGCAGCAGAAAAGAATTACGCGATGATAGAAAAAGAGTTGTTAGCAATTGTGTTTGCGTGTGTGCGTTTTGATCAACTTATTGTGGGCAACGTTACAACCATTATAAAGACGGACCATAAACCACTAATCAATATATTTAAGAAACCACCCTTGAAAGCGCCTAAACGTTTGCAGTTAATGCTGATGGTATTACAACGATACAACATCGAATTACGTTTTATTGACAGTAAGTCAAACATTATAGCCGACACATTATCGAGGGCATCGTTGGACGTATCGGAGCATAACAGTTTCATAAATCATTACAATGTATTCAATGTTCATTCCGCAGAAAAGGGAATATTCCACGATTTAAAAAAAATTAATCTAATTCATTCGTTGAAAATTTCTGATGAACGAATTCAGAATATAAAAACAGAAACCTTAAAAGACCATTCACTTCAAAAATTGATCTTATTGATTTCTAATGGGTGGCCGAACCGAATCAGAGACGTACCAGAAGACATTCAGCTATATTTTAAATATAAACATGAGCTATCATATTAAAACAGACTCATTTTTCGAAATGGAAAGATTTTAATCCCATTCATTCTTAGAAAATTGATGGTGGAAAAAGTTCATGTAGCACACAATGGTATAGAAACCACAGTCAATTTAGCGAAAGACAATATTTTCTGGCCGAATATGTCATCAGATATCAAAGAGAAGGTGCAAATGTGCGACATATGCATTAAATATTCAAATTCACAATCACATCCACCTATGCAGTCTCACGAAGTGCCAATGTATCCATTCCAGTTTGCATCAATGGATGCGTTAGTAAATAATGGTAAATCGTATTTAGTTACAGTTGATCATTATTCAGATTTTTTCGAGCTTGATCTGTTAAAGGATTCAACACCAAGCTCGGTAGTTGAAATCTGCAAGCGAAATTTTAGCCGGTATGGTATTCCACAACGAGTTTGTACGGACAATGGAACCAATTTTATAAATGCTCAATTCAAACATTTTTCTGAAGTTTGGGGATTTACACATGTAACATCATCACCACATCATCAAAGAGGAAACGGGAAGGCAGAATCATCAGTAAAAATAGTAAAAAAATTATTAAAGAAAGCAGAAGATTTTAAGGAAGATCTATGGTATTGTTTACTACATTGGCGCAATTCTCCTAATAAAATAGCTAGCAGCCCTGTGCAGAGATTTTTTTCACGTAAAACCAGATCCGGAATTCCACTGTGTGATGATCAGTACATGCCTAAAGTCGTTGAAGGTGTTCCTACAAAAATTGAAAGCCGTCGTCGTGAAAGCAAGTACTATTATGATCGTAAAGCGAAGTTCTTGCCGGATTTAAACATAGGACAATCTGTAGCAGTTCAAATTTATCCACAGATAAATAATAATTGGTCGTTAGGCGTTGTCGAAAAACAATTGAAAGATCGTTCTTATCTAGTGAATGTTGGTGGCTCCACCTATAAACGGAATATAGTAAACATAAAGCCTTTCATTAAAGAAGAACAATCAAAGGTAAATGGTGATACACAATCCAACAACGTAAAAGACACGTCAATTGATTGCAATTCAGCAGCAGACATAGAACAGCTTGAACCATCAGTAAGCAGCAGCAGTTATGTTCGTCCTAAACGTAACATAAAGTTACCAAGTCATTTAAATAAATACCTTTTGTATTGAAAGTAAATTTTAATTTTAATTTTTGTTGTTAGTTTTAAAAAAAAAGGGGGGAATTTTGAGGCACATATTACGCAAACTTCTTTGAAATTTATTATTTTGTATTACTTTCTCTAACGTAAGTAAAATATAGTAATCAAGAAAATTTTGGACCTTCAAATTTTTAGATATTTATCTGTTTTGAGGTCTGAAAAAGTGGGTTTCGAAATGGTGTCTCTATGGCAGTCTGTCAGTACCTGTTATATGTCTATTGGACTTAGCACTTCCATGTTTATGTAGTATGTCTATGATCTATCCATTAGATGGTGATATATCAATGATAGTGGAGGGAACTGGGGGATGGAATAAAAACCTCGTGTATCAAGTATTACGGTATACTAATAAAGTATATATGTTAAATCTTAATAAAATTGTATTTCTTTAATATGTGGGTAAGACATCTACAGCAGTACCTATGTCAGTCTGTGTCCTCTCTACAGCCCTACAGATTTAAACTTTTTTGATAAATGGCGAGGTCCCAGTGAATTCTATTCCAAATCGGCTCACCGGAAGTGGCCATTCCCTTGGTCCAGAAAATTTATTTTGCAAATATCTTAAAAAGTATAAGGTTTACATAAAATCTATTAAATTCAAACTGGTTCCAAAAAAACAAAAGAAAATAGAGGTGCGGCTAACACAGTTTCATTTACGAACGATTAAAGGGGTATGTCGGAGTCCACCATGTCGCGAGTCCACATTCTTTGTTTCAAATTCGGAAATAAACTGTATCTCGTCAGTGGCCAAGGTATCTTCAGCGAGATATATATCACCAAATGCGCGGCCGTAACGCTCTGATGACGTTGACTTCCACTTGCCTGCTCACAACGCGAGGTGTGGTTATTTATTCTTGTAGGGCACTAGAAATTGCGAGTGAGAATAGAACCCTCGCCGTCACGCAAAGAATTTTTGCTTAGTGCAAGGTAGTCTCGTCGCTGTATAACTGACTCTGTTACCTGCGTGAACCTTGAGACCATGCACATTAAGATTGAATACAAGTGTCTGACTTGCGGACCGGTTTCAATGTGAAAAATTATATGTACTGTACTATCTTTTTCATAAGAATTTTCTTCGTATAGTTGTAACGAAATCCCAAAAAGGGATTACGTTAACAGACATGAGAATAGCGGTCTGATGCGGTATAGTAGCTGGCTAGAGCTCACGGTGCGGCGTGGGGATTCTCAGACATATTTCTCATGCTTGAATAACCGCATGATGAACATAATTAGAGGGGCAAATGGAAATTAAAAATTACACTGCCACGGCCTCAGCGGCAAAAGGAAATAATAAGCCGGGAGTGATCGTTTCGGAGTGACCGTCTCAATTCCAGGCGACTACCGCCGTGACTGCCACACGGGCCTCCCCTCATCGGCCCGCCTACTGGGATGCTGTTTCCCAGTCGCGACGGCTCCCGATGCCATTTATGAAGGAGGGACGCCCGCCTGACAATCCCAGCGACAATCCCCCGGAACGAGACCGTCACCCCGACGCGATCAACTCATGTGGCGTGCCGCCCTCCAGCACAGCCTGTCCTGGAGGAACGAACGGCACGCACGGAAAAGGATGGAAAAAGGCCGACCCTTCGCATGACCCCACCCAACATCACCCGATCAATTATTCGATTACGCGCACATGGTGCGGCTTAGCACTCGACAGTTAAAAATTCAAAGAAAAAAATGTTGTTACGGTAAAAGTGAAAAAATTGAAAATTAGGCAAGTTAAATTACGTTAAAACTGATTCTACGTTATGTTAAAATTTTACTTTCACTAATCACTGTTAAAATCAAGAAAATAACACTAAAGTACCTGAAAAGAAAATGAACCGCTATGTGGTCGAACCACACCCAAAGCGGACAACCGAACCGAAGCGAAGCAAAAAGAAAAATCGCGAAAACTCCAAACGCAATCACTCAAACAACGGAGAAAAGATGAAATAGGCGTGATATTTGCTCGGTGTGGGGTTTCCACCAAATCGGTGTACCACCACAAATCGCGCGTATGACCACAAAACGTAAATATATAATATATAGAAAAATAAGCGGAGAAAAAAAACAACTGTTACAATTAAAAATTTACAGTTGGTTAATTTCCGCTGATAGCGTACCTTTTTATTTCTTACCCACCTGGCCCGTCCGACCAACCGCAACCAGCGCCGACGCAGGATCCCCCTCTCAAAAAAAATGGCTGCACTGCCCTCACCAGTGGGAATGCTGCTTCAATATTGCGCAAAAAGTTTTGCTTTTGTTTAAAATTTTTATTTTTCTCACTTAGGTAGACGATAGATTCATATTTATTAATGAATTTAAGAGCCCCAAATTCACGCCTTTGTAAACATTTTATAAAAAAAATGATGCACCACACAAATTGAATGTTTATGTTGTATAATACCAAAATAACGTCACGAGTTTATTTTAGTCCCACGTGATCATAACAAAGTTGAGAAAAAAAATTTCACACATCAAAACAACTTGTACTTATCGCCAGTATTACTACTCAAAGGAGTGTAAAACGAGAAAAATCAACGTTTTGGTTTTCAAGCGAAACTTCAAATGCCGTATGTATGAAGGGCATAGAGAATATCGTATGATATTTTCAGTTATTGTCACTAAGTTTTATTGGATAGGATCCATTACTCAAAATCACTGTTACACTACAGAAAACCAAAAAAATTACGGGTTCTCCGTTTTTCTTTTTATTTTATTTGTAATTTATTTATTTTATTAAAAAAACAAAATCAGAATTAACGTGATCAATTTATTTTATTTTATTTATTATCAACAGTTCGATAAGCAAAAAAAACTCCAGACAAAATTAGAACTAATTATATTTTATAACTGCTACAAAATGTTTACAATTTTTTAGTTCTTTATTTATTTTGAGTAGTTCACAAATAATTAATTTTTATTTGTATTTAATTGAATTTTGTCCATAAATACAAGCAATAATATTTTAATTCACCTACAACTACAACTGACACTACTTTTCACTATTCGCGTAGTCCAACAAAAAAACTTCTCGAAATATAAAAAAACTAAACTTTTCTATCTAAAACTCACAACTAGCCTGTTTCTTTTAACAAATTCAAAACTAGACTCAATTTATTTTTTTTTTAATTTTTATATAATAAAAAAGTTGACTTATCGTCAAAACTCAAAACTAGACTAAAAAAATCAAAAAAAAATATTTTACATCAAAATAACAAAAATCAGAAAAGTTTTTTTTACCCCCTCTCATTTTCCCTCTTCGCATCGTTGCTTGTCCCAGCCATTGTACTTGTGCACATCGTCATCATTTTTATTGTTTTATTTCTTTTTTTTTTTTTTTTTTTTTTTTTTTTTTTTGTTTTTATTATTGTACAATCTTTATTCGTAGTTATATATTTTTTTCTTATGTACACAAATACAACGACTAAAATGAACAACGACGACGAACATATGTATATATTTATCTGTTCGGCCGCATCGGACTCATGCCAAACACACCGATCGGCTTTCCCCACACAGAGCAAATATCACGCGTTAATCCACGCCAATGATATCATACGAAAAATGGAATATTCGAGATGGAACATTGTAGTATTGCAAACACGCCATCTCACACTCGCAATACATGCACACACACCAACTCGCCAGAAATATGTATGCCTGTACATGACAGTATGGAAAGCAAGTAATGCAAAAAATAAAATATGTTTACATAAAATCAAGGGGAATATCAAATTTAAATTGGAAATTATGACGTCATCAAACATAAATACAAACACCATGGCGATCATGGTGATTTATAATGACCAAATAGAAAACTTTTCACGAAATATGCGCGTTTGGAATTCTTGCAGGAACTAAATTCTTTTGCCTCAGGTGGAGACGCATGCCAGTCGTAACATAGTTTGAATTTTTTAGTAAAAGTAAATTTTGTAGTAACAACTGTTTTGTTATAATTTGAATTTAAATGTATGTAGAAATTAATTATTTTAATTCAAAGTAGATTAACCGTCACGTCCGTTTCTTTAGGCAAATAAAACCACAATTGTCTGATCATATGAGGCGTTCTCTTAGGTAGGTTCGCGGTGCGGCTTTCAATGCCGTCTTAATTATCTGCGACCAAAAGCTAAATTTCGAGTCGCTCACTTTCTAAAAACAAGGTACTGATTTGTAAGACGTTTTCACTTGTCACGTTAAAAGCTAAAACAAGTAAACATTACGTACTTAAATATTTATTAGGTGAGTGTAAGGGCACAGAAGAAAGATTAACCAGAATAGACATTGCGTGGATGAAATTTTTTTTTCATCTTACCTTCTTTTTGGACATTGAAGTATAATTATTTTCGAATATTATGAATTTTTTGAATATTTAATACAAATTATGCTGTCAAAACAAAACTTGTCATATAATTTCACTAACTATACTGTTAAGGATTCTTAATTTTTATTATTTCAAATAAAAACCAGTAAACTAAAGAATACATAACCCAACTTTCTCTTACCTTCGGCAAATCAAGGTCAAAAAAATGAGTCCAAATTTTTCCATACAAAAACAGCGTTATGACTGTTCTGGTTAATCTTTCTTCTGTGGTAAGGGTGACGTGGTTTTCTACAAAAAGTTTGAAGTTAAACCTTAGAAAGCGACGTTTTTAATATTTTTTTCTAATAAAATGATTTTGTTGGTTTTACTTTCTTCTACTCAAGTAAAATAAAGTATAGTAATCTTGAAAATTTTGGACCTTGAGATTTTTAGAGATTTATCTGTTTTGAGGTCCCTTGAGTTCGAAAAAATGGGTTTCGAAATGGTGTCTGTCTGTCAGTCTGCCTGTCAGTTTGTGTCCTCTCTACAGCCCAGATGGTTTAACCAATCGAACTGAAACTTCAGATTTAAGCTTTTTTGATAAATTGGGAGGTCCCAGTGAATTTTACTCCAAATCGGCTAACCGGAAGTGGCCACTCTTTTGGTCGAGAAAATGTATTTTGGAAATATCTTAAAAAGTATAAGGTTTACAAAAAACTACTTAATTCAAAATGTTTCCAAAAATTAAAAACAAATAAAATTAAAAAAAAAAAAGTTAAAAAAAAATTTAAAAATTATAAAAAACAATAAAATTTCTCAAAATTCTCTGTTCGTAAAAGAAAGTCGTGTGTTGGCCACACCTCAATTTTTTTTTTTTTGCTTTCTCAGCTTGCTCGAATAAAACCACATTCTATTTCTACTTATATTCATGTTCCCGTGGTATCACAATGGACCGTCACCGGTCTAAGTGTGCGTAAGCAGCCACTCCAACCTAACCTATATTCATGTTTACTTATCACTCAAATTTTTGTTTAGCGATACTTTATAGATATGAAGGAAAGGAAAAGTACAGAACAAAAAGAGGTCGCAATAGAAAAAGGGTAATCAAAAAGCGAAATAGAGTACAATTTTATTCTTGAAAGAAGAGACATAAACTTTATCGAATTCGAATCGAAAGTGATGTTACAATATCCCACCCCAGGTAAATCCAAGTTGATCCAACTCAACCAAAGCAACAAATGTAGTATACAAAAATCATAGATCTAAACACTGTAGATTTGAAACAAAGTTTTTTCCCATATAATATCTTCTATTTCAAGCGTAGACAGTTGGAGAAGGACGGATATATCTGGGTTCTTACGAATAATATATGGTTGCGCTTTCTTTTACGTAAATAAACCATTTAGTTTTTATTGTTCTCAAGAAGTGATTGTGAGTAGTTTCGTGAAAATTAAAAATTATCAAATAAAGCAAAACAATTTAAAAAAAAATATATAATTAATTATTATTTGTGATAAACTATTAAAAAAAATTTATGAAAAATGAAATATATAATTAGAAAATGTCGTAACAATACTCCCAACAAATTACCTGGAATTTCTTTTCATCGATAAGTTTTATTGTGATTTATATAGAACGAAATTAAAATTGTGATGTAAATATTGTAATTTGTGATAAAAAAAGTGCACTTTTAATTTAAATGTATTACAAAATTATCAAACATTATCAAAAAAACAAATGTTGTTGTTGTTGTGGTTCTTATGATTTGTTTATTATTATTTTTATCAGGTCCACACTAAAAGTGTAACGTAATGCCGCGTTTTTAGGATGGTGATTTTTAATAATAAAATTAATTTTATAAAAATATTGAATTTAAAAATTAATTTAAAAAATATTGAAATTATATCTAAAATAAAAATGTTTTTTGAACTTTAATTGTTTTATTTTAAAGCGACCTACTTTATTCTAAACCATTAAATAAAATTCTAAATACGGCCCTAATATATTTTAGTCGTTCTCTTTTTCGCCCAGAATTATCGATGCTTGACGTTTGCTTATTTTAGCTCTATTTGTTTAACTCTATGACAAAAATAGAACAAAATGAACTAAAGTACTTTTCACAACAGGCGCCTGGGCTTTGAGCTTCAAAAATAAAAATTCTTTATTTCATTTTTGAATCATGTAAATTAGTTTTATTTCATTGACAACATTTAATTTTTTATAAATAAATTCAATTTGTTGAAAAATAATTTATTTTTAAGTGATACTTTTAAGTACTTTTCATACCAGGCGCCTCGCCTCGAAATAATTAGTTACCACAAATGCGAAGCTCAGACCCTTTCATACCGGTGGCGTTGGCTTTGAACATTCGATTACTATCAAATATTTTATTTAGGTCTATTTTACACATGAATTATAACAAGAACTGAGATATTCTAAATTTGTAACGTTCATATGAGCTAGATTTTTAAGTAAGCATGAAATATTTGGGCAAAAAATGTGATTTGTAGGTTATGTTGAGAAAGCACTTGGCTTTGTACTACATATTTTAATCGCAGTCGAATGTGGAACGCATTGCCTTGGTTTTGTAGATAACTTCATTGCAATATATATATATATATATATATATATATATATATATATATATATATATATATATATATATATATATATATATATATATATATATATATATTGTTACGTTTTTGCCTTGTCAATCAAGGTTCGTATCACTGGATTGTGAATAATACTGTTACGTTTTTGCCTTGTCAATCAAGGTTCGTATCACTGGATTGTGAATAATACAAACTCAATTCAATTTATCACCAACGAATTTATTTATTTCACAAAATTTATTACAACACAGTTTATCAATCAAAATTCACAAAATCACTTTATATAAATTATTCTCAAATTTTACTGATCACTTTTACTTTTTATTTCGCACAAAAACACTTTTTAAATCACTTTTTAATTCCTTTTTAATCTTTATACTATCGCTTTCCAAATATTACTTATTCTTACAACTTTACACTATCGCGTTCCAAATACTAATAATCCAATTCGATCTTGTTCGCCTTTTTATATACACAAACCAAGCTTCTCGAAAGTTCACGACTTTTCCAGTTGGAATAGCGTAGAAACATTACATAACAATTTTTATCATGGAAAATTCCATTTAGTACAGTAAACATTGAGCTATTAGTTTTACTTATTCTATTACACACTAGGTGTCACCGTCACAATACAAACTCAATTCAATTTATCACCAACGAATGTTTTTATTTCACAAAATTTATTACAACACAGTTCATCAATAAAAACTCACAAAACCACTTTATATAAATTATTCTCAAATTTTACTGATCACTTTTACTTTATTTATCGCACTACAACACTTTTTAAATCACTTTTTAATTCTTTTTAATCTTTATACTATCGCGTACCAAATATTACTAATAATCTTACAAGTTTACACTATCGCGTTCCAAATACTAATAATCCAATTCGATCTTGTTCGCCTTTTTATATACACAAACCAAGCTTCTCGAAAGTTCACGACTTTTCCAGTTGGAATAGCGTAGAAACATTACGTAACAATTTTTATCATGGAAAATTCCATTTAGTACAGTAAAACATTGAGCTATTAGTTTTACTTATTCTATTACACACTAGGTGTCACCGTCACACTACCCCTCACCTAAGCCTGTTCGTCCCGAACAGGACCGAAATTACCTCCTCGGTAGAGGGCCAGCCTCTCTAAATGTACCGCCATTGGTTTACCTCCTTGTCCTTTTCTTGTCCTGTAGGGTACCGTCCATATAGGCTGCACTTTCGCCGATAAATCCCCCTTCTTTTGTTGCGAGTTGTGATGCCACACCAGTTGCCCCTCGTGTAATCCCTGGCCATTTGCCCGTATGGCACATCGAGTTCCCATCCAGTCGCCCGACACTCGCACTCTACCTCGCACAACTCGGCCCTTCTTATCCAAAGTCTGCTTAACCTGGTGTTCTTTGGTTTCCTCAACAATTGTTTCAGATTTCGATGGCAGCTCCTCGTAATGACTGATTGTTACTCGCCTTACTGTTGCATCCGTACCGTCAAACTTAAGTTTCAGCTCGATGTTATCGCTACTCAATATTCCTCGGCCAAAATCCAACACAAAGCCATTCATCCTCATGAAGTCCGTTCCCAAAATGACCTCGTCCAAAATGTCTGCGACTATAACTTCGTGTGGGAAAAGAGTTTCGCCGACCCTTATGCTCACGATCTTTTTCCCTTTAATCATTGCACTCTCCCCATTTGCCATTCTTAATTTTAACCCATCAACCAGCTGCACTGCTCCTGCGATCAAATCTTTCCGAACAATTGTGTGGGTTGCTCCGGTATCCAGCGTAATAAAACACCTCCTCCCTTCAACACCGCCCCAAACTGTGACGCTGCTTCCGCCTCGTGCTTCACTCGTAACAGGGATGAATGTTATGGGGCAACCAGACGGCGAAGCCAGCTTCGGTTCCTTCAAACTGACTTCTAACCTTTCCACTTTACCGACTGTTGCCATCCGCTCATCCGATTCCCGCTCTCCTCTTCGTGCACTTTCCACGGAAGATGGTAATCCGTGCCGCTTTCCTCCTGCTTCCAAACAATCTCGCGAGATGTGGCCAATCCTGTTACACACCCAACATCTTCGCTCGCTGCCTCTAGACCTCTGTCCCGACCGTTCCGTGTTTGCTCGTATAAAAGGTGGCGATCTTCTCTCTCCATGTATTACTTTCCGACAGTCCATTGAGATGTGACCCAACTTGTCACATTTCCAACACCTAAGCCTGCCTCTTCCGACTGTCGGTACCATTCGCTCCATGCTGCCGTTCTTGTCTGAGTTCATTTGACGCCTAACTAATGACGGTCTGGTGAAGTTCTGCACGGCCTCGATCGTTAACGCAAACGCAACGGTTTCCGCGAACGTCGCTTTAGGTGACAACATCACCGCCCTGCGTGTCTCTGGATCTCGAATGCCGTCAATGAATTCGTCAATTTTAAGCCTTTCCATATAATCGGCCGACGTACTGGTATGTGCTAGATGTACTAATCGCTCGATTGCCGATGAAAATTCCTGAAGTGATTCTCCTCCCTTTTGGTAGCGGCTTTTCAATTCCATTCGATAGATTTCCCGCTTGTGATCACTGCCGTACTTCCTATCCAGCGCCTTCATAATTTCGAGATATCTGTTGCGATCTTTTTCCGGAATTGTTTGTAAGGCCTCCGCAGCTTCACCTTTAAGGGCCACTATTAACGCTGCGACAAGATGTTCATCATTCCAACGGTTTTGATTGGCTGCCGTTTCAAATTGAAATTTGAAAATGCCGAAAGATGTTGTACCGTCGAAGTTTGGTGGTTTTAACTTAACTGATTGAACGGTTTGTACCACTTGCGTCGTTGTTTCACTTGCTCTGACATCAATCAGCTCTTTCTCTAGACGTTGAAACTTTTCTTCAACCTGTTGAATCTCCGTCTTAAATTCAGTTCTAACATGTTGAATTTCTGATTGTAAATCCGTCTGCAATTTCTCTATTTCACCATGAACATTTTTAGATAGTTCTAAAATTTTCTCGTCCATTTTCTTTTGACCTTCGGCAATTTCCCCCATCTGACGCTCTATAATTTGGTTTGACTCCTTAATTTCGCCCAACTGTTGTTTCATTTCGTGTTTTATTTCCTGGTTAGACTGATTTTGTTGTTCCAACTGTCGTTTTATTTCTTCGTTTGACTGGTTTATAGTCTCCAACTGCCGCACATTTTGTTGTTCCATTTCATTCTTAATTTCGTGGTTTGACTGCACTGCTTGTTGCGCCATTTGATTTTTAATTTCTCCTAGCTGTGGTTCGTTTTGTTGTTTCATTAGACTCATCTGTCCCGTCATCTGGTTCATAGCAGCTATTAACTGCGACAAATCGAAACTTCCAGAATGTTCTTGTGTCTTTTCGACCAACGGTTGTTTATCTTCTGCTTTCTGCTCTACGGTTGCCGCATCCGTTACTTTCTCTCCAAAATCATGATGTTCCGCGTCCAGCCCTTCTTTCTCCATGGCATCACGTAGTCGCGCTTGTAAAGCTGCTTTACCACCATCAGTAGCCAAACCCCGTTTCTCAAGTTCGCTCTTTAATTCTGGAACTTTTAATTCGCTGAGAATCATTTTCTTTATCTTTTTATTCACAATCCCACCGCTGTCACCAAATTGTTACGTTTTTGCCTTGTCAATCAAGGTTCGTATCACTGGATTGTGAATAATACAAA
Organism: Tipula vernalis; assembly: GCA_958295665.1. Lineage (NCBI taxonomy): Eukaryota > Metazoa > Arthropoda > Insecta > Diptera > Tipulidae > Tipula > Tipula vernalis. The sequence continues at coordinate 276,898,386 of OY282559.1, forward strand.
CTCAATTCAATTTATCACCAACGAATTTTTTTATTTCACAAAATTTATTACAACACAGTTCATCAATAAAAACTCACAAAATCACTTTATATAAATTATTCTCAAATTTTACTGATCACTTTTACTTTATTTATCGCACTACAACACTTTTTAAATCACTTTTTAATTCTTTTTAATCTTTATACTATCGCGTACCAAATATTACTAATAATCTTACAAGTTTACACTATCGCGTTCCAAATACTAATAATCCAATTCGATCTTGTTCGCCTTTTTATATACACAAACCAAGCTTCTCGAAAGTTCACGACTTTTCCAGTTGGAATAGCGTAGAAACATTACGTAACAATTTTTATCATGGAAAATTCCATTTAGTACAGTAAAACATTGAGCTATTAGTTTTACTTATTCTATTACACACTAGGTGTCACCGTCACAATATATTGTGACGGTGACACCTAGTGTGTAATAGAATAAGTAAAACTAATAGCTCAATGTTTTACTGTACTAAATGGATTTTTCCATGATAAAAATTGTTACGTAATGTTTCTACGCTATTCCAACTGGAAAAGTCGTGAACTTTCGAGAAGCTTGGTTTGTGTATATAAAAAGGCGAACAAGATCGAATTGGATTATTAGTATTTGGAACGCGATAGTGTAAAGTTGTAAGAATAAGTAATTTTTGGTAAGCGAAAGAGTAAAGATTAAAAAGGAATTAAAAAGTGAATTAAAAAGTGTTTTTGTGGAAATAAAAATTATAAGTGAACAGTAAAATTTGAGAATAATTTATATAAAGTGATTTTGTGAATTTGTATTAATAAACTGTGTTGTAATAATTCTTGTGTGAAATAAATAAATTCGTTGGTGATAAATTAAATTGAATTGGTTTTATTCACAATCCAGTGATACGAACCTTATTTGACAAGGCAAAAACGTAACAATTTGGTGACAGCGGTGGGATTGTGAATAAAAAAAAAAAAAAAAAAGAAAATGATTCTCAACGAATTAAAAGTTCCAGAATTAAAGAGGGAACTTGAGAAACGGGGTTTGGCCACTGATGGTACTAAAGCAGCTTTACAAGCGCGACTACGTGAGGCCATGCAGAACGAAGGGCTGGACGCGGAACATCATGATTTTGGAGAGAAAGTAACGGATGCGGCAACCGTAGAGCAGAAAGCAGAAGATAAACAACCGTTGGTCGAAAAGACACAAGAACATTCTGGAAGTTTCGATTTGTCGCAGTTAATAGCAGCTATGAACCAGATGACGGGCCAGATGAGTCTAATGAAACAACAAAACGAACGACAGCTAGGAGAAATTAAAAATCAAATGGTGCAACAAGGAGAGCAGTCAAACCAAGCAATGAAACAATCAAACGAAGAACTTCAACACCGGGTGGAGAAACAAGGAGAAGAAATTAAAAGCCAAATTACTGATGGTCATAAGAGAATAGACGAGAAACTTCTCGAATTATCTACTAACATACACGGCGAAGTAGAGAAGCTGCAAATGGAGATTCAACCGGTTGACCAAAAACTGCAAAAGGAAGTTCAACTTGTCAAAACGGAGGTTCAGCAGGTTGAAGAAAAATGCTAACGGCTCGAGAAAGAACTAACTGATATCAAGGCAAGTGGAACAACAACACAAGTGGTACAAACCGTCCAATCAATCAAGATAAAGCCACCAACATTCGACGGAACAACATCATTCGTCATTTTCAAATTTCAATTTGAGACGGCAGCCAATCAAAATCATTGGAACGACGAACATCGTGTCGCAGCGTTAATAGTGGCCCTTAAAGGTGAAGCAGCGGAGGCCTTACAAACAATTCCGGAAAAAGATCGCAACAGTTATCTCGAAATTATGAAGGCGCTGGATAGGAAGTACGGCAGTGACCACAAGCGTGAAATCTATCGAATGGAATTGAAAAGCCGCTACCAAAAGGGAGGAGAATCACTTCAGGAATTTTCATCGGCAATCGAGCGACTAGTACATCTAGCACATACCAGTACGTCGGCTGATTATATGGAAAGGCTAAAAATTGACGCATTCATTGACGGCATTCGAGATCCAGAGACACGCAGGGCGGTGATGTTGTCACCTAAAGCAACCTTTGCGGAAACCATCGCTTGTGCGTTAACAAATGAAACTGCACAAGCCATCACCAAACCGTCAATGAAAATACGCCGAGTAGAAATCGATACAAGCATAAACAACGAGCGGTCAACACCAAGATTCCGAGATGGAAGCGGCAAAATCAGATGTTGGGCATGTGATAAGGTCGGTCACATCTCTCGCGACTGCTGGGAATTAAGAAGAAAAAGGGGAAGATCACCATCTCCTATGCAGCGGCGACCAAGCGGGGAGCAGGCGTTGGCTAGGCAAGAAGGCCAAATGACGACGGAGTCGTTAAACTACAAAGAGTCAGCTTAAAGGGGCAGAAGCTGACTCCCACAACCGATTGCCCCATAACCTCCATCCGCGTTTCGAAAGTAGCAAGAGGCGGTGACAGCTTAACAATCAAAGGCGACATTGATGGCACAGATTGCATCATCACACTGGATACGGGAGCAAATCGCACGATTGTCCGGAAAGATCTGATCGATGGAGGTGTACAACCAGTTAATGGATTGAAGTTACAAACAGCAACTGGAGATAGTTCAATAATAAAAGGCAAAAAGATCGTGAAAATAAAAATCGGGAGAACTCTTTTCCAACACGAAGTGCTGATTGCAGATATTGTGGATGAAGTCATAATGGGAATGGACTTCATGAGGGCAAATGGCTTCGTAGTGGATGTTGGACGAGGAGTTTTAAGTTACGATAACATCGAGTTGCCACTTCAATCTAGCAGTGCCGGAGCAACTATCAGGCGAATTATCATTGATCATCGGGAGAAGCTGCCACCGAATTCGGAGACGATCCTATGGGGAAAATTGGAGGGAGGTTCTGGGTCACCCAGGTTGTGGGTTGTGGAAGCTAACGAAGAGGAGAACGGAGCCAAGGAAATTATAATCGGGAAAGCCCTAGTTAAACCAGACAACGACTATAGAGTACCAATTAGGACTCTAAATCTCTCGGATAAGACGAAAACCATCAAGAAAGGGACAGTTATCGGCAAATGTAACGAGGTTTCAACTATAGTAAAGTGTGAACAGAGAAGTCCGGTTGAAAAAGCCGACATGCAAGGGCAGAAAGAAATGGTAGAACAACTTATGCAGAAATGGACCGAAGATCTTACCGAGGCACAGAAAAATTCTGCACATCAACTACTCAAACGGTACACGTCCATATTCTGCAGTACATCGGATAATAACGGAAGGACTTCAATGGTAAAGCACCGAATTGATACGGGAGCAGAGATGCCAATTCGTCAACCACCCAGGAGGCTACCTTTGGCAAAACAAGAAGAAGTCAATCGAATGGTAACAGATATGCAGGCAGCAGGAGTAATTGAACCATCTAATAGCCCATGGAGTTCACCGGTAGTATTGGTCGAGAAGAAGGACGGTAGCATGAGATTTTGCGTTGATTACCGAAAACTCAATGCTGTGACGAAAAAAGATAGCTACCCACTGCCAAGGATCGATGACACGTTAGACACATTATCGGGTGCTCAAATATTTTCGACATTAGATCTACAAAGCGGCTATTGGCAGGTGGAAGTCCATGAGGAAGATCGCGAGAAAACAGCGTTCAGTGTGGGTAACGGACTTTGGCAATTTAATGTTATGCCGTTCGGATTATGTAATGCCCCTGCGACTTTTGAACGATTAATGGAGCGCGTGTTAAAGGGATTACATTGGAAGACTTGCCTAATATATCTGGACGACATCATCGTTATGGGGAAGGATTTTGACGAGCATCTAAAGAACTTGGCGGAAGTTTTGGATCGGATACAGGCTGCCGGATTGAAGTTAAGTCCAAAGAAGTGTAAGCTGTTCAGAACTGAAGTCAAATATTTGGGTCATCTCGTAACGATTAATGGAATTCACACCGACGAAGAAAAGATCGCAGCGGTAAAGAACTGGCCAAGACCTAAAAATTTACACGAATTACGAAGCTTTCTCGGATTGTGCACCTATTATAGACGCTTCGTGCCAGGATTCGCCAACATCGCCAAGAGTTTACACGAGTTGACCAGGAAGAACAAGGCATTCGAATGGAAGAATGACCAGGAAGAAGCATTCGTGGAACTAAGGATAAGGAGACGGTTGTGTGTCGCGCCAATCCTCGCGTACCCTATACCCAACGTGAAATTTATTTTGGACACCGATGCAAGTAATGACGGTATAGGAGGTGTGTTATCACAGGAAATTAATGGTCAAGAAAGAGTTATTGCGTACTTCTCCAAAACATTATCAAAACCGGAGCGTAATTACTGCGTGACACGGAAAGAATTGTTGGCTATAGTGGAGTGTGTCAAGCATTTCCATAAGTATCTTTATGGCCAAAAATTCCATTTACGGACAGATCACGGCGCTTTACGGTGGCTGTTACAATTCAAGAATCCAGAGGGACAAGTAGCACGCTGGATCGAACGTCTTCAAAGCTACGATTTCCAAATTGAACATCGGAAGGGAAGTGCACACAGAAATGCCGACGCATTGTCAAGACGGCCGTGTCCAGTAGAATGTAAACATTGTGGCCATGTTGAAGCAAAGGAAGGCATCATCGACGTTAGGCTTACGCAAGTGCTGCCTGATGAGGAGTGGACCGACGAAATGATCAGGAAAGAGCAATTGGATGATACGGATTTATCAGTTATAATGAAATGGAAGGAAAAGGAACACCGGCCAACTTGGAGCGAAATCGCGGACAGAACTCCCATTGTCAAGGCTTATTGGGCTCAATGGGATAGCCTCCGTCTTGAGAATGGCTGTTTAAAACGATTGTGGGAAAGCACGGATGGCAAAGTGAAGCAATTGTTGCTGGTGATACCAAAGTGCCGGATTGCAGAAATTCTAAATGAGTATCATGGAGGAGCAAGTGGGGGCCACCTTGGAATTAATAAAACTCTAGCAAAGATACGTCAACGATTCTACTGGGCAGGATGTAGGCAGTCTGTGATAGAATGGTGCCAAAAATGTGACCAATGTGCGGCGGTGAAGGGACCCGCACGCAAAAGTCGTGGAACCATGAAGCAATATAACGTTGGAGCACCATTCGAAAGAATTGCAATGGATGTAGCGGGCCCATTTCCCACCACTGAGAGCGGCAACAAATATGTGCTAGTAATCATGGATTATTTCAGCAAATGGCCGGAGGTGTACCCCATTCCCAATCAGGAGACGACAACAATAGCTGATGCCGTGGTAAACAATTGGATTAGCAGATTTGGAGTGCCGATGGAGATTCATACCGATCAAGGACGGAATTTTGAATCGGTGGTGTTTCAAGAAATATGCCAGATGCTCGGTATAAATAAAACGAGAACAACGCCTTTGCATCCACAGTCTGACGGTATGGTGGAAAGATTCAATGGTACATTGGAGGAATATCTAGCAAAGGTCGTTGAGAAAAACCAACGTAACTGGGATCGACATATACCGATGTTTCTGATGGCCTATCGATCAGCAATACATGACACAACCGGAATGACACCAGCTAAAACGTTATTTGGAGAAAATCTACGGTTACCTGGAGATCTAAAGTTTGGGGCTGTACCATCATCGGCTTTATGTGGACAAGATTACGTAGACCGAATGAAAGAGGAACTTAATGAGATTCATCAATTTGTACGGGAGAAAATACGGATGTCAAGTGACCGGATGAAGGCTCGATATGATATACGAGCAAATAACCAGGGCTTCCAGGAAGGGCAATTAGTATGGCTTCACAACCCGCAACGGAAAAAGGGATTATCACCGAAGCTGCAACCAGCATGGGAAGGACCTTATACTGTCATCACAAGGATGAACGACGTGGTTTATCGGATACGGAAGGGACATCGAGGTAAACCAAAGGTGGTGCATTTGGAGAGGCTGGCCCTATACAGAGGAGGTGATTTGGGTCCTGTTCGGGACGAACAGGCTTAGGTGGGGGTAGTGTGACGGTGACACCTAGTGTGTAATAGAATAAGTAAAACTAATAGCTCAATGTTTTACTGTACTAAATGGAATTTTCCACGATAAAAATTGTTACGTAATGTTTCTACGCTATTCCAACTGGAAAAGTCGTGAACTTTCGAGAAGCTTGGTTTGTGTATATAAAAAGGCGAACAAGATCGAATTGGATTATTAGTATTTGGAACGCGATAGTGTAAAGTTGTAAGAATAAGTAATTTTTGGTAAGCGAAAGAGTAAAGATTAAAAAGGAATTAAAAAGTGAATTAAAAAGTGTTTTTGTGGAAATAAAAATTATAAGTGAACAGTAAAATTTGAGAATAATTTATATAAAGTGATTTTGTGAATTTGTATTAATAAACTGTGTTGTAATAATTCTTGTGTGAAATAAATAAATTCGTTGGTGATAAATTAAATTGAATTGGTTTTATTCACAATCCAGTGATACGAACCTTATTTGACAAGGCAAAAACGTAACAATATTGTGACGGTGACACCTAGTGTGTAATAGAATAAGTAAAACTAATAGCTCAATGTTTACTGTACTAAATGGAATTTTCCATGATAAAAATTGTTACGTAATGTTTCTACGCTATTCCAACTGGAAAAGTCGTGAACTTTCGAGAAGCTTGGTTTGTGTATATAAAAAGGCGAACAAGATCGAATTGGATTATTAGTATTTGGAACGCGATAGTGTAAAGTTGTAAGAATAAGTAATATTTGGAAAGCGATAGTATAAAGATTAAAAAGGAATTAAAAAGTGATTTAAAAAGTGTTTTTGTGCGAAATAAAAAGTAAAAGTGATTAGTAAAATTTGAGAATAATTTATATAAAGTGATTTTGTGAATTTTGATTGATAAACTGTGTTGTAATAAATTTTGTGAAATAAATAAATTCGTTGGAGATAAATTAAATTGATTTTGTATTATTCACCATCCAGTGATTCGAACCTTGATTGACAAGGCAAAAACGTAACAAATTGGTGACAGCGGTGGGATTGTGAATAAAAAGATAAAGAAAATGATTCTCAACGAATTAAAAGTTCCAGAATTAAAAAGAGAACTAGAGAAACGGGGTTTGGCTACTGATGGTACTAAAGCAGCTTTACAAGCGCGACTACGTGGGGCCATGCAGAACGAAGGGCTGGACGCGGAACATTATGATTTTGGAGAGAAAGTAACGGATGTAGCAACCATAGAGCAGAAAGCAGAAGATAAACAACCGTTGGTCGAAAAGACACAAGAACATTCTGGAAGTTTCGATTTGTCGCAGTTAATAGCTGCTATGAACCAAATGACAGGACAGATGTGTCTAATAAAACAACAAAACGAACGACAAATGGTGAAAATTGAGCAGTCAAACCAAGAAATTAAGAATGAAATGGAACAACAAAATGTGCGACAGTTGGAGACTATAAACCAGTCAAACGAAGAAATAAAACGACAGTTGGAACAACAAAATCAGTCTAACCTAAAAATGGAACAACAAATAGAGAAAATTGAACAACCAATCCAGGAAATTGCAGATGGGCAAAAGAGAATGGACGAGAAAATTCTCGAATTATCTACTAACATACACGGCGAAGTAGAGAAGCTACAAATGGAGATTCAAAAGGTTGACGAAAAATTAGAAACGAAGGTTCAACATGTTGAAGAGAAATTGCAAACGGAGATTCAACAAGTTGTGGAAAAATTTCAACGTCTCGAGAAAGATCTAACTGATGTCAAGGCAAGTGGAACAACGACGCAAGTGGTACAGACCGTTCAATCAGTTAAGTTAAAACCACCAAACTTCGACGGTACATCATCTTTCGGCATTTTCAAATTTCAATTTGAAACGGCAGCCAATCAAAACCGTTGGAATGATGAACATCTTGTCGCAGCGTTAATAGTGGCCCTTAAAGGTGAAGCAGCGGAGGCCTTACAAACAATTCCGGAAAAAGATCGCAACAGTTATCTCGAAATTATGAAGGCGCTGGATAGGAAGTACGGCAGTGACCACAAGCGTGAAATCTATCGAATGGAATTGAAAAGCCGCTACCAAAAGGGAGGAGAATCACTTCAGGAATTTTCATCGGCAATCGAGCGATTAGTACATCTAGCACATACCAGTACGTCGGCCGATTATATGGAAAGGCTTAAAATTGACGCATTCATTGACGGTATTCGAGATCCAGAGACACGCAGGGCGGTAATGTTGTCACCTAAATCAACCTTTGCGGAAACCGTTGCGTTTGCGTTAACCATCGAGGCTGTGCAGAACTTCACCAGACCATCAGTATTTAGGCGTCAAATGAACTCAGACAAGAACGGCAGCATGGAGCGAATGGTACCGACAGTCGGAAGAGGCAGGCTTAGGTGTTGGAAATGTGACAAGTTGGGTCACATCTCAATGGACTGTCGGAAAGTAATACATGGAGAGAGAAGATCGCCACCTTTTATACGAGCAAACACGGAACGGTCGGGACAGAGGTCTAGAGGCAGCGAGCGAAGATGTTGGGTGTGTAACAGGATTGGCCACATCTCGCGAGAATGTTTGGAAGCAGGAGGAAAGCGGCACGGATTACCATCTTCCGTGGAAAGAGCACGAAGAGGAGAGCGGGAATCGGATGAGCGGATGGCAACAGTCGGTAAAGTGGAAAGGTTAGAAGTCAGTTTGAAGGAACCGAAGCTGGCTTCGCCGTCTGGTTGCCCCATAACATTCATCCCTGTTACGAGTGAAGCACGAGGCGGAAGCAGCGCCACAGTTTGGGGCAGTGTTGAAGGGAGGAGGTGTATTATTACGCTGGATACAGGAGCAACCCACACAATTGTTCGGAAAGATTTGATCGCAGGAGCAGTGCAGCTGGTTGATGGGTTAAAATTAAGAATGGCAAATGGGGAGAGTGCAATGATTAAAGGGAAAAAGATCGTGAGCATAAGGATCGGCGAAACTCTTTTCCCACACGAAGTTCTAGTCGCAGACATTGTGGACGAGGTCATTTTGGGAACGTACTTCATGAGGATGAATGGCTTTGTGTTGGATTTTGGCCGAGGAATATTGAGTAGCGATAACATCGAGCTGAAACTTAAGTTTAACGGTACGGATGCAACAGTAACGCGAGTAACAATCAGTCATTACGAGGAGCTGCCATCGAAATCTGAAACAATTGTTGAGGAAACCAAAGAACACCAGGTTAAGCAGACTTTGGATAAGAAAAGCCGAGTTGTGCGAGGTAGAGTGCGAGTGTCGGGCGACTGGATGAGAACTCGATGTGCCATACGGGCAAATGGCCAGGGATTACACGAGGGGCAACTGGTGTGGCATCACAACTCGCAACAAAAGAAGGGGGATTTATCGGCGAAAGTGCAGCCTATATGGACGGCACCCTACAGGACAAGAAAAGGACAAGGAGGTAAACCAATGACGGTACATTTAGAGAGGCTGGCCCTCTACCGAGGAGGTAATTTCGGTCCTGTTCGGGACGAACAGGCTTAGGTGAGGGGTAGTGTGACGGTGACACCTAGTGTGTAATAGAATAAGTAAAACTAATAGCTCAATGTTTACTGTACTAAATGGAATTTTCCATGATAAAAATTGTTACGTAATGTTTCTACGCTATTCCAACTGGAAAAGTCGTGAACTTTCGAGAAGCTTGGTTTGTGTATATAAAAAGGCGAACAAGATCGAATTGGATTATTAGTATTTGTAACGCGATAGTGTAAACTTGTAAGATTATTTGGAAAGCGATAGTATAAAGATTAAAAAGGAATTAAAAAGTGATTTAAAAAGTGTTTTTGTGCGAAATAAAAAGTAAAAGTGATTAGTAAAATTTGAGAATAATTTATATAAAGTGATTTTGTGAATTTTGATTGATAAACTGTGTTGTAATAAATTTTGTGAAATAAATAAATTCGTTGGTGATAAATTGAATTGAGTTTGTATTATTCACAATCCAGTGATACGAACCTTGATTGACAAGGCAAAAACGTAACATTTGGTGACAGCGGCGGGATTGTGAATAAAAAGATCAAGAAAATGATTTTCAACGAATTAAAAGTTCCAGAATTAAAGAGGGAACTTGAGAAACGGGGTTTGGCCACTGATGGTGCTAAAGCAGCTTTACAAGCGCGACTACGTGAGGCCATGCAGAACGAAGGGCTGAACGCTGACCATTATGATTTTGGCGTAGAAGTAACGGATGCGGCAACTGTAGAGAAAGCAGAAGATAAACAACCGTTGGTCGAAAAGACACAAGAACATTCTGGAAGTTTCGATTTGTCGCAGTTAATAGCTGCTATGAACCAGATGACAGGACAGATGAGTCTAATGAAACAACAAAACGAACGACAGCTAGGAGAAATTAAAAATCAAATGGTGCAACAAGGAGAGCAGTCAAACCTAAAAATGGAACAACAAATAGAGAAAATTGAACAACCAATCCAGGAAATTGCAGATGGGCAAAAGAGAATGGACGAGAAAATTCTCGAATTATCTACTAACATACACGGCGAAGTAGAGAAGCTACAAATGGAGATTCAAAAGGTTGACGAAAAATTAGAAACGAAGGTTCAACATGTTGAAGAGAAATTGCAAACGGAGATTCAACAAGTTGTGGAAAAATTTCAACGTCTCGAGAAAGATCTAACTGATGTCAAGGCAAGTGGAACAACGACGCAAGTGGTACAGACCGTTCAATCAGTTAAGTTAAAACCACCAAACTTCGACGGTACATCATCTTTCGGCATTTTCAAATTTCAATTTGAAACGGCAGCCAATCAAAACCGTTGGAATGATGAACATCTTGTCGCAGCGTTAATAGTGGCCCTTAAAGGTGAAGCAGCGGAGGCCTTACAAACAATTCCGGAAAAAGATCGCAACAGTTATCTCGAAATTATGAAGGCGCTGGATAGGAAGTACGGCAGTGACCACAAGCGTGAAATCTATCGAATGGAATTGAAAAGCCGCTACCAAAAGGGAGGAGAATCACTTCAGGAATTTTCATCGGCAATCGAGCGATTAGTACATCTAGCACATACCAGTACGTCGGCCGATTATATGGAAAGGCTTAAAATTGACGCATTCATTGACGGCATTCGAGATCCAGAAACACGCAGGGCGGTGATGTTGTCACCTAAAGCAACCTTTGCGGAAACCATCGCTTGTGCGTTAACAAATGAAACTGCACAAGCCATCACCAAACCGTCAATGAAAATACGCCGAGTAGAAATCGATACAAGCATAAACAACGAGCGGTCAACACCAAGATTCCGAGATGGAAGCTGCAAAATCAGTTGTTGGGCATGTGATAAGGTCGGTCACATCTCTCGCGACTGCTGGGAATTAAGAAGAAAAAAGGGAAGATCACCATCTCCTATGCAGCGACGACCAAGCGGGGAGCAGGCGTTGGCTAGGCAAGAAGGCCAAATGACGGCGGAGCCGTTAAACTACAACGAGTCAGCTTAAAGGGGCAGAAGCTGACTCCCACAACCGATTGCCCCATAACCTCCATCCGCGTTTCGAAAGTAGCAAGAGGCGGTGACAGCTTAACAATCAAAGGCGACATTGATGGCACGGATTGCATCATCACTCTGGATACGGGAGCAAATCGCACGATTGTCCGTAAAGATCTGATCGATGGAGGTGTACAACCAGCTAATGGATTGAAGTTACAAACAGCAACTGGAGATAGTTCAATAATAAAAGGCAAAAAGATCGTGAAAATAAAAATCGGGAGAACTCTTTTCCAACACGAAGTGCTGATTGCAGATATTGTGGATGAAGTTATAATGGGGATGGACTTCATGAGGGCAAATGGCTTCGTGGTGGATGTTGGACGAGGAGTTTTAAGTTACGATAACATCGAGTTGCCACTTCAATCTAGCAGTGCCGGAGCAACTATCAGGCGAATTATTATTGATCATCGGGAGAAGCTGCCACCGAATTCGGAGACGATCCTATGGGGAAAATTGGAGGGAGGTTCTGGGTCACCCAGGTTGTGGGTTGTGGAAGCTAACGAAGAGGAGAACGGAGCCAAGGAAATTATAATCGGAAAAGCCCTAGTTAAACCAGACAACGACTATAGAGTACCAATTAGGACTCTAAATCTCTCGGATAAGATGAAAACCATCAAGAAAGGGACAGTCATCGGCCAATGTAACGAGGTTTCAACTATAGTAAAGTGTGAACAGAGAAGTCCGGTTGAAAAAGCCGACATGCAAGGGCAGAAAGAAATGGTAGAACAACTTATGCAGAAATCGACCGAAGATCTTACCGAGGCACAGAAAAATTCTGCACATCAACTACTCAAACGGTACACGTCCATATTCTGCAGTACATCGGATAATAACGGAAGGACCTCAATGGTAAAGCACCGCATTGATACGGGAGCAGAGATGCCAATTCGTCAACCACCCAGGAGGCTACCTTTGGCAAAACAAGAAGAAGTCAATCGAATGGTAACAGATATGCAGGCAGCAGGAGTAATTGAACCATCTAATAGCCCATGGAGCTCACCGGTAGTATTGGTCGAGAAGAAGGACGGTAGCATGAGATTTTGCGTTGATTACCGAAAACTCAATGCTGTGACGAAAAAAGATAGCTACCCACTGCCAAGGATCGATGACACGTTAGACACATTATCGGGTGCACAAATATTTTCGACATTAGATCTACAAAGCGGCTATTGGCAGGTGGAAGTCCATGAGGAAGACCGCGAGAAAACAGCGTTCAGTGTAGGTAACGGACTTTGGCAATTTAATGTTATGCCGTTCGGATTATGTAATGCCCCTGCGACTTTTGAACGATTAATGGAGCGCGTGTTAAAGGGATTACATTGGAAGACTTGCCTAATATATCTGGACGACATCATCGTTATGGGCAAGGATTTTGACGAGCATCTAAAGAACTTGGCGGAAGTTTTGGATCGGATACAGGCTGCCGGATTGAAGTTAAGTCCAAAGAAGAGTAAGCTATTCAGAACTGAAGTCAAATATTTGGGTCATCTCGTAACGATTAATGGAATTCACACCGACGAAGAAAAGATCGCAGCGGTAAAGAACTGGCCAAGACCTAAAAATTTACACGAATTACGAAGCTTTCTCGGATTGTGCACCTATTATAGACGCTTCGTGCCAGGATTCGCCAACATCGCCAAGAGTTTACACGAGTTGACTAGGAAGAACAAGGCATTCGAATGGAAGAATGACCAGGAAGAAGCATTCGTGGAACTAAGGAGACGGTTGTGTGCCGCGCCAATCCTCGCGTACAATATACCCAACGTGAAATTTATTTTGGACACCGATGCAAGTAATGACGGTATAGGAGGTGTGTTATCACAGGAAATTAATGGTCAAGAAAGAGTTATTGCGTACTACTCCAAAACATTATCGAAACCGGAGCGTAATTACTGCGTGACACGGAAAGAATTGTTGGCTATAGTGGAGTGTGTCAAGTATTTCCATAAGTATCTTTATGGCCAAAAATTCCATTTACGGACAGATCACGGCGCTTTACGGTGGCTGTTACAATTCAAGAATCCAGAGGGACAAGTAGCACGCTGGATCGAACGTCTTCAAAGCTACGATTTCCAAATTGAACATCGGAAGGGAAGTGCACACAGAAATGCCGACGCATTGTCAAGACGGCCGTGTCCAGTAGAATGTAAACATTGTGGCCATGTTGAAGCAAAGGAAGGCATCATCGACGTTAGGCTTACGCAAGTGCTGCCTGATGAGGAGTGGACCGACGAAATGATCAGGAAAGAGCAATTGGATGATACGGATTTATCAGTTATAATGAAATGGAAGGAAAAGGAACACCGGCCAACTTGGAGCGAAATCGCGGACAGAACTCCCATTGTCAAGGCTTATTGGGCTCAATGGGATAGCCTTCGTCTTGAGAATGGCTGTTTAAAACGATTGTGGGAAAGCACGGATGGCAAAGTGAATCAATTGTTGCTGGTGATACCAAAGTGCCGGATTGCAGAAATTCTGAATGAGTATCATGGAGGAGCAAGTGGGGGACACCTTGGAATTAATAAAACTCTAGCAAAGATACGTCAACGATTCTACTGGGCAGGATGTAGGCAGTCTGTGATAGAATGGTGCCAAAAATGTGACCAATGTGCGGCGGTGAAGGGACCCGCACGCAAAAGTCGTGGAACCATGAAGCAATATAACGTTGGAGCACCATTCGAAAGAATTGCAATGGATGTAGCGGGCCCATTTCCCACCACTGAGAGCGGCAACAAATATGTGCTAGTAATCATGGATTATTTCAGCAAATGGCCGGAGGTGTACCCCATTCCCAATCAGGAGACGACAACAATAGCTGATGCCGTGGTAAACAATTGGATTAGCAGATTTGGAGTGCCGATGGAGATTCATACCGATCAAGGACGGAATTTTGAATCGGTGGTGTTTCAAGAAATATGCCAGATGCTCGGTATAAATATAACGAGAACAACGCCTTTGCATCCACAGTCTGACGGTATGGTGGAAAGATTCAATGGTACATTGGAGGAATATCTAGCAAAGGTCGTTGAGAAAAACCAACGTAACTGGGATCGACATATACCGATGTTTCTGATGGCCTATCGATCAGCAATACATGACACAACCGGAATGACACCAGCTAAAACGTTATTTGGAGATAATCTACGGTTACCTGGAGATCTAAAGTTTGGGGCTGTACCATCATCGGCTTTATGTGGACAAGATTACGTAGACCGAATGAAAGAGGAACTTAATGAGATTCATCAATTTGTATGGGAGAAAATACGGATGTCTAGTGACCGGATGAAGGCTCGATATGACATACGAGCAAATAACCAGGGCTTCCAGGAAGGGCAATTAGTATGGCTTCACAACCCGCAACGGAAAAAGGGATTATCACCGAAGCTGCAACCAGCATGGGAAGGACCTTATACTGTCATCACAAGGATGAACGACGTGGTTTATCGGATACGGAAGGGACATCGAGGTAAACCAAAGGTGGTGCATTTGGAGAGGCTGGCCCTATACAGAGGAGGTGATTTGGGTCCTGTTCGGGACGAACAGGCTTAGGTGGGGGGTAGTGTGACGGTGACACCTAGTGTGTAATAGAATAAGTTAAAATTAATAGCTCAATGTTAAACTGTTCTAAATGGAATTTTCCATGATAAAATTGTTCTACACTATTCTAATTAGAAAAATCATGAGCTTTCTAGAAGTTTGGTTTGTGTATATAAAAAGGCGAACGAAATCGAATTGGATGAGTAATATTTGGTAAGCGATAGTATAAAGATTAAAAGGAATTAAAAAGTGAATTAAAAAAGTGTTGTAGTACGATAAATAAAGTAAAAGTGATCAGTAAAATTTAAGAATAATTTATATAAAGTGATTTTGTGAATTTTGATTGATAAACTGTGTTGTAATAAATTTTGTGAAATAAATAAATTCGTTGGAGATAAATTAAATTGATTTTGTATTATTCACAATCCAGTGATACGAACCTTGAGTGACAAGGCAAAAACGTAACAATATATATATATATATATATATATATATATATATATATATATATATATATATATATATATATATTATATATATATATATATATATATATATATATATATATATATATATATATATATATATATATATATATATATTTTAATTATCACTTAAAAATAAATTATTTTTCAACAAATTGAATTTATTACTATAAAATTAAACGGTATCAATCGAATAAAACTAATTTATATAATTAAAAAACGAAATAAAAAGGTTTTCTTTACGAAGCTAATGCAATAATAGGTACCAAATTGTAATTTTAACAGTGCAAATATGGCAGTGGAGAGGCTGGTTTGAATTCTTTTTCAAATTAATTTTTTTTAGGCTGTGGTTGTAGTGTGTTTTTTAAATTTTTTATATTACTTCAAGTAATATTTATCAGGTAATTATAAATATGCATTTGCATCAAAATAATGAATTGCGTCCAAGTTCCCATACAAAAAATATAAAACGATTTTAACTTCACACCAAATGATGGAAACACGATAGGGAAAAATAGTTTAATAGTTTTATACTATTTTGCTATTATACTATTGACGATGGAAACGTGGTAATAATCTACAAATCATATTTTTTGCACAATTGTTTCATATTTACCAAAAATTCTAGCTCATATGTACGTTACAAATTCAGAATATAATACTTTTCATACCAGGCGCCTCGGCTTTGAGCTTCGTAAATAAAAAGTTTTTATTACATTTTTTAACTATGTAAATTGGTTTTATTCGATTGATACCGTTTAATTTTATAGTAATAAATTCAATTTGTTGAAAAATAATTTATTTTTAAGTGATAATTTAAAAAAAAAATATATATATATTGCAATGAAGTTATCTACAAAGCCAAGGCAATGCGTTCCACATTTGACTGCGAAATTTTAAAGTATGTAGTACAAAGCGAAGTGCTTTCTCAACATAACCTATAAATCACATTTTTTGCACAAATATTTCATACTTACCAAAAAATCTAGCTCATATGTACGTTACAAATTTAGAATATCTCAGTTCTTGCTATAATTCACGTGTAAAATAGACCTAAATAAAATATTTGACAGCAACCGAATGTTCAAAGCCAATGCCACCGGTATGAACGGGTCTCAGCTTCCCACTTGTGGTAACGAAGGCCGTGCCCGAATACTGTAATAGTACCGTGATAAATAATAATTTAGCTGTATTTTGTTGAAAAAAAATTAATTCGAATTATTTTGGAGTTATTTTTTTCTCAACAGAACAAGCCGCGAAATATTTTTTCGATTTAATTTTTATATTCTATGTTGGTATTTCTTCTGTTTTTCATTCAAGCAGTTACGTATTTTATTTGTTCGAGCTAGAATTAAATAACTCAAATTTTTTGTTCGAATTATTTAATTCCTGTCACGTGCAATTGTTGTTGTAAATTTCTCAACAAAATATAGCTATAGGCAACGACTGTAATAATTTGAATGAGTTTGTTTTATGCCAAAAATTATTACGTCTGAATATTTAACACGGTATTCGGGCATGGCCTACATATTTCGAGGCGCCTGGTGTGAAAAGTACTTATCTCTCAGTTCGTGCTATAATTCACGTGTAAAATAGACCTAAATAAAAGATTTGATAGCAACCGAATGTTCAAAGCCAACGCCACCGGTATGAAAGGGTCTCAGCTTCGCATTTGTGGTAACTAAATATTTCGAAGCGAGGCGCCTGGTATGAAAAGTATTTAAGGCGACGATATGTAGATCTGAACACATCAAGAGCAGCGTCACATGTCCCACATATTCCACTTTGTCATCGATTTTCTTTTAATCAACATTTATCTATTAAAATGATCCATTATTTAAATATTTTTATAAAAATTGCTTTTAATTTTGCTTAATATACGACTATCTATGAATACATAAGCAAATCAAACATATATTTAAATTTGCTGCTCGCTGCCGCTGCTCGTTGTGTTTCACGCTGGATTTATATATTCCAAAATCAATCGCTTCTATCTTCACATGTTTAAAATACCCTCCCGGCGCAAAAATATATATGTACAGCAAAAATGTACAGCGTACGAACAGTTTACGAACGCTTTTTTTTATAATACACTACTACATTTACATTCTCTATACACAGTGCTGTCAATTATATCTTGCGGCTTTGTTTTATTTTCAATTTTTTTTGTACAAATTAAATTAAAGTTGTCGTATTGTGAAAATAAAAAAAACTTCTGATAAATATTGTTAGTTTTTCGTGGCATTCAAGAGCAGCACTATATCCATAATATCGTATAAAAATCATTGTAATGAATATTTTAAAAGGTATTTAAGTAATACTCGAAGTACTTCATCTATGATTGAAACATTTTATTTCATTTCAGAAAAAGATTAATTAACAAATTTGGCACGTTGTGTCTTGTGTTGCGGCTCACTTGAAGAAAAATACAAATAAAAGATGAGATTTAAAAAAATTGTTTTATTCTAATTAAATGGGGCAATTCGAACTAAACCGTTCGTCAATGTTACGCTTAGGTAGTTCGTAAACATTACGTTTAAGCGTACACGTTATGAACACTTTTATACATACTAATACATACAAAAGTCTTCGCAAATTTGTTTCACTTCTCATGTGACAAAAGTACACATTACGTACTATATTCGTACTGTTTTAGTGTAACGTTTACGAACACCTTAGTATAGCAAAGGCTTCGTAAACCGTACGTTTATGATAGACCTGGTCTGGAGGGTATACACAAGAAAACGTCAAATTGTTGACACCTCGCCATAAAATTATGAATATTATGCAAAAACATATTTTAGTATTAATTTATTAAAAAATAACAGAACTAATATGACCACTATAAAAATTAACCAAAAGGAATATTTAAAGAAATATTTGTCATCAAATATTGGTGATGAAAAAAAGAAGAAAAAGAAAAAATCGAAGTCAAAGAAAACGTAAGTTTGAAATAACTTCAAAATGTGTTGAAACCAATTGTTAATCATTTACCATTTCTCATTTGTAGTGTTAAAATTATCGACGATGATATTGACTTATCGAAAATCGAAACGAATGACGATGATATGGATGTATTTCAAACGGGTGAAGATGCGCCACAAATTGTCGGTGTGATTGATGACCGCCCACCTGAATTGCAAGCACTCGACTATCAGAATAGTAATAAGTGGAAGGCGGTTAATAATGATAATTTTTCAAAAATGTTGAACTCGGCAAAACCATCATGTTCTACGAGTAAGCTGGCTAAAGAGAGTTCTCAGATAGGGGAAAATAAAAAAAAGAAAGATTCGAAAAGATCTTCGATATCTTTGGAAAATGATGATTTATCTCCATATAGTAGAAGAGATAGTAAGAAGCGTATAGATTCCTCACCTCGAAGAAAAACAAGTAAAATGGACTATTCGCCGGAACATAGAAAGCATAAAGGTAATCTATCTCCCAAACGCCACAAATCTCGCAAATATGACGATGATTTATCTCCGAAGCGTTATGCGAGTAAAAAAGATAGTGACGCCGATTTATCACCAAGGCGAAATAAAAATAAACGTCGTAGCGAAGATTTATCACCGAAAAGATATAAAAGTAGACAAGATACGACTAAAGATTTATCGCCAAAACGGAGTAAAAATCGCAAGAATCTTGAAGATGATTTATCTCCAAAACGATCCAAACAACGGCAGTACAGCGAAGATTTGTCTCCAAAACGTTATAAAAACGCTACAAATAACGTTGTATCAACAAAAAAGAGCCGAATGCACAAGAACGCTGATGACGATTTATCTTCAAAACGTTATAAAAGTCCACCAGAGACTGGCAGAGATTTATCTCCAAAACAACAAAGAACTAGAAAGACCAGTGACGTTGATTTATCTCCCAATAGACATCAGAGTAAAGGTAATTTGCCTAAACGAACAAGAAAGTCGAGATTTGACTCACCGTGTCCGTATCAAAGGCGAAGTACAAGTTTAGATAGCTCACCGAAACGGCGGTCTCCACCAAAAGAAAACAGCTCGCGCAATCGATTAAGTAGAAGTGCATCATTTGATTTAACACCACCCCGAAAATCAACGAATAAAATTCCTGAACGACACAATAAACGCGGTGATAATTATTTGAGGAATTCACCATCACCACCACGACACAGTAAAATCAAACGGGAAGATGATTCGCCACCGCCTACGCATTCGAAAATGATGACAAAGACATTGGATGGAAAAACTGCTGGCCTCTCAGACGCGAAAGCATTACGTACGGAAAACGCTAAATTCAAAGAACATGAACAGAAATTATTCGAAAAAATGACAGACGAAATGTCTGGTCGACATGCTGATGTTGTGATGAGAGATCGTTCAACCGGAAAAAGACGCAATTTTGAAGAAGAATCTGAGAAGCAACGTAGAAAAGATGAAAAGGAGGAGGCTAAGAAGGCAATTTACGATCGTTGGGGCGCTGGTCTTAAGCAAGTCGAACAACATGAAGTACGGCTTGAAGAGATCTCGCATGAAATGAATAAACCATTGGCACGCTATTCGAACGATCAAGATTTAGATGCTTATCTGAAGAAACAAGAACGTCATGGTGATCCAATGTTGGAATACATTCGCCAAAAGGAACGTGAGAAAAACAAAAAACAAGGAATCCCAGAAATGCCAAGATATGAAGGTTCATTCCCAGATAATCGATTTAATATAAGACCAGGATATCGATGGGATGGTGTGGACCGATCAAATGGTTTTGAAAAAAAATGGTTTGAAACAATCAGCAAAAAGAAGGCAGTGGAGGAGGAAGCCTATCGATACAGTACCGAAGATATGTAGTCATATTTTTTTAAATAAAAACCTTTTTAATAAACTAAAATTCGTTTTCATGTGAAAAATTTCCTTTGAACTAAAACTACCTGATGGAGTAATATTCTTGAAAAAAGCAAACGATTTATTATGTTTCCTATATACAATTATATTTATAAGTGAAATCGATAAAAAATATTTATAAAAATAAATTAAAAAAAGAAAGAAAAGTAAAGAAAATAGAATTCAGATGAAAATGGAAAAATTTCAGTAGCGGTTACCTCCACCACGGTTGTAATTGGAGCGTCCTCCTCCTCTTCCACCACCACTGCCACCGCCGCGATTAAACGATGAGTATCCCTGGCCCTGATTATAATCCCGGCCGCCAGTGCCTTGGCCTCCAGCGCCTCCCCGATTTTGATTTTGAGAATTATCGTAGCCACCTCGAGTTTGTGACCAACCACCTTGAACTCGGCCACCCCCACCACCACCACGGTTGTCATATTGACTAGAACCACCCGACTGTTGTTGCTGCTGGTAATTAAAATTTTGAGATTGCTGGTTGTAGTTTTGTTGTTGATGTCCAGAAGACTGATTTTGTTGAAAATTTTGGGGTGGTTGGATCCAAGGAGTATCTCCACCCCGACCTCGACCACCTCGATCACCACCTCCGCCACGGCCTCCTCCATGTCCGCCACGACCACCACCACGGCCACCTCCAGCTCCACCTCCACGTTGAATCCATGATGGCATTTCAGGCGGCGGTGGAATATGTTCGTGGGCACGTCCACCACGATCGGGTACCTGGCCAATAATTAGACGCTGTATTTTACTCTTAGTAAACTTTCTAACACTAGAGTTGCTCGTTTTCTCAATAATCGCTAGACTATCACGAGCCGCTATTAACGCTGAAATATTAGTATCTTCGCCACCAACTTGAAAATCATCCAATTTCTTTCTTCTTGGAGTATATTCTTTGGCTATGAGATCTTCTTTACCTTTCAAACGGTCAGACCATTGAAATGACTGAATTGTAACGTCTAAACGGGCGAGCATCATTTTTCGCCTAATATCATACTCTTCGTCTAAATCTTGTTGTATCTGTTCTAGCATCTTCCATTGATCCATAGTCAAATTTTTGTTTGGATTAAACAAAGCTTTACCTAATCGTTTTGGACCAGCCTTTTTAATCACCTCATCCAATCTGGATGCCATTTTATCGAATAATATTTTTGGCGAAATATTATCAGGTGGTTTTCCCATACTTAGTGCAATGGTCAATTCTTTTAGTGCCGCAGCAATCGGGGTTTCATGCTAAAAATAAATTGAAATAAATTAATTAGATTAGTTATTAAGAAAACTGGATGATATCACTTACTATGGTTATCACTTTACTGGTATCTTTTGGCTTATTAACGTTATACATTTTAAGCCCCATAAGTTCAGTCAGTAGAAAATCTAAGAGTAAAGTTCGGGATTCCACGGTTTGCAATCGATCGGAAACATGTCCCGTAATTAAATCTATATGAGGACATTGTAGTTCCTTCAAAAAACCAGACAACTCCACCATGAATGTGTTGACATCAACTTCCTCTTGTACCAGTTCCTCCAATCCACCAAGTATTTTAATTTCACCCGCCAGCCATACAATCAATTGACGGTAATCCTTCGATTTTATGCCATCTTTGAGAGCAAATTGCAATTCCTCCAAAATCAATAAATTCCCTGAATACCTAAATTAAATTGGTAAGGTTGGTTATCAATTTCACAATATGTTATTAAATTGGTTAGGTGAAATAATTTTTTTAATAAAACATCAACAAGCATATTTACCCTACTAAATTCAATGTTTCAATTAATTCACTTTCCATTTTAGTCTCTTATTTTACTAAATTAATATGGAATTTATGTAATTTTAATAGAAATTTTATCAAAAAACTAAAAAACCGGGCACCTCAAATAATACCTTCTGGTTTTTTTTTCTTGATACAAAATTTTTATTGTAAATCCTACACAACAATAAAAATTGTGTAGAGCTTTTTTATTGAGTTTATTTTAAGTACAATGGATTATTATTTGAATGTGGCTACGATCAAATATGTTGCTCATTATGTGGTTAGCCTCGGTTGCTTGTGTAAAGCAACACGTTTGCTGGGTCGTTTAGGATAATACCGATTTTCCATCGTCAATAGTATAATGCATAATATTATAATACTGCCGTGCTAAACAAGTTTTACTGATCTACATTCCCAAGTATTTTTAATTCCAACTATTTTATAATATTCCATAATATATCCATAACTTAGTTCTGGGTTAACCTTTGTTTGTTACGAATTATTATAAGAAAACATATGCACCGTGTCGCAATTATTGGGAACTCACAGAACTCACTATATAAAAATTGTATACATGTGTGTGTGTGGAAATAATATTGGCGGGAATATTTTTTAATGTGTAGGTGTGTAAATGTCAAGCTCGAAATTTGGTGGGTAAATCAAATTATTCATTAATGAAACAAAATTTATATTTTTGTATTTTTATTTTGGTAACCAAATATGTATATAATACAATATAAAATGGCGTCGAGCGTCCGTAAAAATATTTATTAACACAAAAAAAAATCAATATCACTAAACCACTGCACCGATCAACCTATTATAATAAGACACAAAAACAAACTGATAAACTACGTAAGTAAAAAAAAAATGTTATATAAAATGTATACATATTCACACCAATACTATGTTGTATTTTTAACGAATTCGAGTTGTGTGAGTTTCGGATATTTTGTCAAAATCCAAAGGAAAATACAGTAGCTCAATTTTGAGTTCTGTGTTGTTATACTTGGGTTTTTGGCGAAATTGAGTTATTGATGCCAATTAAAAGGCATTGATATCCTTTATATTTTACATAAATGGTCGTGTTCAGTCGGGCAAAAGTGATAAAAAATATCATGATATTTTTTATTACCCTAACTTCATTTCGTTGTATTTTATGTCATGCCCCACAGAACAACCAAAATGAAAAAAGTGATTTTACACGTCAAACTTCTGTAGAGCATCTTTATTTGGGCAACATCAAAACCAATTCATCGCGATTTTTTATAAAATAATAAACAATAACCTTCCTGAATATTATTAAAAACATCACACCACAATCAAAAGCCAAATATTTTGTTTTCAAATATGTATTTATTTTGACAGCTAAAACCAAAAAAAAACTTGGTTTTTTTTGTGATAAATGAGTGCGTTTTATGGCAAAACGTGATAAAAAATATCATGATAAATTTTATCACTTTTGCCCGACTGAACACTAGGAATAAATATAATTAAATCTACTCGTATCACAGAAGAAAGATTAACCAGAACCGTTATAACGCTGTTTTTGTATGGACAAATTTGGACTCATTTTTTTGACCTTGGTTTGCCGAAGGTAAGAGAAAGTTGGGTTATGTATTCTTTGGTTTACTGGTTTTGATTTGAAATAATAAAAATTGAGAATCCTTAACAGTATAGTTAGTGAAATTATTTGTCAAGTTTTGTTTTGACAGCATAATTTGTATTAAATATTCAAAAAATTCATAATATTCGAAAATAATTATACTTCAATGTCCAAAAAAGAAAGTAAGATGAAAAAAAAAATTGATCCACGCAATGTCTATTCTGGTTAATCTTTCTTCTGTGCTCGTATCGTATTCGCTTAATTGGCGAATGTAGACGGTTAAGCGAGAAGTGTACATTTATCAACATCTCGGTACACACGATTCGTTAAATGTTCATTGATCACATGTAGGCGAATGTTAATGAACATTTCTATACTGAATACTGATAGACATTTTTAGTACATATATCGTAAAATTTTTTCATTTAATTTCAAATTGAACAAATTTGTTGTTTTTAAAAATTTTTCAAGTTTTTCGGTTTACATATTCAAAATTGAAAATGTAAATAAATAGGACGGCTATATTGATTTGGCCAGTGCAATATTAATAAATAGTTGTGTTGTAATGTTATTAAACGGTCTGTTGCTCGCTGAGCTTTCCGCCGGCTTGCTAAACATGTCTTACGTGCTGCCGCGATTTCTGCTGTCCACCAATATGTAGAAGGCTTCCCGTGGCGTGGTTTCCTCTTTGGCATGGATGCCTCACATGCCGAGCCAATGAGACCCATAGTAGAAGCTACCACCGCCTCGGCCGCAGCTCTTCCGTTCATACCTGAGCTACTTTCTGCTATCTGCCGCCTACCTTTCGACAGTTCCTCCATGAACCGCTCCACATCCAGCCTTTGCAGGTTCCACCTGTGAGGTTTAACCGGCGTGTCAATCCGCTGTCTTCTGCCAACCTCAAATTGGATGTATTGGTGGTCACTGCCGCAATAATCCTCCATAACCATCCAGTTATGGGTGTGCGGAACTAGGGCCTCCGATGCGAGGGTGATATCTGGTATCGTCTCTGTATACCCTGGTCGGCGAAAGGTTGTCACAGAGCCGCTATTCAGCACCAAGAGTCCTGCTCTGGCGGCCATTTCCAGAATGAGTCTACCTCTTGTGTCGGGGTTTGGCATCCCCCACTCGAGTGCTCTCGCGTTGAAATCTCCGGCCACCACCAAATGCCCAGACATTGCGGCTATCTCGTCCTCCAGAGCATCCAGCTTTGATCCAAACTCTGCGATTCTTTCGTTCGGGGTGAAGTAGCAACTTACGTAGGTTATACCTGCTGCTTTCACCCAGACGAAGCCCCTTCCTGCTCCATGATTTTCGGCGAAAACTTTACCGCTAGGTATCCATATTGCCGCTGTACCGAGCAAGTCGGCGTACCATCCTGTGGATTGCTTATCTCGGTACTGTTCGCTTAGCATAAGCAACTCGACTCCTTTTTCCACTACCAGCTGATGCAAGAGTTGGTCAGCCGTTTTGCTCCTATTCATATTCCCTTCTGGAATCGCACCCTCACATACGAAACGGAGGAGGGACAGCGAGAAATGCAGGTCACAGCTGGAGCAGTTCAGGGGTCGATCCTAGGACCCGATCTCTGGAATGCCTTTTATGACGAGCTACTTCGAGAGGAGATGCCCGATGAAACCCATCTTGTGGGCTATGCGGATGACGTTGCAGTACTCGTTGCTGCGCGGGACACCAAACAGGCCCAGCTGAAGTTGAACCAGGCTATGCGGGCCATAAATGGCTGGATGGAGGAACACGGACTGGCCTTAGCTCTCAGCAAAACTGAGATTACGGTACTAACGAAAAAGAGAATCCAACCATCTCTCCCGATATGGGTTGGCAATGAGGTGATCGAAACAAAGCCGCATTTAAAATATTTAGGAATATTTATAGACTCGAAACTGAGCTTTTTCGAGCAGATCCGGCAGACAGCAGATAAGGCGGCAAAGGGAGTGACCGCCCTAAGTAGGCTCATGGCCAACACCAGCGGCCCAAGGGCTAGTAAGAGGCGACTACTTATGGCAGCGGTTCAATCGGTTCTGCTATATGGGGCAGAGGTTTGGGCAGACTCCATGCACAAACAAATGTATCGGAAGCGGCTTCTACAGGTACAGAGGCGAAGCGCGCTGCGTGTGGCGTCGGGATATCGGACGGTGTCGGAGGCCGCCATCTTGGTTATAGCGGGATGTATCCCCATACATCTTGTAGCGCAGGAGCGGAAAGCTATATACCACAGGAAACTGGAAGTCGGCCGGAAGGTAGCGAGTATGGAGGAAAGGTCCCGAACCATGCAAACCTGGCAGAGGGCATGGGAAAATGAGACAAAAGGGAGATGGACAGCCAGAGTTATTGCTCTGGTGGGCCCCTGGACCGAAAGGAGTCACGGAGAGGTCGGTTATTACCTGACCCAGTTTTTGAGCGGCCACGGGTACTTCAGAGCATACCTGTGGAGGATGAGGAAGGTAACGTCGGCAGAATGCCTATACTGCCCAGGGAGTACCGATGACGCGGAGCACACTTTCTTCTCGTGTGACGAATGGGAGGAGCAGAGAGCGACGCTGGAAGCAGAAGTGGATATATGGTCCCCAGAAACGGCGGTGGAAATCATGCTCCGAGGAGAGAATGAGTGGAACCTAGTAGCCCACTTTGTGGAGGAGATCCTGAAAGCGAAGAAAGGGGATCTAGACAGATTCCCATAATGTAAGAGGAGGCTCGGAGGGAGCAGTGGGAGGCCTAGCCCGAAGTAATGTGCAAAACGGTTCCAGGCTAGGCCAGGAGGAGGGGTAGGTGGTTTTAGTCGGTAGGGCAGCAATGCGAGTCCGACACACGGTGCGTAAAGAGCATTCCCACCTTCCCTAGCAAAAAAAAAAAAAAAAAAAAAAAAAAAAAAAAATGTTATTAAACAGAAATAAAAATAAAGTATTTAAATATCGCTTTTTTACTAAAAATTAACAGCAAATTTGATAATATCCAACCAAACAGCCATTCCGACCATTTAAATGAAAATTGGCATTTAACATTACTTTTGAAATCAATTATATATTACGTTTTAAGAATTTTCAGATATTATTTCTCTAAAAAAACTTTAAAAATACATGCAAAGTTCAATAAATAACATTTCCATTAAAACAAAATTCTAAAGATAAATGCACTAACATTTCAAATTATATTTGTTAACATTTTGTCGCTTCGTGTGGATGGGACACAAATCCATCGACTCCCACTAAACAAAGCGATTCGTTTACGATACGAAAATGATGTTTGTTGTTCATATAAAATATCGTTTACGAATCGTTTTTGCGATTCGAAATCGATATGTTTACGAATCCAACGTCCCATGATAATTAGAATTATTTACGTAACGTAAATAGAAAGATTTTTACGATACGTTTACGACGCTTACTTTTCATATCGTATACGTATCGTATTTTTCGTGTTGGTTACGATAGTATTTATTTTGGATGAGCAAAAATAAAAAGCCAGTTTTATAATACGATTCAGTTTTTTTTTATTTATTTGCAGTATTATATTTCCTCACATCTTAAAAAATAAACAATTAGTATAAAAGGATTAAATTAATAAACAAAAATGGTTTAAATAAATTGTAAAAGAAATATATGATTACATTGTATTATTTGCACTCACAACACCAAATATTTCCTAATGATTTTAGTTTCTTTTTACACAAATATCGCCGTCCGCTTTTGTTTTAGGTTACACTTTAATTGAAATGGCGAGTAAGAGAATGTGCAATAAACAATTTTTATTTTCGTTTTTTCTATGGGAGTAGAAACACAAATAAGAAAGTGCGTGGCGTGATATAAAAAAATATGTATCGTTCTCATATCGCAATAGTATCGTTTTCTCCGAATCGCTTTTTTTGTTTAGAGGGTTGTTTCCTTTGATGTGTGTCGTTTACCGCCTATTTAACGAACACAAGCAAATGAAAATATTCGTCATGCGAAAACCATCCACACGACGTTTACATTCGCTAAATGCGCGCATAAGTGTACATTTCACACCTCGTGTGGATGCGGCTTAATAATTTTTTGAAGTATTTCCCTTCTGTCATATTGTTGTTTGATTTTAATGGCAAGCAACGCATTTTTTTATACGCATCGAATTGGCTTTCGTCTAATATAAAAAACATAATAATTCAAATTTCCTTCTATTTCCATTTTAATAACGTTTGCAAAAAAAAAAAATAAGTGGTGAGAAGACAGTTCTGTATGCGGTAATGTACGTATTTGAATTACATGAAGTTAGCTAAACGAAAACTAATCTGAGAAATCGGAATATTTTTACAAATCAAAAAAATCAATCTAATCAATCTGAAAAAAAATAAGAAACAGCAAAAAAATTGATCAGATCGATCTGACTTGAAATAAGAAACAACTTTTTAGTACTCAGATCAATCAGATTGATTAGATCAGAAATAAGAAACACAGCAATAGTGTAGCGTAGGCCTATATTTGTTAGGACGTAGTAGAACAGGATGATGGTGCAACAATTCTCCCCAAACATTTGGAAAATATAATACGATAGCTAGGTTTATCTTCAGGAAACGGGAAGCTCATGGGTATTCTCAAATCAGAATTGCAAGGCAAAATAAAAAATATTGGAGGCAACTCTATTACGGATTAAAATAAAACGTTAATGATGTGGTGCATACGATTCAACGTTTTAATTCAATCGACCAGTTAATTCTTTAATAGCTTCCTGTCAGGCGATAGTGGCAGCACTCAAATTTACTCCCTAGATCAATATGCCATATAAATAAGAATCTTTAGTTGACATAAACTAGAAGAAAATAATTGTCGGCAAGCTGCTGCAGTTGAAAATTATTATGTTGCTATTATTATATTGCTGCAAACGATATATTATGTTATCATATTGACTAGTTGACATGTTGTGTCAAAAATGATCATAGCAAAAGATCGTAATAATTTGGATATATGCGATTTTTTCAAATAAATGTCAAAAATGTGTACTAAAAAATATTTATTACAGGTTTCGGGCACAGTATATATATATATATATATATATATATATATATATATATATATATATATATATATATATATATATATATATATATTTCAATTTAATTCACAAAAAATTTTACTAAAACTAAATTAACTAAATTTTTTCCTAACCACAATAAAAAAATGGACTACATTAATTTTTTACATGTAGAAAAAAATTGGCTATAGTAAACTTCTCGGGGGTACATGAACTAAATAAATTTTTCAATAAGAAAAATTAAAAAATAATAAAAAAATAATAAAAAAAATAAAAAGAAAACAATAAACAAATATTTAATATTTAAATTAAAAAATTATTTTTTTTAATTTTTTTATTTTATTTTTTAATTTTCCTTAATGAAAAATTTATTTAATTTATGTACCCCCGAGAAGTTTACTATAGCCAAAAAATTTATTTATCATAAATTGTGCAGAATAAAATTCCTACTAACTTCTTGAACTCACACTCTATTTAAATAATGTCGAATTCTTTAGGGAAAAATAAATCAATAAATTGATTTTTTTTTTGATCTTTTTTGACTTTACATATTCTTTCGAAAGAAAGAAATTGATTATTTTTTGATAGATTTGGTAGATTTCATTAAAATTTCACAAATACGTAAAAATGTAAGCGTCAAAATTAGGTAAACAAAAATAAGCCATTTTCATAAATCATTTGTGGTTATATTTTGATGCGAATAGTTGCGTTTTAATCTAAATTAACATTTTTATCTTTTTATGGTAAAGATTTCACAATACAATATGCAAAATGCTGTAAAATGAGTAAACATAACCTTGCTTTTTCATTTGTTATTTTTTCACCAATACAACTATGTACAAATAAATCAATTAATTTTTTTTTTCATATTTTTTGGCAAATAAAAAAATCGATTTTTTTTTGGAAATCGGAAGAATTTAACATAAATCTAAAGCCGCTTCTAGACCATCCATTGGTAATTTTTACTAATATTGCCTCATATTTACCTATTTATGTAGTAGGCAGCAAAACCTTATAAAATTTTCTCTCTAAAGAGAGTATTCTTGCAAGTTTTGAGTAGTAGTGATAATTTCATGTTAAAATTAAAATACGCCAATGTGAGCCAATATTTGTATTAATGGCCAATAGTCTAGTTGCGGCTCTATCCTGTTTAACCTCAACTCGACTCTTTAATCCAAAAAATTGCTCATAATTTTAATCATGTAACCTCGGTTAAAATCAAAACTAACAAATTTTTATTAGTACATGCATATATACCATTATATCATTTATATATTGAATAATTATACATACTTTGTAGTTATGTATACATAAATGAATAATTTCTATCTCAATATTAACCATTCGCATATATTTAATTTTAGTACATCTTTATTTTCAAAATATATCCTCCTAATTTTGGGCAAATATATTCAAACGTCATCTAAAATAAAAATTCGCCTACAATTTGCCGAAATCTCCTGTTTGCTAGTACTTTTTTAGTGTGCCTGTGTTGTACAGTCCGTCTCCGTGTACATATTCGTTTCACACAAACACACTTCGCATTCCAATTTTAATAAAACAAAAAGTCAAAAAGTTTTAATTTTTTCTAATCCATACAAGAAATTCTTTGAAGTTTAGATTTAATTAAATTTTATTGTTAAACAAGTAAAAACTAATTTTCCATTTGCATCTACCACATTTTTTAATACAAAATATTTAATTGTTTTATTAGAAAATAAACTAAAAAGTTTTTTTTTATTGGTTTTTGGATATTGTAATTGTATTATTGTGGAGAAATAAAACAACACAACATTTATAATACGGAGTGAAATATTTTGCTGTTATTTTTTTTTCTAATTGTTTTTTAGTGCAATATTCCAGCGAAAAAAGGTAAAAATAATAATTTATTTACGGTTTGGATATCGATACATTAGAATTTTTGTATTTCCCTTGTCGAATGAACTTGGAAAATTTCAAATCTAGAAAAATTGATATAGGTTATGACGATGATGATGGTGGTAGTTTTGTTGTTGTCAAATTGATGTGTGTATGTATTTACAAAACATTACATTTTCCTCTTAATTTAATTATTGGTATTAACAAGAAACAACAAAAAATGAAACTAAATAACATATTATCGTCTTATTAGATGGTATACCTAACTAGTATTATATTGCACAATATAATAATTCCTTTAATA
Organism: Tipula vernalis; assembly: GCA_958295665.1. NCBI lineage: Eukaryota > Metazoa > Arthropoda > Insecta > Diptera > Tipulidae > Tipula > Tipula vernalis. The sequence goes on from OY282559.1 coordinate 276,929,403, forward strand.
TAATTTTTTTCGATTTATTGTACTTTCGTGGGTAATGCATATAATTTTCTTCTTTTGAACAGTGACAGCGTTGTTTACCTAAAAAAAATTGTATCAAACATTAATAAACATACGTACTAAAATCATGTATTTTTTTCATTTTAGTTTGTGATACTATAAAATATTGTGAATCCATTGATAAAGGAAACAAGGATAAAAAAGGAAACTTTTATTGTTTACAAACAAGAAGACAACAAAAATTCTACATTTTAATTAAAAATGGCTGATCAGCAATTCTTTTTAAAATGGAATGATTTTCAAACTAATATGGTAACATCATTTCGGCATCTCCGCGATGAAAAAAGTTTTACAGATGTAAGTACGACATCAAACAAGATTATTTGTCATTTTGTTAACATTCTGTTGGAGTTGACAATAAAAACATATGACCGATTATTTAATTCTAGGTTACATTAGCGTGCGAAGGTCAAACATGTAAGGCACATAAAATGGTACTTTCAGCCTGCAGCCCGTATTTTAAAACACTTTTAGAGGTAAGCGCATTAAGTTGAGTATTTTTTGTCTCTGGTTTTAATCAAAGCCGATATTTGACAAGATGCTATCTAAGAAATATTATAATTACATTCAATCGTGAAAAACGCAATAATTTATATATAATACAAAAAATGGATTGCAGAATAATAATTCTTGACATAATTTTAAGTATGTAGTAAAGAAACAAAACTTAAAGTTATTTTAAGTTATTTTATAGATGCCATTCATTTAGAATACTCCCTCTTTTACAATTATGTGGTTTCTATTTGTTGGCTGATTTTTTATATGTCAATTATATCTATCGAAGCAACATCAGCCAGTAATTGCGTATTCTTTCTATACTCCAGGTTCGCTTCCCAATTATTAGTAGTTTGTACACTATGAGTAACTTTTATCCGGGGAATTTCATTGCACATCTACCCCGTATTTCTTGTCATAGAACATAATTGTATATCTGCACCTGGAAGTCTACCAGTCAAACACGATTTTCATTTGGAAGGTGTAAAATTCCATAGTAAATGAATCAAGAATCGTTTTAGAAATTGGCTCAAAGCAATGTTTACATGCATCGCTACGCCGAGAAATGGTATTATTTTCAGTAACGTTAACATAAGAAAGTCAGAATAACGATATTTGTTAGGCCCTACGCACGGGCCGATGGTCGGTCCGACTAAGTCTGGTGCGCACGTATGATCCGACGTTTGTTATACAGATGTTACACTATCATAATTATGTAATAAAACAAATATAATTTTTTAAACTGTCACAAATATTCTTTTATATTTATTATTATTATACATCTATTATATAAAATATATAAAGCAGAGTCATATTTTATGTCAAAAAAAATTTAAATTTATGTTATAAATGTGGTATTAGGTATCCGCTTCAAAGATAAAAACACTGACGTTCTCGTTCTGATTTGCTCAGGACTAGATGGTAGGATGACGGTCGGATAGCTTTACCATCTGAAACACTCGACAAAAATTTTGTAGTACGACAATACAATAAACGACCTGATAATACATCTGACCCGACCCAAATAGACCCCTCCCTACCTCCTGATCAAATCGGTCGTGTGTAGAGATCCTAACGTAGCGATATTTGGTGACATGTTGTAAGTTCGATAGAGTTTCTATCTCTAGAATAAAATTGTACACTTTCGCTTGTTAATTATGTTTGTTTTCTATCGCGACCACAGTCTGACGTGTACCCATTTGCTAACTTTGTGATGATTTAATAATGAATTTTTATTTGGTTTGAGAAAGCTAAGATAGATTGCAATAAAAACCGTAATTGAAAAAGCGAAACAGTGTATAATTTTATTCTTAAAATAAGAGACAGGAACTGTATCGAAGATCGTTAAAGTTAGATACAAGATATTTATCATATTTAAAAGAATATTTAAACCATTCAACATTTTTTGTTAGATTTTTTATCTTTTCCAGAACATGGTTTTACAGGAAATCTAACATATTTGGAATGGATTTTTTTCTTGTTAAATGTGAAATACATTTGTATTGTATCTAACATTAAATCCAAAATTTCACAATAAGTCCGATTCAGTGGAAATCTTCGTCAGTCTTTTCTTCTATTCTGCTATTATTTCTATGAGAACTAAACAGATGTGACTCAAACAATTCATAAGTTTGTGCGAATTTTTTGTAAATCATCGAGAATTGATAGCATTAATAGAAGAAAAGACAAAACCCAATTTTATTTTCGTTATTGAGTTTCTACATTCCATTTTTATTTTTCACTTTTAAGTAAATTTTGGCAACAGAAAACTTAACGGAGAAAAAATCGCTAAGATTTTAATAATTTATTTATTTGCGAGATATAACGAAAACGTAACTCAGAAGGAAAATATAACGAAACTGAAACCGTAACGTAACAATTAACAAATAATTTAAAAAGTACAAAATATAAACATTTTTTTATAGAAATATGCAAAAATATCCTAATTTTAATACAAAAATTTCAAAAAAAAAAAGAAAATTGTATTTCCTTTTTTTGGAAATTTTTCTATTAACCCTTTAAATACGGAAATATATTCACAAAACTAACTTTCTAAACTAAATCGAAGGACATGCAAGTGTTGGTCGATTAAAAAAGTAACAAGGAAAACGCAAACTGAAACCAAAAATGATATTATACATATTTAATTATTAAATAACGAAAACTGACACGAATTAAAGTTTTATTGTTTCACATATTCTTTTTGTGAATTTGAACGGCTTTCTTATAGGTCAGCACTTATTTAAGGGGTTTGGGTTTGAATGGATGGGATTATTGGTAAAATGAAAGATCGCAAAAAACAGATCTATGAATTAATGCAAGATTTAGGCTACGTGCAGAATAATAACTGCCAAATTTTAAGTGCAAACATAATGATAATACGCAAATCCCAAACAACCCATGAATAAATTTAAATTAAAGAGATCAAAACTCAGCTAATTTTGAATAAGATATGAATATGTAAAATAGTAAGATTCTTATTTGATTTGAGTCGGATTCACACGTTTCTTATTTAAATCAAATACGAATCTTTTACGTATGGTATTGTATAGACACAGAAATGTCCTTGGTCATATCTCTTTAACGATCAAAATTAATATCATTACCGATATTATATCTGTGTTCCAATGCGACACATTTGAGTAAATAACCAATGGAACGCAAATTTTAGTAACATATAAAAACAACTACACCATCGATTTAGTATGAGCAGCTGGGAGTAGTTGCAAATATATTTGTATGTAGGTTGCTCACGTCAATGGAACACAGCTATTACCTCCACAACTTTTGTATTATTCCTTTATTATTTGTCAAACGTTCACAATAATTTTAAATGGGATTAAAATGATTGTGCACTAGAATTTTGGAGGTGATTGTGACATTAATATTAATCGTGTAAAGTTAGCTTATAAATTTATTCATGGCTTGTCGGTATTTGTATATTATCATTATGTTTGCATTATTGAAGAATTTAAAATTTGGGAGAGTAATAACATAATCTAGAAGTTTGCATTAATACATAAATCTGTTTTTTGCGATATTTGCAGATTATATAAGTAATCATGGCATGGATCGGTTTGTAATTCTATTTATCAAAAAAAATTCAAAATATTTATAAGAATTGTATTTTGTTCTAAAAAATTATCCCAATTCTTCAAAAAATTAAAAATGTCTCAAAATTTGGGAAACTTTTTCATATTTTTAAAATACCCTAATCCTACATACATTTTTGGGGCATTCTTTCATGTTTTTTTCGTAGATTTATGCATCGGAGTGTAATAGCATTGCCAGACTGCGGTTTAATAAATCCGATTTATTGAATTTTCGAAATTAGCCGTAGTTAGATTTACGGTATTTATGCATTATTTTGAGTTTAATGACTAAAACGATGTAATGGGAGTGTGTTAGTTTGACAAATATTATGAAAACAATAACAGTTTAAGTGTATTAACCGTTATTTAAAACTAGTTTAGCTAAATCGGATTTATTAAATCGCAGTCTGGCAATGCTATAATTGCCACATGCCGTTTTATTGCTTTATAATCAAATAGTTATTGCATATCAAATTTTCTGCATTATGTAATATTTATTTTAAAAAGTAATACATAATAAAATTAAATAATAAAAAATAATTTATATCAAATATAAACTTAGTTATTAATTTAAATAATAAACTATTTAAAGTATGTACACTATGTAAAATCATTGAAAAGATACGGTCTATATCGCACCCGCGCGTCTACGTAACGGCATTATTGTCGCGCTCATGTGTAATATTATTCATTACGTTTCAAAGATTTGCAACTGGCAGATCGACCTTCCGTTGAATGTTTTATTTTTCTATAGCACAGGAAATAATATTGTAAAAATTACAGGCGATATAAACAGTTTAAATGTAACATATAAAAATGCAACTTGACACTCGCCTGTGAAAAGGTCAGGCCAGCCAAATCGTCTGTCAATTTGTTTTATCCTTTAAACCTGTCTAAAATATATGTTATCAATATTTAAACTGTGTACTGCCATTTGAACTGTTTATGTTTTAATACAACTGAAAAATTCTGCACCGGCTCAGGCCCGGAGTTGCACAGCGAGGTTGCCATTACCTTTCTTAGGGACGAAAAAACTACCTCCTCACAAATTTTCAGCCGATATAAAACTCTGACTAAAGCGTTCACCAGCTCTTAGTCTAGTCACAGAATACAACCAGAAGAGACATAACGCTGTTTTTGTATGGACAAATTTGGACTCATTTTTTTAACCTTGATTTGCCGAAGGTAAGAGAAACTTGGGTTATGTATTCTTTGGTTTACTGGTTTTGATTTGAAATAATAAAAATTGAGAATCCTTAACAATGTAGTTAGTGAATTTATTTGACAAGTTTTGTTTTGATAGCATAATTTGTATTAACTACTATAATATTCAAAAATAATTATATTTCAATGTCCAAAAATGAAGGTAAGATGAAAAAAAAATTTGGTCCACGCAATGTCTATTCTGGTTAATCTTTCTTCTATGGTCTAGTATTCTTTAATTAGAAATTCTTAGAAAATAATTCCACCAAAAATTATGATTTTGAATATCATTTGTATCATAACTTCGTTTCTTAACATTTAATCTGACCTGAGTTAATCATATTGTATGAAATGTGAAAGAAGTGTAACAACGCTATGTACTCGAATTTGAATTAGGATTGTCGTTTTTCACATGACTGATTGATATCGCAGTTCTAAAGACGAAGAGGAGGAAGAGACAGTACTCCATCTTCTTTGCACCTGTCCTCGTCAGACCTAACCTATGTCGTTTTTGTTTCATCGTTTACAATACCATCGAATTACCCGTTTTTATATTAAGCGTCTTATTTTGGGAATTTGACAACAACAATGCCAAGTATTTTCATTCTGTTTTGGAATAGATTTATACTAACATTTTGATGCTAAGGAATTATTCTGGGAAATATTTTAAATTTTTTGTTCTTTTTGTGTTTCATTAACTGATAAAAGTAAAAAAAATATTTTTGGTTGTTATTTTGACCAAAATTTGCATTTCTATTTCTATTCCCATTCCTATTTCAAAAACCAAATAAGTCGCTAATTATGTGTTCGTGTGTTTGACATCTATGAAAAATATTGTTGATAGTTATTGTAATGATGATTATTATTTAAGATAATAGATTATTATAAAAATTAACACAAAATAACGTTGAACACAAACAAATACACAAACCCTTGAGACGCTTTCAATAAACTCGAATCGAAAGGAAAATAATATAGTCGTTCGAAAGATAGTAAAATGGTAGTTCTTGTTGATGGTAGAGGGATAAATCTGTCAGAAAATTGAGGTTTTTTCGAACAAACGTTTTGCTCGACGGATTGCTTTTTCTTGAAGAATTAAACAACTCGACTGCTCAAAATCACTTTTGTTCAACGGATTGCTTTTTAATCGTGAATAGAAAAAGGCATTAGTTTAATTATTGTTTTTGCTTTCAATGTAGACTTTGATCTGTACCAGCTTCTACTTAAACATCATTTTGGGATAATATTTCTCAAGTGAAGTGTTCTTTATTTAAGAAGATATTTTTTATCTAATTATCAATACTTTTATTTCAATTTCAGGAAAACCCTTCGAAACATCCTATAATAATCCTAAAAGATGTTTCATATAATCATTTGCAAGCAATTTTAGAATTTATGTATGCCGGTGAAGTAAATGTATCACAGGAACAATTACCAGCATTTTTAAGAACGGCAGATAGACTTAAAGTAAAAGGTTTAGCAGAAACACCAGCCCCAATTAAAAGAGAGGGTTGATGCAATTTATAATTTAAAAATAAAACAAAACAAAAATATATTAATAATAAAAGAAAAAAATATATAAATATGATTTCCTTTTTATTTTTAAAAGTTTTTTTTATAAATATATATTATATATTATTAAAAAAAAAATTATTATTAAAGCAAAACCTAAATAAATTATATAGGACCTTGGAATGCAAACAGAAAACATAATAAATATTTAACATAAGTAATTTTTATGGTTTTTCTTTAATTTAGATCATTTACGCATTTTACGAAGAGATAACTATAATATGATAATTTAATGAAAGATGCTAAATTAAAAAAAAAAAAATTCAGTTTGAAAATTGTATTACTGTACAGTAGGGTACATAAATAAAAAGATTTAGTTAAATTTTTTTTCTTACAAATTATCTTTCTTGAATCTATATTTTCCATTTTAATTATACATCTTAATTTGGTTTAATAAAAAAATTACATAAGAATGTTAAGGAAAAATATAGAATTTCTCATTCTGTAAGATTTGTATACTGTATAAATTTCCCTCACTTAATAAAATATTAATAACATAAAAATTATGTAAACAACCAAAAAAAATAAATAATTTTGAGTTTAATTAAAAAAGGAAATGTTACCACGTTTAAATACAAAATTTATAATTTTTTTTAAATTAATTAATTAATTAAAGAGTAGTTCTTAAGAATAATCCCGAAATTTTATTTTTTTTTTATTATGATAATTTTAATTTGTTAAAAAAACCTTTATTGAAAAATAAATAGATAATTTTCGTTTTTACTTATAAATACATCCCCACGTCTTGTGAAAAGGAAATTTAATTATTATTAAATACATAATTATTTTAATTTAAAAGCAGAAGAAAACTTGATAATGAAAAATTGTGTTTTGTTTCTTAGTGGATTTTTATTGTTCGCAGAGTTTACGACCATTTTCTGAAGAAAAATTTTCAACAGGCAACCAATCGACGTAGTCTATTTTGTAAACAAATTTCCCCTTCCGTACATAATTCTTTTGTTTTCCATTTAAAATATATTGAATCTGCTGAAAAATTTTCTTCAGAAAATGGTCGTAAACTCGCACTGATATTTTTTAATCGAAATACACAGTCCCACTTTTATTTAAAACTATCAAATGTTTTAGAATGTCTTTATGGCTCCCTTTACATCGTTTACTCAAGGTTTCTGTTATTCTTGCTTTGCTGTAATTTCTTATTATGGCCGAAATGTTTGCTTCCTTTAATCAGCTCACTCATCTCATAGTTCAATTCTGAATTCAATACAAATTTGTAAGTATAAGATTCGTACTTGGTTTAAATAAGAAACGAAGCAAAAAAAATTATTAACAACTCAAAAATCTTTAGTTATTTTGCTAAATATCACCTAAAATAGATGTTTTAGAAAAAAAAATGCTGTCATAAAAATTAATTGATTTTTTAAGTGGAAAGATTCCATAATAACCAAATCAAAAATAAATAAAATCATATTATTTCCCCTTGCGCAATGACTTGCTTACTTTTGTTTGCCGTAGTCCGTGCCTACTTTGCGCGGAGTGAATGATGCATCATCCGAAAGGTATGGACTACGGAATATAGGTAAACTGTAGAATATGAACTATAAATGCGGTTTCTTTCGACAAATTCAATGCAAGCTAATTTTAACTGGAATGCTAAATAATTGACCGCCCAATGTCATTCAGCTAGGTTAGGTTAGGTTTAGGTGAGGGTCTATTAAGCCCAGGCATAGATACAAAAATGGTCCGTAGCCATACCAAGAATTGCTGTTTATCCTCCAACTCATTTGAACCATTTTTAGCTGTTAACGAAGCGCTGGATACTAGCTTCTTCTGCTTTCTGAAAAGTGGTCCGTTGTACCACGTCGAGCCAGTTCATCGGCTTTTATATTCCCTGTACTTATGAAATGTCCTGGCACCCATATAATATGGTTATTGAACTGATCTGTCATCTCGTTAAGAGATGAGAGACAGTTCTGGACTACTTTCGACGTGAGGAGGTGTGATTGAAGCGCTTTAATGGCAGCCTGACCGTCCATACATATGCGAATCTCATAAGCCGATATTACATATATTATACCTCAACCAGTCTACGACTTCCTCTATGGCAGTTGCTTCAGCTTAAAAAATGCTACAGTAGTCGGGGAGATGGAAGGAGAGATTTAACAAAAGTTCCTCGCAGAACACCCCAGCCCCGACTTTCCCTTCCTATTTTAAACCATCAGTGAAGAAGTTTATAACTTTTGGTTCCAAACCTGCACCCATCATCCAGTCTTTTCCCAATGTACGATGCGGGGCTCCAGCCCCCATCCTTTCCCAATGGCATTTTTGCAAGGGTATGGCGCTACCGTAGCTTTCTTTACCCTTTCCAGAATATTAGGTTTCCAATTTAATTTGCTACCCAAAACGAGACCCAGAAACGTCGCTTCATCTCTAAAAGTCAAACTGAACCCATTTAAAGTGGGAGGATCGATGTGAGGAAGTCTATATTTCCTATAGAAGAGAACGATTGACCAGGGCATTTTGCATAAGTTCACTAAGGGTGCCGAGATATTTGACACGGACACCAATAGCAACATCATCTACAAATGGCAACCACCTTGAAGCCACTGTCCTCCAGTCTTAGCAACAGGTCATTAATGACCAAGTTCCAAATTAGGGGGGACAGTATGCCACCTTGCGGCGTATATCTGCTTTCAAATCTTCTGGCGGAATATTCCCCCAAACTGGCATTTATGCTCCTGCCTCCTGTTACCAGCGAAGTCTCTATGCTCGAAAGATTTCTCAATGAAATATATAAGAGAATGAAGAGTAGTCTCTACAGTGCAATAGCCATGTTGAGATTTAGAAAGGTTTTCCGGCACAATCGTGCCTCTAATATGAGCTTCTATTTGTCTTTCGACTGTTTTAAAAAGGAAGGAAGACAAGCTAATCGGTCTGTTTTTGGGATTGCAGTGTAAGCGTTTTCCCGCCTTAGGTATAAATACAACCTTTACTTCTGTCCATTTGCTAGAAATGTAACATAGTTCTAGGCTACCTTAGTTTGTTGCATATCCGCAGGGATAATACCATCGAGTCCAGGCGACTTATATGGTTTAAAACTATTTATCGCCCACAGGATCTTTTTTCTGCTAATAATTTTGCCTAAAAGGCTACTAGCCCTTATAACACTTATGTTTTATTCGTATTAATTAAAAATTGTTTGTTTTTTAATTTAAATTATTCCAATAAAATTTATTTTATTTTTAATTATTTATATGACACCAATTTTATTTATTTTCCACCATTTTGTAGTTTATTAGCATTATGTGAGTTGGGCGGCATGTGGCCTTATTGACGATTGTGAGCAGACTGATTTTTTATTTGTCATATTTTTGTCTTGTGTCTTCACATGGAAATGGAAGAGACAGTAGTTCGTTTGTTTGGTGTGTTGTTTTGCGTTTGTTCGCGTTTGAACTAATGTGTGCGGCGGAGAACGCATTTATCCGTGCAGAAATGCGTTAGCCGCCACACCCTATTACCTAATGATGTGGTAGGTACAGATTTGGAACAACCAGGAAAATGAGTTTCCAGCAGAAGATTCCGCACTATTAGTGGTTCATATCCCATCCGGCCGTTGAAGGTAACTTGGGATGGAAGGACCAGTTGATAGTACTTTGCGTAGCCACAGCATAGTCTCCAAAATCTGTTCTTGGCACTTCTCAATTGATATTTGTAAATTTTGAGGACTTCCCTATAGGTGTCCCAGTATATAGCGGCTCTTGTTTTCCTTGCTGTTTTGAAGAGCATTTTGTATTTTTGACGTGTTTGTTGAATCTCCTTGGACCACCAGGGTAGCCGAGATTTACCCCTAGGCCTGCTAGGCATTTTCGTGTTGAGATGGTATTGAGAAAGAAAGATATCTGGAGTGTAATTTCGGAAGATGCACCATCACCGGTTACAGACATGGAAAAATTCAAATGAAACAACGTTTGCAATAATCGTGTTAACAATTGAAAACAATCAGTTGCAGCATGTTCGTTCATGCAAAAGTGCTAAAGACGCATGGGAATCACTTAAAGATTTTCTTGAAAAAGATTCACCTGGAAGTCGCGTTAGGAATTTTCGTGCAATTATGAACCAACGGATTGATGAAAACGGTGACATCGTACAACATGTTTACAAAATTAAATGAATTATTTCAAAAATTATTAGCACATTCAAGTGATATAAAATCGGAATTTTTAATGAGTGCTACATTATTGGGTTCATTGCCAAGTTCTTACAATAGTCTAATCATAGCTTTAGAGGCACGTAAAGAAAAAGAATTAACCTCATCATTCGTTTGGGCAAAAATTATAGAAGAATATCGACGACGGCGACAAAGAGACGAAAAAAGCAATGATTCAGTGGCATTACGTGTTTCAGCAAACAAAGTGGTACATAGGAGGGCAAATGGCCAATGGAGATGAAATGATATCATCCGGGTCGTGGAACGGTGACCATCGATTTCGTAAATAATAACGGGGATTCCACAAAAGTAAAACTGTGTGATGTTTTGTTTGTACCAGATATTGGTGGAAACCTAATTTCGGTGAAGTAACTTACAAACAAAGGTTTCAAAGTTGATTTTATCAATGATAGATGTGAAATTCGCACACAAAGTCGGCAAATTGCCGTCGGTGACATAAAAAATAATTTGTACAAAAAGCGCATTAAAGAAAAGGTGAATTACCTATGTACATTCAATATGAATCAAATAAATGCATCCATGATTGGCATCGAATTTAGGGTCATAGAGACATTAAAGTAGTGCAAAATGTATCATCTAGTGAAGTAATTGATGGTTATAAAGTGGCGAAGTGTAACATCAAATGTGAATTTAAAACAAATTGTGAAATTTGCATAAAAGGAAAAATGACGCGTATGAGTTTTCCAAAAGTGGAACCAATGCAAACGAAAACACCTAGTGGTAAAAAGTATGTATGTACTTACTTTTATTGATGATTTTGGCCGTTACAGTACGGTTTATTTACATACTCGTAATTTATTCAATAAAACGATGAAAATTATCAGAACGGATCGTGGAGGAGAATGTATGGGAAGAGAATTTAAAAATTTTCTTAAATCACATGGTATACAGAGTCAACGCACAGCACCCTTCACATCACAACAAAACAGATTTGCAAAATGAATATTGGGGCGAGGCACTTGTCACAGCTAATTTCTTGCAAAATCTATTACCATGGAAACATCTAAATCGTACATCATTTGAATTGAGGAATAATAGAAAACCAATTTATGGAAATTTGCATCGTTTTGGCAGCAAATGTTGTGTTAGAATTCAAGATGACCAGCGTAAAAACTAGATGCAAAATCCGCGATTTTCCTCGGTTTTGACTTACAATCAAACGCATACAGATGTTTTATTCCTGAACAACGCAAAATTATCATATCAAGAGACGTGAAATTCTACAATTATGTTCAAATTCCAAATGGTGATATAAAGAAAACAGTCCAATAAAAAATTGGCAGTTGAAATTGAAATTCCATTAGATGTAATAAGTGACATTATCCCAATTAACTCTAATGAGGAAGAATTAAATCAGTCAGCTAATAGTATAAATGAACCAGTTATTGATAGCTAGCGAATCAAGTGAAAATATTAGGAATGACGTTCCACATCGACAATCGACTCGAACGCCAAAAAGATTAATTAAAGAAATTAATTTGTGTGAACTACAGAGCTTTTAAGCGATACTAAGCCATAACCAGTCATGACAAAGAGTATTGGCTCAAGGCAATGAGTTTTGAAATCAAATCCATTCAAGATAATGCAAGATAAGACGTGAGATTTAGTGAGATTACCAGCTGAAAGAAAAGCAATTGGTAGCCTCTTCTATGTGGCTATAAACACACGTCCTGATATTTCGGCTGCCGTATCAATATTGGCTCAACGAGTTGAGAAACCTATACAACTTGATTGAATCGAGGTCAAAAGAGTCATAACGTATTTAAAAACAACAGCAGCAGTCAAATTACAACTTGGTTTTTCAAACGAAAATGAAAAACTGATTGGCTTCTCAGACGCAGACTGGGGTGCAGATCGTTAAACCAGAAAATCTAATACAGGGTTTGTTTTTAATCTTGTTGCTCCGATAAGTATAAGAATGTAGAAAACAGACTGTGTAGCACAATCATCTATGGAAACTGAATTTATCTTTATGGCACGACTCCGGCGAATATTGTAAACATGATGATACGCTGAAGTTACATCTCCGGACAACGGCTAAGCGAGCTATGCCAAGTGAAGCTCTTACAGCCGCATTGGAATATGAGGCCGCAATGCAGACGCTCTATCCGGAAACTGCTAGATTAAAGAAATTAGAAGCTGCAGACGTGATTCAAATTCGGGCTATGATCAGGGAGTCCTTAAAAGCATTTAAGGAAGAAAGTTCAAGGAGCACAGTAGTAGTATTCGGACCAAGCTGCTACAGGTGCAATAAACGAGGACACTTGGCCAGAGCATGCCGACCTCCAAGAGTAAACCTGACCCGAGAAACTAAAAGCCCCAAGACCACCATCGTAGTTGCACAGCTAACGCGAAACAACCACAGTCTCGTCGTTGAAGGAACAGTAAACAGTAGGCCGAGTACGATTACTCTTGACATCGGCGCATCAAAATCCGTGATAAGACCAGACATAGTAACGAGAAAAGCCATTAATCCAGAGATAGCTGTCCAAGGAGAGTACGACATTGCCGTAAAAATAGGAGGTCTCAATTTTCGTCATAAGTTCATTGTGGCTAACATTATAGACGAATGCATCCTGGAATTGGATTTCATGGCAGAACACGGAATATCGCTCGACATGAGGGAGTTCTTACTCCGATGGCAGAATATTGAAATACCTCTGGGCCTTACTGATGCAGAAAACGAAGTCAGAGTTATATTCTAAGGGATCCTCTGGATATTGAACCAATGTGCGAAGCTTAGCTTACGCATGCTTGGATGGGGATTCTGGGAGCATGAAAGTGGGAATATTAGAGCCAAAATCAGGGATATAGCGAACAGGATTATACTGTATGGAAAATGACTAACATCACTCGGAGCAAGCATTCCTGTCCGAATAATGAACTTAACCGAACAAGCTAAACATCTAAATCAATTCAGAGATTTTCCCAGCATCTGAACGGAGAGCAGTTTGCGTGTACGAATGTTGTCAGAGTACGCCGATGCATTTCCAAGGAGCAATGATGAATACGGCCGAACGGAGGTGGTGCAGCACAGAATAAAAACGGAAAGTACACCACCAATTCGACAGGCACCCAGAAGACTGCCATTGGCTAAACAAGAGGAGGCGGGCCGAATGATAAGACAGATGTGCCGGGATAAAATCAATGAGCCATCCAACAATTCATGGAGTTCACCGGTAGTTCTAGTACAAAAGAAAGATGGTTCAATGAGGTTTTGCGTAGATTACCAAAAACTAAATGATGTCACGAAGAAGGTGACCTATACCCATTACCCAGGATAGATGATACACTAGACACACTGTCGGAATCAACGTTATTCAGCACCTTGGACTTGAAGTGTGGACATTGGCAAGTTGCGATTCAAGAAGAAGACCGAGAGAAAACAGAATTTTCTACGGGTACCGCTCTATGGCAATTCACCGTTATGCCATTTAGCCTGTGCAATGCACCAGCTACGTTCGAGAGACTGATAGAGCAAATTTTGTGAGGACTGCACTGGAAGACATCTCGTTTACCTAGACGAAAGCATTGTAATCGGGAAAAGTTTCGACGAACAGCTCAAAATCTGTGCGGGGTGTTACAATGTATTAAGGCTGCGGGAATGAAAGTGAGCTCGGACAAGTGTGCACTCTTCAAGAACCAAGTAAAGTACTTGGGGTATATCATGTCGGAGAAATGAATTCGCACTGATCCAGAGAAAAGCCAGTGCCGAGGAATATACATGAGGTTAGAAGATTCCTGGGGCTCTGCACATACTACCGGTGATTTGTCGCAAACTTCTCGTATATAGCTGCCAGCCTGCAAAAACTAACCGAGATAAGCCAGCCTTTCCAGTAGACTGAAGCCTGCCAAACGTCATTCGAGCAGCTAAAAACAGAATTATGCCAAACACCGATATTGGCATATCCTCGGCCAGGTCAAAGATTCATTTTGGACACGGATGCCGCAGCAACATGGGAATTGGAGGTGTTTTGTCTCAACAACATGGAAGAACGAGTGGGGTCAAAAAGAAATTATTGTGTAACCCGACGAGAAATACTGGCTGTTGTGGAATGCGTTAAACATTTCCACAAATACCTGTATGGACAAACAATTTCTAATTCAAATGGAACACGCTGCTTTAAAATGGCTAATGCAGTAACCAGAAGGACAGGTGGCGCGATGGATAGAACGACTGCAGAACTACACTTTTATCACGATATATCCGAGGCTTCTCCAACGCTTAAAGGGCTACTGGGCGCAGTGGGGCTCATTGAAGATGGAGAACGGTGTGCTAAAACGAGCTTGGGAAAGTGTGGATGGAAAAGCTATGCAAATGCAAACCGTGTTACCAAAATGCAGAATTCCGGAAGTGTTAAATGAAGTCCACAATGGATCAAGCGGCGGACATCTTAGCGTTAATAAAACTTTGGCCAAAGTGAGGGAACGTTTCTACTGACTTAACTAGCCTATCCAATACCAAACCAGAAAGCACAAACAGTGGCCGGAGAATTCGTAAACAACTGGATCAGCAGATATATGGAGTACCGTTGGAACTTCATTCGGATCAAGGTCATAATTTTGAGACAAATGTGTCCTTAGATTAGAAGAACACTTGGCAAAAGTAGTTGGAATAAATGATGGTTATGCTGCTGTGCGATATTGAGTTTGGAGTACCAGAATTAACTTCCAAAGGAGCCGAGAACTACGTAAGCGACCTTAGAAGCAGAATGGCTGAGTCATGCGACATAAAAGTACACAGCGTTTTTAATTGCAAAATCCAGACGAACTCAGAATCCCAGTTCGTAACAATAACGATAGTTTATGCTTTGCTTTGGGGTACCGGCGGATACCCATATATTCTATCCAAATATATTCTATGTTGGAATACTTCTTTCGCAAAAATTAATCATTTCAGAGCGTTACCATTATAGCAATGGTAACTTCACATTTGCGGGAGCGACGAGTTTCCTAGACCATGATTCTCTTGTTCCTTTTCAAGGAGTGTCTTGCCGCTAGTAAACTTACTTTGTATTCTCTTCGCCCAAATTTTGATATCACGAAGAAAATGTAGCTGATGACATTCGAGAGAAGAAGCAATGGTGATGACGGTCAAACCTATATATTGATTGAGAACAATGACCTGCGTTGTAGCGAACTTGGCTTCTCCTGGTACATATAAGGTAATATGAAAAGCCAGCTAGGAATAAATAACGAAGTCGGAACTCTGCAAAACAGTTTCATTTTGTATTTGAAAAGAACGTTATCTTTACTCAAGTCGGTTATTTTAATGTAAATACATCAAAATTTACAACAATTTACTTGATTCGTAGCAACGCATTAAAATATTATATCTGAAAACTTACAACTTATTCGTAGCAACAAAATCAAACTGTTCAAACACAGATAATATGCCCAACTCAGATCTTATAGAATGTAATCGTCAATGTACATATTTTTACTTTGCAAGCATTTGAGATTATTTTAGTATAGCAGAAAAATTTACTTAACATCATAATTTCAACTTACTGTGAACGGCCTTCCATTCAACTTAAAGTCGTAAAATTCTTGAATCGTAACACAAATCAAGTGATTTTCAACATTGTTCACTTCACCCAAATTTTCTCAAACTGTGTTTACTTCACCAAACCGAAGCCATACATTAGATCTTTTTGTCATGGAGATCGATGTTTTGAAACGGTTAGTTCGATCTCATATTTTCGCTGGCCTGGTGAAAAATCTGTACTGCGGGCAGAACTAATAACTTAACGACCCTCTGAATCATATTAGTTTGTGTTAATATAACATAAATCCTTTACTCTCTATAATCGGCCGTTTAATTGCTTTATTGGCCTTACTCACAAATAGCCAACATGGCAGCTAATCTGAAACTGGAAGTATACCAAGACCATCAATACCCTTTATACATAGAAGTGATACGACTAAAAACAAAAGCCAGATGTATTACGCTAATCGAACTGAAAAATATTAATCTTAAGAGTTGCGCTTTTGGCTTATGTTCTAACTGTGAATTCGACACTGAAAGCTTGACGTCAGTTTAATTATTATAAAATAATTATTATTTACTTAGCGTCAACATAGTAAATGTCTTCCCCGTCCAAAAGCTGTTGTGTAAATAAAACCCGAATAAAAAAATGTTTTAAAAAATAATAAAATACAATTTACCTAATTTAGAACACAATAACAACAGATTAGCGAAAAAATTTCATTTAGTAGGCTTTAGAAAATCACATTTGGAATTCAAATAAGCTTATTATATCAGTCCTGCTTAATCGTGACTTACGAACCTGCAGTGTATATTTGTCATTCTACTCGTACAAGTTGCGAGCCAGACCTACCGACGAAGCCTATTTCTTAGCAATATTCTACAGTAAAGAATTAAGTAGGAAGAATTTAGTAAGATCTCTTAGTAAATTTCACCCGTTTTATATCCAAATAATAGTTAATCAGGTCAAAGCCTAAGATACTTTTTATTTAACCTAAACCATTTGAGCGATAGAAAAAACGGCAAAGCACTATGCCATTCGAAGGGTAAAATTCGAACTGAAAATCCAAAAATAAAAAAATTTATTTCGATGGCAAAAATTATTGTTTGCTTTATTTCCTTAAGTAGGTCTGGAATTAAGAACAATAAATCTGGCTGCAACCGTGACCTTCTATTAAAAAAGAAGATTTGAAATGGATGCAGAGGCTGCTAAAAACGCCTTGTTGTTGGCACGGCCAAAACAGATGTCATTTAAAAGCTCTTGGTATAAATATGTATTTATCAATAATTTAAAACAAATATTGACACTGACGTCCAACTCAAAAATGTATACATACATGAATAAATGTATAAATGTAAATAGCTTTGATTTATTTAATTTTAATGATAAATCGGTAGTTTTGTGGATTTTTTAATTGAAAACAAACGCAAATTTGATTAGTGGGGTTTAAATTACTGAAAAATTAAAAGAGGGTTATTTCTTTCGCTTTATTAATTTTTTACTTCCTAAAGAATAAAATGAATCAATATTAACAACTTCTATTGCTCCAAAGCAAGACATAACGACAGGCATAAATTCACTTTTTAGAGGCAATTTGGTATTAAGCAGTTTTAATAACAAACCTCTCTACCTCCTAATACCCGACCAAAAATGACAATTTCAAACCTTGTGACTCATTACCTTACCTCCCAAATAACCAAACCGCATAGTACCAAAATTGAACAAGGTTTAGAAGCTGCTGCGGATTAAAAAAAAAACTTTGCACCCTCAAATCCAATAAATGTTAAAGACATTTTTGATACCTTTACGAACGATAAGAGACTGTTTCGCAGTTATCATTGACGAATTAGTGAATTTTAAGTCAGTTAGCCCAAGGATGTTGGCTTCTCGATAATAAATTCATCTGTCGCGTAAAATTTTCGAGGGTCGCCTTTTAATTAAGTTGCATCCATTAATGCCCCTGATCTGTTCTACTGCATGTTTGAACTTATATCAATAATTTGGTTTAGAGGAGATATCCAAGAATAGTGAAGATGGCTCTCGACTCGCGGTATAGCTTTGCTGAACACAGGCTACAAGGTTTTGGCCAACGCAGTCGGGGCAAAGTTGTCAACTTATAGCGATAGGATCTTGGGTGATTATCAATGTGGTTTCCGTCTAAATCAAACTTTTACTCTGAGGATGGCGCTGAAGAATTGCTGTGAAAAGGACATCTCTGTGCACAGTCAATTCGTAAACTTTCAACAGACGTAAGACAGCGTTAAGAGGGAGTGCGGCAAAGAGACCCTATAGCTGAAACTCTCTTCAACCTTTTATTGGAGTATGTTATTCGTCAGCTCAATATGGCAAAGCGCAGCTGCCTGTATTATAAATCAACCCAGCTATTAGCATACGCTGACGATATTTCCATTCTGGGTCGCAACATCGTTTCACTGAAAGAGCTCGTCCTTCCATTGGAATTAACAGTTCTACAAATAGCCTTCAGATCAACAACGCGAAAACTAACTAGACTTTATTTCAGGTGATTTACAATATGAGAACGTGAAGAAGTTCAAATATCTAGAATCACAATCACTGAGCAAAACTCCGTTTCTGTGGACAATTTCATCGAGGATCGCAGCAGGCTATTGAGTATTATAGTCCAACATCAAAAAATTCAAGTCTCCTCATATATCGTGCAACTTAAAACTGGACACCTACAAAGGGTTGCAAGACTTCGACACCGACCGCACAAAACATCCAGAAAATTGCTGTAACTGAGCGTAAGATCATCAGAATAATTCTCAGTCCCATTAAAGAGTGAGCCACGTATAGGGCATGAGATCAGAAACGATCTCGATAGAGGTGACATCATTAGAGTCATAAACTCGTCAAGGCTAAGATGCCCGGAGCACGTACTTCGTTCACAAAATCGGACCACTAAACAGAACTTCGAGTTGGCACCAACGAAAGTAGGATAGATATAAACAGGTGAACAATTTACTCGGCAATCTATTTTTTTAATTTTCCATCCATACTTCCTACCGCAAATGGTTATATGATATAATCATCAAATCAAATTCTACTTAGCCCTTAGCGCCACCCCCGACTCTCCTTACTGCTGATGGTACTCTTAATCGCATAATCTTTCGTTAGAGTAAGCGACTCACTTACAGTTCTATAAAAGAGCGGTATTAAGACACATCTTCTGCAAAGCAAAAACAACTTTTTGGTGAGGCGATTCGAATTTTAGAGCTTCAAAAGTAATAGACTAAAATGAAATTCTCGTAACTCTGGTGATTCTAAGTCGAACAGGAATATTAGGTTCTCCCTAAGCAGAAAGGGTTAACGAGGTAACTTTAAAAGACTCATACCGACTAACATTGACCTACTCAACAAGTACCTACTCAGTACTCAACAACAAAAGAAAGTAAACAACAAAAAAATGTTCATTGGAGTACTGAACCGTAGTTTGTTTAACGAGGGAGCTCTAAGTGCAAGCTTTATCCTCCTCGTAAAGGTACAATAATCGTTTTGTTTGGATTGACACTAAGTTCTTCATGGGTACACCAATTCCATACTATGTTGAGTACATTATGCATGAGATCGGAGATGATTTCATCAAATTTCCCTCAATTACCAGATCATCGGCGAATCCCTGGACATCATATCGATGGCTACTCAGAAGAGTCTGTTAATAACCAATGACAATAACAGCGGAGACAAAACGCCTCGCTGGGCACCCCTTTTGCGGCCGTAATGGTTACTGACTCACTTCCTATTATTAGTACATATTATCAAAAGCCCCCTCAGCAATCGCTTTTTCAATCTTAGTGACGAGGCCGCAAGAAGCCGTCACTGTGGATTTACCAGATTAATATGCAAATTGATTCCGATAAAGCGGATTTCCTATAATGTTACATTTCTGATTTGGTGAACCAAAACTTTTTCCACCGTTTTCAGCAGAAACGATGTAAGGCTAATTGGGTAGTTCGCCTTGGGCTGGGTACAAAGACCACATTTACTCTCCTCCAAAGTTTTGGGATGTAGTTAGAGGTATAGCTTGGAATTTACTGTGAGATCGGAATGATAATACATACATTGGAATGATCTCAAGATAAGACTTAGAGGCTTTAGAGACTTAGAGATAAAACTGAGCCTTATTAAATAACTTCCACGATTTTTTTCATATTTTTCCAGCGTTCCGTTCCACCAAGAGACAATGTTTGTGGACACTCTCCGCTGCACAGAACAGCTATTCTCAAGCGCCGAGTGTATGGAGTTGTGCAGCTGATTCAAGCTGTACTCCAACTCCTCTGGGGAATCATATGTTCCTCATAACTGAAGGAATTTCTGATCCGAGAAGTACCTTATATAAGGCCCAGTCGGTCAGTTTCGGAACTCTAATTTCCTCTGCCTTTGCATGGTACCGGCCGCTAGTAAGGTTTTGCCTCCTATTTATAATGGCCACATTATTAGCCATCAAAAAATGGAAAAGGTACTCACCTCTATTGTTTGTCACTGCTACTCCACACGGTATGATGCATATTCGCATGACATTCTATCAAGTAGTCCAGCCATCCGGGTTTAAATTTTCTGACAACCCTTCGGGTACCCCTATCAAACTTGTAGTTCACCATATGTCCAGCTTGGTTCAATCTTTCTTTGGACGATTGTTCTACCGAGAAAGTACAAAAGGGCGAGGTGACTTTAACCTCTCTCCGGATCACTTTCCATTTGCCAGTATTGATACCCTCATTCTGGCTCTTAATAAAGCCAAGAAGCCGATCAGTCGGTACCTCTACGCTGTTCAAGAAGGCGGCAAACAAAATCTGGGCCCGAGGCAGGGGGTCTATTATGAAATTTTCGACGTTGTCGACCAGCTCGACAAGGTCGAAAATAGCTATTATAAATTATTCGACAATATCGAAAAAAAAATTAAAAAAAAATAAATTAATATTAATTTATTAATTAGATGGAAAAAAAAATTAAAATTAAAATATACGTTACGAACTGAATAACTGAAATTTTTTTATCACACGATTTATTATTGAACACGCGTATGCATTCGTCACCTCAAGAGCAGTCGCATATTGTTCGACTTTATCGAAAACAAAGTTTCATAATAGGAAAGTTTTCGATATGATCGCAAAAAAAGCGCGTCGAATAATTTCATAATAGCTAATTTTCGACGTTGTCGAAAAAAAAACGCGCGTCGAAAATTTCATAGCCCTCCTGGTTTCAGCTCTGCACCTTCCTACGGGCTTACGTTTTCTATGGTGGCTTTCAGCCACTCCGCCGTGGCCTTATTGGCACAATTCACCGATAGCCATCCCAGCCTGAACTGGTTACCGTTCAACTTTGGTTTCTGCTCCTCGTTCTCCTGCCCCAACACCTTCTCCAAGATCCCTCCTGGGCAGCGTTCAGTTGGTCGGGTATCATCTTAGGAAAACCAACATGCAAGACCGCAATGAACTCGAACTCCGCTGCCTATCTGTCCTCACCCCTGACTTTATTCACTACCGGTGCCGTGTCATCCTCAGACCGGCTTCTCTGGGACGCAGAGACTGCTGGGGAGCTCTAGAGTCATGCATTGGGTCAAAGTGCCAAGAGTTTCGCTTCTAGCATCGTTCTTCACATCATTTCCCTCACTTACAAGGGTTGTTGCATCATTTCCGGATATGCCCACATTCTGGTGACAAGAGGATTTAATTCCTCGTACTCCATCACAAGGCCGAGATCTTCGGAATCCACGACGAAATTATCACTGGTTTGTGACGCTTTAGGAGCGTCACCATCGTTTTTTTTATTTAATTCCTCTATTGTGTTCACACGAGTTGCTGTGATGGAGGAGTCACCTGTGGGACACCCAGCTCTACCACAGGAAGGCTAAATGAAACTGGTATTCAGAGTCCCTATACTAAACTGTTTATCCTGAAAGCCATTCATCTGTCGGCGTACGCTGTTCCACCTTAGATTAGGGTTTTTCCTCAAAATTTTCTCCGTTAGCCTGTTGTCAAAAGACAAGGCGTTTCCAGCACGTGCGAATCATGATTGGGTTGCCCCTCATAACAGCGTAAAGGCATCCTAATTTTGAAATTTTGCAAATCCCTCAGCTATGTACATATGTTAATAATTTAAAAATCATATTTCAAAAACATGTATCAATAAATAAAATTATAATTACCTTTTGGTCCATATTATTTAGTACTTTTCAAAATCATTGAAACCCCAACTCACTAAAGAACACCACCTTAATTTTTTTTTTTTTTGTATAAATTTTTGCCACAAAATTGATCTTATTTAAGATTTCTGTATATGTAATATTTATTCCATCTATCATTTTTTAGAATCAAGTCTGCCATGCATATAGATCTGAAACAATTAATTAAATAAAAATATTGCTTTTGACCACCCCAAAAAAAATTGTTCGTTTAGTAAATAATTAAACGTTGGGCAAGAAAAACAAATGTTCTGATCTCACTAATTGTCGCCTCAAACAGAAGAAGAAAATTGACTATATATATTTTCGGTGTATATATATATATATTTGTATTTGTTTTTATTGTTAATTTTCTCTTAATTTTCTTTTTGTATATATTTATATAATTAATATATAATAATTAATATTTATAATAATACGATTATGGTATTCAGGAAAACAAGAAATAAATTTACATTTGGAATGTACAAATTGAATTGTTTTATTATGTTTTTACGATATAATTAATAATATATATTTACATATATACTTATTAATTTAATTTAATAAATTTATTTTTAAATAATTATTAAATCGACCCCTGATTAGTATGTATGTATGTAAATTTTTATTTATATTCATTAAACGAATCGCAAACCGAAAGTAAAAGATATTCATATGTTAAATTAATAAATGATAATTAAAAAAGAAAAAATATTTACAAATTAAACAAAACAATTGTTGGGGTCCTGGAATTATATTGTGGTATTAAGTATGTATTTTGGAAAAGCCAAAACAAAAAAAAAATTATAGTAATTTTGTTTTTATATATTTTACATAACACGA
Organism: Tipula vernalis; assembly: GCA_958295665.1. Classification (NCBI taxonomy): domain Eukaryota; kingdom Metazoa; phylum Arthropoda; class Insecta; order Diptera; family Tipulidae; genus Tipula; species Tipula vernalis. Next base: position 276,952,524 of record OY282559.1, read on the forward strand.
TTTAAATATTATTTATATATAATTATAATATATTTAATTTTATATTATTTTGTAATTACTTTTTATTTGGAATTCTATGAGCTAAAACTGTACATTTATAGAATTTTTTTTTTATTTGAATTTTAAATAATTCGTAAATCTTATCCTAATAAAAATTAACTAAAACGGGTATAAGGTATAAATAACAATAATCACGGGATTTATTCTTTAATCAAATAATACTACAAACGAAAACCAAACATTGGATGATTGAAAACTAGAACACAAATAGAGTAGTGCCTCGCGGGATGATATTTTCATATGCTTCTGAAATAAAAAATCAAACATAGTTTGAAATCCTGGGCCACAAATTTAGTGGCCAACGTCTGTTTCAGAGACAGAATATTTACTTGAAAAAAAACATCAGAACATAACAATTGCACCTTTTACTATTTTTTTATGTTTTTTTTTATTTATTTAATATGTATTTTAATTTCTTCTTATAAATTGGTGGTCTTATTTAATTTGCTTTTCTTTAAGAAGTTAAAAAAAAATTACAAAATTTTTAAAAATATTTTAATATAATATTTATTCTAAATTTAATTAATTGGTAATTTAATACAACATTGATATACTTCCCGATGGAACTAAATCACTTGTAAAACAGCATCAATTTTACAAGTCATATAATTGAGGAGAAATGTATCATCGCCATATTAAACTACAAATTAATTAATTTTAAAAAATAAAATTAAATTTAGGCTAAAAATTAAGTAATTCTTTTCGACTCGGCATTGTTTTTTTTACAAATAAGGGGCAGTCAACAACAAAATTTAAATATAATTAATCATTTTTTTAATTTAATTTAATAATACGACTATCTTTTTCAAGTTTACTGTTGCTTGTTGTAATAAGATGTTAATATTTTTAATGAAATTTGATTTTTGTTCTTGATTTTCTTTTAACTAGTTTATATATATAGTCCATATATAATAATAATTAGTAATTATCATAAATTTTGAAATATGTGCTTTGGCTAAACAATAATTTATTAAAAAACATAATAATAAAATTAAACAAAAATTGACAAGAAAAAATTACAAATTAAAATTAAAACGAAGGAAGAAGAAATTAAGACATTTCTTAATCATACAAAAAAAAAAATTATAATGTTCGACAATATGTCGAATTAAATAATAATAATATTTATAAATAATAAATGGTAATTATATAATTTGTGACAGCGACGAATAAAATTAATTTATAATAATTATACATATTTTTCTTGTCATTTTCCCTAAATTATTATTATTGTTCTTTTCAAATTAAAATAAAAATAAAAAAATTTGTCAAAATATGATCTTATTTATTTAACAATATTTTATATTTTTCCGATTGATCTTTTCTCTTAAAAGTGACGCGTTTTTTGCTTTGTTGTTATAAACGTCGTGATGTTAAATATTTATATATTAAAAATAAATAAACTTCTGGATGTTATAATTTTGATGGTAAATTTTTTGATGATGGAACTTGTGATTTACTTTGTATAAAGATAAATGGCTACGATAAGACCGTATAGACCCAATACTTCGGCGAAGATAAGAATCAAAATCATACCGACGAAAAGACGAGGTTGTTGAGCTGTACCACGTACACCCGAGTCACCTACTATACCAATAGCGAAACCGGCCGCCAAACCTGAGAAACCTACAGATAAACCCGCACCTAAATGTACGAAACCCCTGAAAAGAAGCAAAATATTTTAATTATTAAATTTTCAGCTCTAAATAATTTGTAACAATGGTTCTTACTTATAAATTGGGTATTTTGATGGCTCATCGAGAGCACCTGCAATAAGTACAGCCACTACAAGACCGTAGATGGCAACAATACCGGCCATGACAACAGGAATGATGGATTTCATAATCAATTCAGGTCTCATTACTGACATGGCAGCAATACCTGTGCCGGATTTCGCTGTTCCATAAGCGGCACCGAGAGCTAAAATATAAAGAATATAACATTAATTAACGTGCTTATTAAAATTTACAATTAAAACATCTACTAGGCTCGTCATCAATGTAAAAAATCATCAACATTGATACTACATAGATTCTTACAATCGAATATATTGGAATATCAGAATGGAAAGTACGCTTGCGCTTAACAAATAAACTGAAAATATATTTTTTATTATTGTTTTCTTCGCGTTAGGAAACTTGCCCATGAAAATAATATAACTTATAAATATATAATCTCAACAATCGTTAAAATCATTTCTTAGAAGGTATATAAAAAAATAATTTATAACAAGGGTATCTATTTTTTAAATTAAAAGTACTCCTCTAATGACATAAAAAAAGGTCTTATCTGTTCATTTTATTGAAGAGACTATCACATGACGAAAAATTATTAATATTAATTGTCACGTGATAAAAATTAATAAAATTTACAAATCGTAATTATTTTCCAGGTAATTCTTGTACAAGTGAAAAAATGAGAATCCATCTACACAAAAAAAAACAACCTTACACTACCGATCACATGACAACCAACCAACCACAAAATTTGTATTTAGTTTATGCAATTGTTTTTTATAATAAATGTACTAATTATTATAATACATACATCAACCAAAATTCATGAGATTCGCCTATCTATTAAATTAAATCTAATTAGATTGTTTAGTACATTTTATTAACAAAAGAAAAATCCAACAACAATTTAATGTAGAAGAAATGGCGACGTAATCTGTTTCTGTGCAAAAATTATTTATTGTTTAACTTCTCTCAATTATTTGCAGATTAATCTATTACTAATGTTTAGCATCATAAATAGTGAACGTGCATAAGACTTTTACAGATAAGTGAAATCTAAGCATATTATCATGACACATAACTATCTCGACAACTTGTGACGTATGTCATATGACACAAAATTATTTGTTAACTCTGTAAGAATGGAAAAATGAAATATCCACATAATAAAATCGCAAACCTAGCTATAAGATAATAAAAATATTTGTGACTATCAATAAATTTAATTGTTTTGTAGAAATAACTTATGAAAATATCTCAATCTACATCAAAGTGAAGTCACAAGTTGGGCATGTGACCCCATATTTGTTTTTTTTTTTGGAACTTTAAATGGGAATCTACAATAAATTAGAACTAATCTAAAACAAAAATTTTCATTTCATTAGTAAGCAGAAAGACGTGAAATTGTGACTATTTGGCAGACGCCCTAATGTCAAGAACAAAAAATTAAGAATTTCCCCTCACACAACACAATACAGATTATCGACCGGGAATTTTTTTTTTCCTCTTCGAGAATTTTTCTTTGCTTGGTACATTTTACTACACTAGTTACATCATTTTCATTCATTTCACTCAAAATCACAAATAGTAATGACGTGCTTAAGCTCTGGAAAATGTATCCTCATATCGTAAAAATATTTTCTTGTTGTACTCTGGTCACAAGATCCTTGGACACCCATTTTTATTTTAACATTGAACATAGTTGGAACTCACAAAATTCACAATATGCCCACTATAAAATATATTTGCATTATAAATATTTCGCTTACTGGTGAATATGATGGCAGCAGATGCTCCCATAACCCCAAAGAATGTGGTGTAGATTGGATTTTCTTCAGTTGCCATTTTTTATGTTTTTGTTTTTAGTTAAAAATTGACTAAATTAAAATTTATTTAATATTTTAAATTATGTAAAGAGTATATTTTAAAATTGTTTCAATGAATAATTTATAATAAATTTATAAATTTTCTTTATTTTTTCTACGTTCTGAAGAAAACTGAACTATCTTCACACACTCACTTCACAAAACTAAAGTTTCTCTGTCAAATATGGCCTATTCGATATTGGAATATCTTCACTGGGTCATATGACATGCGGCTATGTTATATATTTATCGTACAATTATTGCGATTGGTTGAAATTCAATGTAAATTACAAAACGGACCAATCACAAAAAAGATTCAATACAAATCTTGCGACGTCACAAAAACATTCCCCTCCACTTCCAACGTAACAATCAAATACGCTTCCAATTTAATAATTGAATTGATGTTTTATTAAATAAATATTTTATTGTGCAATATGTACTTATAGTTATATTTTCTAAATAAAATCTTACTAATTTTATTTATTTATATAAATTAAATAATCATTATAATAAAATCAAATGAGCTTATATTTGATCAAAAAATTCATGTGACATCCCGCTTGAAGATAGCGATTTTTAGATATTCAGCAGTCTGCTGACTGGAAAATGTATTGATGATAGAAGTAAAATTATTTTTGTATATATTTTCGATTCAAAATATGTACCTACATAATAATAAATAATTTTTTTTGGTCATTCAATATCTTGTGATATCCGTTATATGATGTTAAATATTAGGTAATTTATCATGTGTTGTTATACTATAGAGGATTTAATTATTAAATTCTATTGTTTTCATGTAAAATTCAAGTAATGTGCCAATTTCAAGATTGGGGCTTTAAAAAATATTGCATCTAATCAAAAACAGCTGACTTTGTAATCGCGGCATGTGAGACAAATTTTTGTCATGTGACGTCGCAGAACAAATGACAATAAATAGCAGTAACAAATTTCGATCGGTTTCTTATCAACAAAAAAATACCAATTTTTTCATTTTGTCACAAAAAAATGTTGGACATACTTTGGGATGCTTTAAGCTTTTAACATATACGTAAATAATAAGTAAATTAAATAAATAAAAGTCCCTCATGGTAATTATAATTACCTAATACTTTACACAATTTTGCAAAGAGGATTCAATAAAAAATCAAAACTGCATCTTTTGTTAAAAATGTTGATAAGAATTTTAAGAATATCAGTTGCCAATGAAGTACTTTTTAAATCATTCGTAAAAAACATACATACCACAATCATATATACCTATATTAAAGATTTTGATTGGTAAATTTAATTACGGTAAATTTTTCACCGGTTTCTAATTTGAGTCGTTTCGCCATTTAATCTTAACCTTCATTCGTCGCTAATTTTTTTTTACAATAAAGTTCCTCTGGTCAAAAATTATAAAAATAAATTCAACTGTAAATTTACGACAAGCAATCAAAAATTCATTTTTGTGTTCAGTTTTATTTATTAAAATAAAAGATAACACAGTAATTTAATAAGATATTTGAAAAATGATTCAATTTTGGTGAAAAATGACGCGAGGGGCGGATGAAGGTTAAGTTTTTTTTGTAAGACTGAATTGCTTTACAGACTTAATAGATGCCACATTAGGAAGCTCTTCGCTCTTCGTGATTCGAGAAGTTGGCCATGAAATATGAAACCTAGAAATATTTTACTAATTTCATACAAGCGAAGAGACCCTGTTCTTAATTTGAACTGCTTTGGCTTGATCATTTTGATGTTGTGTTATTTGCAGTTAATCGGGTGCGCTAATTTTTAATTACTGCAGGTTAGCTCATTATATCCACGCTTAAATAACGGATGTTTTAAAGTTCAACGGTTTTTCTTGAACATGAGAATAAATTGACTTTATTAGGTTGGCTTTACATTGGTTTTAAATAAAAGAAAGTTGATCTTATGAGAAACGCTGATGTGTTGTGAGAAGGAAGATGATCTTGTGACGAACGCACATGACAATCTTCTGACCTACCCTTGCCTTTAAAATATTAAATAAATTATGAGATGATATCCAAGTCGATGGTTTAACTTTGAATATACATTAGTGATAATCCTATATACATATTCGGTTTATCGTAATAATATCAACGATCATGCTCAGTGTGTGTTTGATAAGGAAAAATATAATTTACACTTACGCATATGTGAAATTAAACAAAAACAAGATATCCGCAAAAGCCAAAATGTTGAGATATCGAATTTAAAGTTTGAGTTAAGCTTTTTGAAATATTTTGAATTATTGTACCTTCTTATTGCAAAATGATAAATTTTTAATTAGGTACATAGTTACATCGAATTCGATTTTTATTTTTGTATAAACTTTATTAATTAAAACAGAAAACAATCCAAAATGTAGCTTTATTTAAAGAAATATTAAGATATTTAATTTTTTCATTGTTTAAAAAAAAAATGAAAATTTTGGTAAATTAATTAGGTTATAACGTAATCCTCCAAATTCTGAAGCGAAACACAGCAAAAACTGAAAACAGATTTTTTTGCAGTTATGCTGTTTTTGTTTAAATACCTACTTAAATATTTTACATTTCTAGCGTTAGTATTATTCCTTTATTATTCTTATATAGAATATATTATGTAATGAACATCTACAATAATCATAAGAAAAGATTATAAAGTCATATCTTATTTTTACAATAACAAATCTCCAAGCTCTTATTTGTTTCATCCAATGATTAGAAATTTTCTACTCTAATGTCGTTAGTTTTAGCGAATGAGTCTCGTGGTTGTGAGGATTTTAATAACCTTGTACACGAAATACATACTAACTTAAATTATAATACCAACTTCAAATAATATACAAATGTAAATTCTAAATTATAATGTCCTTCGAATTATTTTATTTTGGCGCTAAAACGCCTAAATTAAATTATACAGCGTTATAATTCCAGAGAAAATGGCTATACTTACTTCCATGATACTATCTATATTTGCTGAATATTAGTTGCTACAAGTAGTCAGCAATTTAAATTTAGTAGTGACGGTTTTTTTCAAATATATGTTTTCTTTATACATACATGCTTAATTGCTTAACGAAGTTTTATTTATGACGAGCAGAAGGGTAATTTCTTTTGTAAAACATAAATTGTTACACTAAAATGCAACTTTTTATTTTAATTCTGGTTTTTCTAAATTTTACAAACTAATATTTCTCTAAAACTTTGGCTAACAAATCATTCATTCCGACTAGTAAAACTCGAGGATCCTCAGCAAGTCCGGCACCGACCATAGAATTTGCAAATAGCTGTTGTATCAATAAGTTAGCCAATTCCTCATTTGATTTCGATAGTTTATATAATTTTTTGATAATTTCATGCTTTGGATTGATTTCAAATTGTGGCTGAAGCAATGCAAAACGATTTTCGTCATTTAACTGATGGCTCTGTGTACGAATGAAATGACGTGCGGCTGCCATTTCCTCCACTGTGATAACACAAGGATGCGTATCCAATCGTTTTGTGATCTACGTGAAAATAAAAAGATATTAAAAGTTTTAAGATATTAACATTTTTTAAAACAAAATTGATATTACGTACTTTAACATTTGCTACTTTTCCCGTTAATTTTGATTTAATAAAGGAAGTCAACTCATCAATTTCTGAACGGAGTAAGCTGCCTTCGTCTAAATTGCTCATATCATCGGAGGATTTGTCGAGTCGCATTTCTTTTTCGACCGAGATTAGATTATGACCCAAGAATGTACCCAGCTGCATTAATACAAGCTCATCATAGGGTTCATAACAGAAAAGAACTTCCATGTTTTTCTTTTTCAATCCCTCATAATAAGGGGAATTTTCGGCTAGAGCACGGCTCGGTGCAGCTAAATAATAAATATCTTTTTGCCCTTCTTGGAGCCGATTACAGTATTCAGGGAGCGTTACTCGTTGTCCTCCTTCGGTAGTAGTACTCGATTCGAATCGCAATAGTTTAGCAATTTCCTCCTTTTCTTTAAATTCTTCAGCTGTTACAATTCCTTCTTTCAAGAATAGACCGTAATCCTTATAAAATTTCTCGAATTCTTCTGGTTCTTTTGTCGACCTATCATGCAAGAATCTTAACATGCGATTGGTCAAAACGTTACGAAGTTTCTTAATTAGCGTGCTATTTTGAAGAAGTTCCCGACTTAAATTCAATGGAATGTCCTCGGAATCAACGACACCTTTGACAAATCTAAGCCACTTCGGTAATAAATTTTCAGTTTTTGATTGAATCAAAATTTTCCGAGTATATAGGGCAACACCGATATCCTTGTCTCTGGACATTTCAAAAAGACCTGGCTTTCCTTCAGGGAAATATAAAAGCGCACGAATACTTAACGGAACATCAGTCTTGTAGTGCAAAATGAATCTAGGCGTATCGAATGTGTTGCCAACGAATCGATAAAATTCATTATGTTGGTCTCTTGTAACTTCTTTGGGTTCCATGAGCCATACGGGTTGAATTTGGTTCGCCCGTCGTCCATTCAAATAAATTGGACTTCCGACAAAATTACTGTATTTTTGGATGATACTTTTAACGGTATCTTCATTTGAAAATTCTCTGGAATCTTGCTTCAAGTGTAATACTATTTTTGTACCAATTGATACTCCTTCAGCTTCCTGAATTTCAAATGTTCCTGAACCATCTGAACACCATCGGAGTCCGGGTGAATTTGTTATAGATGATTTGGTATATACTTCTACCTTATCCGCAACCATAAAAGCAGAATAAAATCCAACACCAAATTGACCGATAATATTCGATGAATTTTCGTTTGCATTACCCTTTTCCTTGATTTGTTCTAAAAAGTGTTTAGAACCAGAACGAGCAATTGTTCCCAAATTTGCGATTAATTCATCTTTGGTCAAACCAATGCCCGTATCTTGAATGGTCAAAATTCTTGCTTGCTTATCAGTTGCGATATGAATTTCAAGGGCTCGGTCCGTTTGATCAAAATTCTTCTCATTTTCTCCGGCAGTATGCACCGAATATCTAAATTTCTCCAAAGCATCACTGGCGTTCGAAATTAGCTCACGCAGAAAAACCTCTTTTTCTGAGTATAAAGATCGGGCCACAATATCCAGCAACATTCGGGTTTCAGCTTGAAACTCATGTTTTTGCGTATCACCTTGCGGTTTTTCTGAGTCACGAATTATTGAATGATAGGCTTCATCGGATTTTACAGTAGTATATGTTCGAACATTGCTTGAAATCACTAAAATCGATAAAATTACATCAGAAATTTATGAACTTGAACTTAACCTCAAAAAATTAATTGAACGCACATTTTACCGAATTTGTTACTTGGCACAGATTTTTATTGTATGCTAATGAATTTGTCGGTAGTCTCTTTACCAAATAAAGCTGTTTTCCTAATTTTATCGAACGAAATAATCGAAGTGAAGACATTTTAATTCAAAATTTAATTTGCGTTCCAATCAATGCAGATACTGGCACGAAGACTTCCACTATTTATTTATTGAAGAAACGTCAAAATTTGATTAACCCTTTCGCGTTTTTTTGCCGAATGTCGTACGTAATCAAATTTTATTAAAGTTTTGAATAAAAAAACATTTAATTTAATATTAAAAAGTATTAAAATAAATATTTATAATTTACGGTTTATTATTTAAAATATAACAATTAACTTAAATGATTTAAATTCAATAAAAATTCTATGGATCAACCTGTTATAATTAATCATTTTATATCAACATTGGTTTGTTTTGGAAATCTGAAGTTTTTTAATTCAATTCCCGCTCTTTGAATGAAAACATCACAAAATGTCTAGTGAAAATTCAATAGTTTACCAACATGTTAAAAAATTGGGTTTTATTAATAATAAAGCATTAATTGAGTAAGTAAATAGTTTAATTTCATATTAACGCAATGAGTAATTAGTACATATATTAATTTGCAGGAAAACTAATGAATTATTGCGGCGCTTGGAATCAAAGTCGATTGGGCACCTTACCAAATCCAATGATAATGCAAAAGCTGTTTTATGTATTGATTTAGCATCAGAAGTGTTAGGGCTACAAATGGATAGTGTAAGTACATAATAGTAAATGAAACTTATGTGTATTTTATGTATTTTTTTTGTTTAATTTAGAAACTTTTGCTACGATTATCTGGATTTGGCAAATCGGAATATATTCGTACCAAACGAACTTTTGAGAAGATACTAGATATATCACAGAATTTTGATATACCAAAGATTTGCATTCAACTGGGAATATCACATGTACAGAAATCGGCACAACAGCTTTACAACGATTATACCCGCTACGCATCACATTTAAACAACTCCGAACTAGATTTAACCCATCCTCAATATTTTAGTATGGCCATATATCAAGCCTGTAAAAAGGATAAAGTGAAAGTATTGAAATCTAATTTAATTAAATTAAGCCACTTGAAAGCACAACAGTGGGAAAAATTAGAGCAGTCATGGCATTCAACTATGGATAAGTCTAAAACCATAAAATTGCCTTCGAAATCTCAAGAAAATGATGAAATTGTAGCTGAGCCAAATAAAACAAATCAACCCAATCCCAACCACAAAGAACCACAGCAGAACTATTTAAACAGCTATGATTCTTGGAAAACTGATTTATTAAAAAAATCTTACAAAAATTTGATCGAATCTAAATCCATCGATTATATTGACATCTATATTATAGGATTTGTACTAGAATTAGAACCAAGAGATTTTGAATTGGCAAAAAAATTACTTGAATCCTACTACAAATGTATTCAAATATCCGTAAATCCTGTTATACCGAAATATGCAGCTATGGCCGTTTATAAATTGTTAAACGAAGATAATGAAATTGTAAATCTTAATGTCAAGAATTTCTTGATGGAATATTCCGAATTAACAAATTTACAATGGAACGAGTTTGAAGGTGAATGGAATGAAAACATACAAAAAGCGGATAAAGTAGAAGGAAATATATTGCATATGAAATATGATGACTTTGATAAATGGATAGTGGATTTTGAAAGAATTTGAGACATTTTTGTGTATTACATATAATTAAAATAAATACTATTTTCTGATTGACGTTTTCCTGTTTTTTTTAATTTTTCAATGTAATCTTCTCCAACATTAATGCACTTTATCACATCTTTGTTATAATTTATTTTAATTCTAAAAAAATGTTTTCGGTTGATCCGAAAAACACTCATTTACAGCATTAGTCTCTTCGGAACCACTTGAGTATTTTCGACCGTTTAGAGATTTTTCAAATTTGGAAATAAATATGAACTATTCATTAGGTGCTCTCATTCTACTGTAGGAAGGGTGAGGTATTTTTTCAAAGTCAACCTCACGCAGAGCGCTTGGACAATTGTTAGTTTTGGGCGATGAGGCAAAGAAACTCCATTTTGCGTAGTTTTACCAATGCGATTCATCCTGATTACTCCGCAATTTTCTCAAAAGATCTGCATAGTAACAGCCTATGATAGTGTTTTTTGCCGAAATCTTTCCTGCTGATGTTTAAGTTTTAAATTCCCTTGGTTCAGGTTCACCGTTCTTTTTCACTTGAAAGCTTAAGCTAATTCTCCAATATTCACTCCACGGTCCTCCAATACATACAAGAGGCTCTGCTAAAGCTATCTTTTCGTGGGTGAAGACATCAGATCATTGGTGCTCATTATTTTCTAATCATTATCTTCCACTTTTGAATTACTTTGGCTATTTCAGAACTGTGAAAAATTTTGGCCCAGATTCACCTTAAACTTTAGTCACATAATCGAGAAAATATTTTTTTGTAAGCTTTACAAAAGAATTTATTAATTGCCCCACATTCAATTGTATGTCATGGTTTTGGCCACATACAACATACATATTTAGAATAGTTTGTTGATATTTCAATAGGATGTTTTAGTTCGAAATTGCTTTAATCCATCACTTTCAAAGTACATAAGTGTTAAACAGGTATTGGTTCAACCACAGAAAAATAAACAACCAGAAGGGACATTACGTGGACCAAGAAATTGTTGCTCTTACTGAACGACAACTTCACACTGAAAATCTTACCTACGCCGAACCAAAGTCAAAAAAATGAGTTCACGTTTCTTCATGTAAAAGCCGCGTTATGTCGCTTCTGGGTATTCTGTGGCTCAACGTACAGACATAACAAAAAAAAGGCTTTACCCGGGGTCTACACTATGCAAAATTGCTGATATTTTCTCTCATGAAATTTTATGTATGTGTGTGTTTTTTTCAATGTATTGATAAATATTTGTTAAAAAATTATCATAACTGGGCATTTTACTCTCATGATAATTTCTTCAATTGTCAAATAAAATTCGCTGAATATTGTCAGAAAATTAGTAGGTTTTTAAAATCGTGCAGCAAAGACATAATGGATAGACGGCGTAAAGCGATTAATAAGCTAATAATCCTAAAAAAAAATCCTTAAATCCTTTTCCAATTTTTTGGAACGCATCATTTTTTAAATCTGTCCTTTTAAATTGATTACTGTTTGTTTTCCATAAACATTCGTTATTCCTAAACATATGAATTAATTTTATAGTATTTTCAGTATTAAATACCATTGCGAAAGATTTTTTTTTATGCAGATACGAACCTCCCAACACTCGGAAAAAAATGAAAAAACATCTGAAAATTGCATTTTAATTTGACATTTCGTACAAATTTCATGATAATTTTTTCGTGAAATAGCCTGCTGATAATTTGCTGAGAATTTCAAAATTTGTATAATATACTTACACATACATTGATAAATTTAATTTCATGAGAGAAAATATCAGCAATTTTGCATAGTGTAGACCCCGGGTAAATGAAGTAGGCTAACCTTTAAATTTCGCAGTCAAAACGCAGTGTGATGGCAGTAAATTCGTTGGTTGTTTTGCGTGAGAAAATTTTCTACTGCAAAACAACCAACGTATTTACTGCCATCTTTTCGAAAACAAGAAAATTAATTGTTGCATAGTGACACCTAGTGGCAACAATAGTTTTCAAAATCATCAAACAAATAAATAAATAAATAAATATTGTGAATGGATCATACATGTGCGTTTTCGTAAAATACCCGAAGATTGACATTTAACAAATTGACATTTGACCATAGTTTATTGTTAGTTTTTGTTAGGTTAAGTTTGTATCACGTTGTTTTTGAAAGTGGACATCATTCGAAAATAATATTAAAACTTAAATAAATAAAAAATGAAATTTGCTTATAAGGTTTAAAATAAACAAATAAATTAGTTTGTTAATTATACATTATATTTCTGTAATTATTTTATTTCTTATTCTAGTTCAGTAATTTGCTTGGAACCGTCTATCGGAAGGGCAATGTTCTGTTTACTCCTGATGGGAATTCTATCATCAGCCCTGTTGGCAATCGTATTTCAATATATGACTTAAAAAAGTAAGTGGCTTAATCGAATTTTTAATTTTTTGATTATCTAATGAAAATTTACTATTACAGTAATAAAACAAAAACCCTTTCGCTTGAGAGCAAATACAACTATAATGCAATTGATATGTCACCAAACGGTTGCCTTATGGTCGCCATAAATGAAGACGGACAAGCACAAATGATTAGTATGGTGTCACAAATGGTGATCGATACGTATAAATTCAAAAATAAAGTTCGATGTATAAAATTCAGTCCTAACGGTAAATACTTTGCCGTTACACATGAGAACTGTTTGGCAATATTTTTAACTCCAGGCGAGATTACAAATAACTTTAATAGCTTCATACTTAAAATAAATTTGGTATGTGCAAATGATGAAATAACATCATTGGATTGGTCATTTGATTCGAAAATTATAGCGATTGGTACGCGAGATAACTCCACAAAGATCCTCGCTGTCGATTATCTTACAAATTTTAGACGGTATACACTTGGCGGTCATACCACACCGATTGTTGGATGTTTCTTCGAAGCTCGTAGTTTGAATTTATATACCGTAAGTCAAAATGGCCAATTATGCATTTGGGAATGTACCGTCACGTCCGATGACCTCCAAATAACTGATGCTCCAAAACGCGATAATTATGAGCCGAACGTTAAGAAAACTCGCCAAAGTAACTTTGATGAAGAGGATGATGTTGATGTAACTGAAGCAATAGAATCCGGCAATCCACTGGGTGAAAACATTTATAATTCCATAAACGTTGTAGAAGACGAAGTTAGCAATCGTGATGAACAAGGAAAACTTATCACTACAACGGCAACAATCAAGCATCCATTTAACTATAAAAAAATTCATCGTCACTATCTAGCAGATGAGCCACAAAAAGAAAATCGAAATGCTACTCTAACCGCTGTAACTTATCATAAAAAGCTTAAACTTCTGGTCACTGCGTTTTCAACTGGATCATTTTACTTATATGAAATGCCCGACGTAAATATGATCCACTCGTTGAGTATTTCAGAATATGCTATAGATACGGTTGCATTTAATATTACTGGTGATTGGATTGTACTTGCATCTTCGCAGCTTGGTCAAATGTTGGTTTGGGAATGGCAAAGTGAACAGTACATAATGAAGCAGCAGGGTCACTCAAGTGAAATGACTTGTATATCATATTCACCTGACAGTCAGTATATAGTCACCGGTGGTGAAGATGCGAAAGTTAAATTATGGAATGTAAATAACGGATTCTGTATTGTAACGTTTAAGGAACATTCCAGTTGCATCACGGATGTCCAGTTCAGCAATAATAAAAAATTTGTGGTTAGTGCTTCATTGGACGGGACAATAAGGGCGTACGACATCATAAGATATCGAAATTTTCGTACACTTACAACCCCGCAGCCTGTTCAATTTGCTAGTGTGGCGATAGATGTTTCGGGTGAATTAGTAGCGGCTGGTGGACAAGATGTTTTCGAAATATTTTTGTGGTCAATGAAATTTGGGCGGTTACTAGAAATTGTTAGTGGACACGAAGGGCCTGTGGTATCGTTAACATTTTCGCCGATTATAACATCAACGTGTTTGGTTTCTGCATCTTGGGATAAATCGATAAAAATTTGGAATTGTCTAGAATCGTCCAGTGAACATGAAACAATTGATATGATGTCAGATGCGTTGTGTGTCGCATTCAAGCCGAATGGAGAGGAAGTGGCGGTGTCAACATTGAATGGGCACATTTCCGTATTTAACGTTAAAACTTCGCAACAATTGGCGCTTATTGAAGGGCGAGAAGACTTGGGAGCTGGGCGAAGTGATGAAGATTTGACAACTGCTAAGCGGAATTTGGAGAGCAAGTAAGTAATTTTAATTGTTTTTAAAATTTGCTAAGGGCCGATAGTATGAACACGTCTAGTCATTTGCATTGTATGAATGATAAAGAACATATAAATAAAATTTTAGGATGGAGATACATATTTCTTTACTCGGATTTTTTTTGTTCTTTCCTTCTTCATACAATCGGGCTTAAGAATATTCTGTTGTTATCAAATTTATTTTATTCTAAATAACTGATTGGTCCTTACGAATTAATAAATATAAAGGAAAGTAAATTAGTATTATGAAATCCTAAGCATATATGAAGATTCTGAATCTATGTTTCGAAGACTAATACAAAAAAAGAACTTGCTATAGTAATCTATCGGATTTGAAAGTACATGTAAGTTACTGGTAAGCTTGAGACGGGCTAGCAGGTGTTTGTCAAATATGGTTTGATTAACGGTGTCCTAAGCTGTGTCCTAAGATAATGTTTATGAAATTTGTTTGTGCTCCATAAGAAAATATTTATTGAAATTTCTGTGTAATTTGAAGGAGTTGGAACTGTGGTCATTTATGCTTTTGATGATTTAGGTACGTAAATTTTCATTTATTTTTATTTTTTTTTTCAGAGCATTCACTTCTATCACCTATTCAGCCGATGGAGAATGTATTTTAGCAGCTGGCAAATCTAAAAACGTATGCATCTATAACGTAAAGGAAAAATTACTTCTCAAAAAATTTGAAATAAGTCAAAACTTTAGCCTTGATGGTATGCACGAGTTTATTAATAGACGCAATTTAACCGAATTTGGAAATTTAGCCTTGATCGAAGAGCGTGAAGAATTAGAGGGAGGAAAAACTCAAATCAGGTTGCCAGGTGTAAAATCCGGTGATATGGCGGCACGAAGTTTTAAACCCGAAATCAATGTATTTAGCGTTAAGTTTTCACCTACCGGACAATCATGGGCAGCCGCAACGACCGAAGGTCTCTTGATTTATTCGCTTGATAAAGGGATTATTTTCGATCCATATCAACTATCAATGGAAATAACACCAAAGGCCACTCGAGAAAATTTGCTTAAGAAAGAATATTCAGCCGCACTTTTAATGTCACTAAAATTGAACGAGCCTGTTTTAGTGCAAGAAATTATTGAAGGAATTCCACATCAAGACAGTAAGTAATATATTATTTAGTAATGTCAAAATTCCCGTTCATACCATCTTGTGAGATTTAGAATCACACGCAATAACAATATTTTTCTTACTGCTTGGGTTCGTTATCTCATACAAGTAGGAATACGGTTTGAAAAGTCTAAACGGAATTAGTCTAAATTGACATCGAATAACGGCAATAAAATTTAACGGCCATCAACAAATACGGGAACGCTATAAACTTCTTTCGCATTTTTAATGTATGATTTTAAAATTCGTTCGTACTTAGAAAGTACGATCGACATTTGATTTATTTTTTACCTCCAAATAAATTATTAGAATAAGTTGTTTCCTCCGGTTCAAAACATATTGTTGAGCTTTAATGCAAGTAATAATGTGATTAGGGTCAAATGTTGGTAGATCGTAAATATTTTTTGTAATAACAATAATAATAGATTAATGAATGGATGTTTAGTAAGAGAATAATAATAACTATGCAATTGAAATATAAAACTACAAAACTCTAGTTTAAATGAAATTTCATAGTGGAATAAAATGTTTACTACATTTCCGGTTGTTATTACTATTATTATTGTTATTATTATAGTTCTGCCGATCGATCCAAACATTCCAACTTCTGTTAAAATATAGAAAAGTTAAATTTACAATTTTATTATGTATAGTGTTAAAATTTAGTTTTTATTATTTTACGATGCTTTCGTGTAGCCTTCTTTAGCCGTGCGATGCAAGTGCAGTCACTATTGATTAGAGTTAGTTTTTTTTAGATAATTTTGTTGGAATTAAAAAAAAACAAATTGCATACAATTTTATTTGAGGGCACTAAAATTTGTTATACATAGTTATGCATATAATTAATTTCGCACAAATATATCATGACTGAGCCTTAACGTGTTTCCAATTTTACGCACTTTACTACTAACGTTATGATTATTGGCGTGTTAGAAACCTTTAATTTTTGTATTCAACTACAAACAACTTGTTCATTTCTTTCTGCAGTTGATTTAATTGTTGTCTCGCTACCAGATGAGTTTGGTCATCGAACATTAAAATATATAGTAAAATTTATAAATTCTACCAAACATATTGAATTCTATTTGAAATGGGCAAATAAACTTGTGACGCATTTGGGACAAAAAGATAATATTTTGACACAGGAAACCTTATTGTCGATGCAGCAAAATTTATCAAGGAAATATGAACTGCTAAGTAGAGTGTAAGTTAATTAAAACAATCTTTTAATAAATTCCGATTGGAATAAACTTTGTATTTAATTTCAGATGTGATTTTAATAAATATACACTAAAAGTTATGAAAGATATTGCGAAAGCCAAGGCAGAACAAGCCGAAATTCAAAATGGAATAGCCGGCTCAGGCGAGGAAACAGATGAAGATGATGGATTATTATTGGTGAGGCGAGATGATGTCAGTGATGAAGCAATGTCAACGGATGAAGTTGATTCAGATTAATTCTGTATGTATTAAACAGGTTTATAATAGGTTATTGACATCTATATTATCAATAAAAATTTTTATTTTAAATTGTAATTACCTACCTCTTTTATTTAGACAGAATTCGACTCAAATTTTTTTGGTTTTGCAAATGGACCTGTTAAGAAGTTCACATTGAGTGCATGATAGGTTGACGTGGCGCTACATCCAATTAGGCAATTTAGACTATTTAAATGGGGTTATAGCCACGTTAGGGTTGCGACACGTCCTAATATCGGTAGAACAGTTTTACCCTTTAATCTCCAATTTAAAGTGTTAAAACAATCTTAATGTAGTATTTTATAGCTGGGAAAATGGTTGCAAAATATGACAAACGAATCTTAAATACATATAATAGGGGATCTGCTACTACTATTTTGGTTGAGTGGAATAAACCTGAATAATTGAAAGTTACCCGACTGAGAGAAAGTAAACATTTTCCACAAAGTAAAACACAAATTACACAGAACCACAAAAAAATGAGTGTTATATGTTTCTTTGCTCGCTGAAACCGAATCTGAAACATGTTTTGCCCCGTCACGTCAGCGTCTTTTTCTAACCTCAAAAAAACATCTTGAAACTATAAAACCCAACAATATCAACCCTTGAACTTATAACCCTATACCTTCATAGCTCAATAACCTTGAGATCGATAACCTATAACCCTAAAACCCATAACCTCAAAATCTATAACCTCAAAACTCATAAATCCCACATCCCAATAAACTACAAACCCAAAATGCAGCAAAAAAACAAAAAAAAAATTGCACGAAAATCTCAAACCTCGATCTCGGAGAGTTTTGCTTTATAATTACATACGTCCATCACTTCATTCCCAAGTGTTACTACTTCAAATATATTCTTGTTTTTCTAGAACTTTTTTTGGAACTGAGAACGACATTTGAGTTCCATTTTATTATAAGATTTCCTTTGAACAGTGGAACAAACACCCTAAACTAATGGAACTAAATATGTTTGATTGTATGTATGTATGTATTCAAAATAGAATTTGGCGGGAATCACTAATTTGAGGTTAGATTAAAAAATATACTTACTATTTCAATATTTTTCGTGTTAAATAAAAGAATCGTTTTTTGTATGAATTTGATAAAAATGCATATGTATATTTAAAGAAGTACTTGGGAGGAACATTTTCTTGTTTTTTGGTTGTTGCTATCTAATCATTTACGTTGTGGAAGTCATCTTTTGCTATTTGGTTGAATTTTGATGTTGCACATTATAAAATTAAGAATATAATTAACATGATCAGTTGTGTATTTGGTAGTTGCTAAAAATCTGTTAACCATTTAATAAAATTAAAAATAAATAATAACATTAAAATTGTTGGCTGATAAATCCTCTTGACGACCTTTCAATGTGAACTGTTGGGCTGATGGACTGTGCTTGATGATTTATTTAATTATTCAATTATGATTAAGAGTATTAAATGAGTATTAAAAATTTTACACCATATAGGAATTATTTATTTACTTACAAAAAATTTAAATTACATTACCACAAAAAAGCTCAAAAGCAAAAATAATTAACTTCACTTGCCAAAAATAACAATGATAATAGCGTTGATCGCCCTCGTATGTACGAGGGACATAGAAATGGAGTCGCACACATACTACTACGACTAAATACAAATAAACCATTTCCATCACTTCCATTGCTCATGGAGAAAAATAGAACATTTGTTGGAACTGTCAAATTCAGTTCCATTTTGTTATACTTGGGTTACCTCAAAACGCATAAGCTCGATAACCCTGAAGTCCCATGACCCTGTGGGTGTTGATGTGAGTGGATAAACCGTTGATAAATCGTAGCACAATTATTAAAACAATTACACGATACATATATTTATATATTGACAAAAAATACTTTATTATTTATTGAAATAAAATTCAAATTTATTTGTTTATTTGTAAACGCATTAGTTTTAAATTTATTTTGTAAACGCCTTAGTTTTAAATTTATTTTGTAAACGCATTAGTTGCTTTGTCACCGAAAAACTCAAAACTAAAGATTTTTATTTTCTTTTGTGTTTTTTTACAAAAAATGGTTTTGCTCCCGCCCTCAGCACTCTCTGCATTTTAGCATCGTAACTACTGAGGACGGGACGCGCACCTTAATACATTCCAAATTCATGTTCCAAGAAAAGGTGCCAACAAACCGAAATAATAATCAATATCAATCAAAAGTTAATTAAATGTTAAACAAATGTTAATCAAATGCCAACTCGCCACATACTCCCCCTCCAGTGAAATTTTATATATATACAAAATTTTACGCAAACCAGCGACCCTAATCTGCGAAACGCAATGGAGTTCTAGTGACACGTCCCGTTCTGGTCACAACAGGGCAAGGGTCAAAAATGTGATTATGCCGACGATCCGGAATGACACTGTCAGACCTAGTCGACGTGGCGACGTCGGTTCCGCATTCCATATCGGAAGTCCCCTCAAATGATCGCTTTGGTGTCTCCTCCCAACTTTCCGTGTTTTCCATAAAACATGGCTTAAGCCTGTCTATGGAAATTCTAATCTGTTTTCCCTTTACTTTAACATCGAAAAATTTTTCGAAACGGTTAATTACCGGATGCGGGCCAGTATACGGTGGTTGTAGCACTCTCCTTACCGAATCCGTTCGTTTAAAAACGTGTGAACATTCATTAAGATGTTTGCTGACGAAAATTTTGTCTTTTGAATGTCGGGTTGCTGTTTCCGGACGAATTTCCTTGAAATGTTGTTTTAAGTTTTCAACGAACTCAGCTTATGGCAATGAATTATTGTCCGACTCGAACAATTGTCCTGGAACGCGTAATGTGCTTCCGTACACTAGTTCGGCAGAAGAGGCTTGTAGTTCGTCGCGAAAGGTGGTTCGCAATCCCAAAAGAACCGAAGGTAAAATGTTAGGCCAATCCGCTCTGTCGTGGCACATAATAGCTGCCTTCAATGTACTGTGCCACCGCTCAATCATCCCGTTACACCTCGGATTGTAGCTGGTGGTTCGCCTTCGTTCAAAGCCAAGTAATGCTGACAACTCGGAAAACAATTGAGATTCGAACTGCGTCCCTTGGTCGGTAATTATGAATTTTGGTACGCCGAAACGCGCGATCCATGCCGAGTAAACTGCAAACGCGACCGTGACTGCGGTTATGTCTTGTACTGGTACGACTTCGGCCCATCGTGTATATCGGTCTATCATGGTCACACAATAGCGTTGATTGTTTGAAATTGGTAGAGGACCGATAATGTCCAAATGCACTTCAGTAAAACGTTCGGACGTTGGTATGTAGTCACCAGTAGGTGACTTGGTATGCCTGGTGATTTTTGCTTTCTGACAAGCAATACATGATTGAGCCATTGACTTGACATCCCTTTTAATAGACGGCCATATAACTTTATCGGTCAATATCCTCATTGTTGCTTTAATACTTGGATGTGCCAAGTTATGAAAGGCCTCGAAAACTTGTTTACGATGTGAAATTGGGATGAACGGTCTAGGTTTACCCGTTGATGTATCGCAGTATAATTTTTTTTTCGAGTTGAATGACACCGGGACCTGGTCGAATTTTAACGATGAGTTTTCGTTTGCCATAAATTTTGCCAATTCCTCATCTTTAGCCTGTGTATCGGCGATTGCTGAGTAATCGATGCTTTCGTGAATAGTGACTTGATTCAACCGTGAAAGTGTGTCTGCGACCGTATTATCCGTGCCAGCTACATGTTGTAAATCCGTTGTGAATTGTCCAACGAAATCTAAATGTCTACGTTGACGCGGTGACGCTTTATCTAGGTTCTGCTTGAATGCATAAATCAGTGGCTTGTGATCTGTAAATAGAGTAAAATTGCGACCCTCTAAGTAATACCTAAAATGCTTGATTCCTAGATAAGCCGCCAGAAGTTCCCTATCGTACGCACTGTACCTCTGTTGGGTCTCCGAAAGACGTAAGGAATAAAAACCAAGCGGTTGCCATGACTCATTCACAAATTGTTGGACTACCGCACCCACAGCGGTATCCGATGCATCAACCATAACAGACAAACGTGCTGAAATTGATGGATGTGCCAAAACGGTTGCTTCACATAATTTCGCTTTGCAGCCTTCAAACGCGGCTATCGACTCTTCGGACCACTCGACCGGGGCTTTACTATTTTTTCTGTAACCTTTTAAAAAAATATTTAAGATCGCTTGATCTCGTGCAGCTGCTGGAACAAAACGCCGATAAAAATGTATCATGCCCAAAAATCTCTTCAATTGTTGGACTGTTGTTGGACGTTCAATTTTTTTAATGACTTCGACTCTTGCTGGCGATGGTAAAATACCTTGAGCATTTACGAGATGTCCCAAAAATACAACTTCTAACTGAGCGAACACGTACTTGTCTATGTTTATAACGAGGCCTGCTTCTGTTAATCTCTGGAAAACTGTATCTAAATGGGTTATATGCTCGTCCCAGGAACTGGATGCAATCAGTACATCATCCAAATATACAAAACAAAACGGCAATCCTAATAATACAGCGTGCATTAACCGCTGGAATGATTGAGCCGCATTTCGAAGACCGAAAGTCATCCTGCAAAACTCAAAAAGGCCAAATGGTGTAGAAATGGCTGTTTTGGGTATATCCTTTGGCTCTATCGGTATTTGGTGATATGCGCGGACTAAATCCAATGTAGTAAATATGGTGCAACCTGCGAGCTGGAAGGAAAAATCCTGTAGGTGTGGCACGGGATAGCAGTCCGGTATAGTTATATTGTTAAGTGCCCTGTAATCACCACAGGGCCTCCATTCACCGTTCTTCTTTCGTACTAAATGTAGCGGACTGGACCATGGACTTTTGCTGGGTCGACATATACCTTGAGCCATCATGCTTTCGAAGTGGGTCTTGGCAATGTTAAGCTTATCCGGCGGTAAACGCCTTGTTTTACATACAACCGGCGGTCCACTTGTTTCCAAATAATGCGTCACATTGTGCTTAATATTTGTAGGATTCAACGTATCTCGAGAAATTTCCTCGTATTTGGACAATAGCTTGACGACATCCGGGTGAATGACCGATCTGTCTAATATTGACAACGAAGGTACCTGCACTATTGCAATAGAACCTATGGTGAATAGTGAGGTTGAAGGATCTATGATCCGCCTATTCTGAATGTCAACTATTATGCCCGTACTTTTTAAAAAATATGCCCCTATAATGGGTATTGACACTTCGGCTACAATAAACTTCCACGAAAACTTTCTGCGAAGACCAATATTCAAGTCTAGGAGTCGTGTTCCATAAGCTCTGATACGAGTCCCGTTCGCAGCGTATAAATTGAAATCCGAAATTCCACTCGTATTTTTACTAAAATTTGGAGGTATTACAGACACATCTGCGCCTGTATCAATCAAAAATTTTTGCTTAGAATTAAGTTCGTTTATTAACAGGCGACATGAACTATTGCCATCAAAGCACGTCGCCAAATGCTGATGGGTAATTAGTTTTTTGGATTTTGAGCGATATCTGGCTTGAGAATAAACGTTGTGTAATGCTTGCAACCCAGCTTACATTTGAATGCACGTTCACCGAATCGTCGATGATAAAAGCACTCGAAATTTTCGCGACTTGATTCACGCGACTGTGACCGATTTCGGTTTCGACTATGCCTATTTTGGCTGTGTGACCGATGATGTGCGGTCATTAAAGCTGAAACTTCATTCATCATATCCGTCTTGAATTGTCCCAATATTTCATTAATATTTACTGGTGCGGATGACGCTGTGTAATTTGCCTGAGATCCAAATGGAGTGCTTGGTGGAACTGCAACTGAATGCACCTGCGCATGAGCCATGGTTTCGATTAAATCATCAGCGCGTTTTGCCAACACTGATAGTGTAATATCCTTCTCAAAAGGAGTCAGCACCATTTGGACCTGCTGCGGCAATCGTTGCATCCATAATTGTCGAATTGAGTCGTCGTTAAAATTGGAACCTGCATTGAGTCGAAATTGTTCAAGTAGTTGCGAGGGTTTTTTGTCTCCCAAGGATAATCCGTGTAAAAGGTTGTGCAGCTTGGTCTTCTCCGATTCACCTAATCCTCTAACCACTTCCTGTTTGAATGTAGAGTACGGAGTTTTTCCTTTATCCCGCGTTATTAGTCCTGCGAATTGGTTGTGCAATCGTGCATCAAGAGCACTAACAGCATGCGAATATTTGGTTGTTTCCAAATTGATGTTCGCTATTTTGAACTGTTGTTCTAAGATTACAAACCACACTTCAGGGTTTTGACTATACAAGGGTTGTGGAGGCTTGAACGCTACATGTGAAATTTCATGTTTCGACGCCTGATGTGGAAAATGAGTTGCGCTAGAAAGCAACTGTAATTTTGTCTCTTCATCTTCTTGAAGATTTATGTCTGAAGCGATAACGACATTTTCGGAGGACGACGGAAACTGACTCTGCGTCACCGACAATCGCGCATCAAGCAGCCCCTGAACTTTAGTTTCGATCAAGGCACTTAACTGCTCCGAAGTCAACGTAATCAAATCACCCCCCACCGCGCTTGGACCATCGACCGATTTCACGGGAGGAGAAACATGTTTTGAAACCTCACCTTCACTATCGGGGTCGATACCGTTTACAACGCGACGAGAAAAGTAACACAAGCACAAAAATATCGAAGAAAATATAAAAAATACGCACGAAATACTAATCATTGTGTAATGAGAATATAAAATAGGCAACCCTTCTTAAAACAAAAACTTTGAAACGTACTTACAGTTTTAAGTTACAATAAATTTTTTTAATCCTCTTGAAACAATGCTGATCGTTGAAACTACCTGACGAGTTACTTCCGAGATGAATGTTAATTTACCGTAAATTATTGCCCAATTGTATTCACCACACGTTGTAACTGCTATACGCAGCAATGGTACATATACGGCGACTGGGTCCACGTTAAAAGTTGATAAAATATTTGGTTATGTTGAACACGAGGTACTGTTGTAATTATACAACGTATGTGGTAACCGAATCAACGTGAAAGTTGGGTTATGTCCAACACGTTAAAATTATATATAGTATCGACGTACACGGCAACTGGATGTGTGCCCCAATTGAAGTATATACAACACAAAGTAATTGCAATTATACAGCGACAATGTATTTAGTATGTACTTCGCTCCAATTGTATAATGCGCAACGCGTGGTAACTGCTATTGTACCGTAAATCCGTAGCAACTGGACCGATTTTAACCCGCAACACGCGGTAATTGTAAAAATGCGGTGATTACCAATATATATGCTTATAAAGATGATATATCGCAACAATTGGATAGTGCGATAATTATATATACCGATGTACACGTAAATATTCCGATTCCACTCGATTAAGATCACGTCGGGGTCACCAGTTTGTGTGGGTGTTGATGTGAGTGGATAAACCGTTGATAAATCGTAGCACAATTATTAAAACAATTACACGATACATATATTTATATATTGACAAAAAATACTTTATTATTTATTGAAATAAAATTCAAATTTATTTGTCTTTTTTTTTTTTTTTTTTTTTTTTTTTTTTTTCGTCCCTGCCCAAAAGCGGCTAGCACTACGACCTAAAAGATCTTTTGTGCTATTGGGTACTGTTACTCCAGGAGCTTCTCCACCTCTCTAATAAAGGCGAGAATGCTGTTTATAGAGGCCAATTTACATTTCTCCGGGGTCAGATACCTCTCTTCAAAATGAATCCACCTCCATGTGCACAGAGCAACACACTCACATAGTATGTGTTCTGCGGTTTCTGTCTCTTCCAAACAGAGTCGGCACTCCGTCTCTGTGGACAGGTTCATTTTGTTCAAATGATATCTCAGGTTACAGTGACCTGAGAGAAAACTCACAAGTTTCCTAATATTTCCTTTGCTGAAATTGATCGCCAAATTTTTGTGGTGAAATGGTCTGATCAAAGATTTGGCTTGTCTAAGGCCGGGAATACAGTTCCAATAAGTCAGGCACTGTATTTTTTCCCATTTACTGATTGTGTAGGTTGCAGAAGCCCACGGGATACCACAAAAAGGCTCAGGGCCAATGAGTGTAGTCGACGAGCCTGCCCGTGCAAGTTCGTCGGCTATCTCATTTCCAGTGATGCCCATGTGACCAGGCACCCACCACAACCTTACTTTGTTTTGACAAGAGAGAGATTGTAGCAGTTTATAACAACTTTGAACCGACTTGGAAACCAAGCAGTTAGAAGCCAATGCTTTCAGTGCTGCTTGGCTGTCAGACAAAATGTGGATGGATGCGCCTTTAAGACCTTTGGTCATAATAATAGAGGCGCAGATTTCGATGGCGTGAATTTCGGCTAGAAAAACACTGGGGTAAGTACCCAGTGATTTCGATATTTTGTGATTGGGTCCAAAGACACCAATGCCGACTCCACTATCCATTTTTGATCCATCAGTGTACCAGACTAGGCTGTTAGGTTCCATCTGCGGTAACCCAGTATCCCAGTCTGTTCTATCGGGGATTGTTACCACGAAATTCCTGCCAAAGCAGAGTTCTTTCGGCATAACGTCCGGGACACTAAAGAACATATTCAGGTCTGGAAGTTCATTCAAAATGTCCAGGTGACCCATATGGTCATCATGACTGTATTGATTCGCGAGCTTCAATCTAGCTGCACAGGTAGCAGCTGATTTTTTGACGTGGATATGAAGTGGAGTGAGCCCGATGAGAGCTTCCATTGCCGCCGTAGGGCAGGTGCGCATAGCACCTGTAATTCCGAGACATGCTAGTCTCTGTAATGAGGTCAGCTTGTTCATAATAACTTTTTGCTGTACCTTAGGCCACCAAACTATTGCCCCATATGTTACAATTGGCCTCACTATCATGATGTACATCCAGTAAATCATTTTTGAGTTCAGGCCCCAGGTCCTGCCGAACATACGCCGGCAGGCCCACATGGCCCTGGCCGCGCGTTCGGTAGTTGAAGTAATATGAGAGTTCCAAGTTAGTTTCTTATCTAGGACAACACCCAGATATTTGACTTCATTGGAGTATCCGATATTTATATTATTAAGACTAATTGAACCAAGGTTCAAATTACGCCTTTTGGTGAAGGGCACCAGGACTGTTTTGCTAGGGTTAATCGAAAGGCCCTCCCCAGTGCACCAATTCGAAATAACAAGCAAAGCCTTAGTAAACGCCTTAGTTTTAAATTTATTTTGTAAACGTATTAGTTGCTTTGTCACCGAAAAACTCAAAACTAAAGATTTTTATTTTCTTTTGTGTTTTTTTACAAAAAATGGTTTTGCTCCCGCCCTCAGCACTCTCTGCATTTTAGCATCGTAACTACTGAGGACGGGAATACATTCCAAATTCATGTTCCAAGAAAAGGTGCCAACAAACCGAAATAATAATCAATATCAATCAAAAGTTAATTAAATGTTAAACAAATGTTAATCAAATGCCAACTCGCCACAACCCTATAACCCCAGTAATCCAAAACCTCAAAACCTCATAACCCTACAACTCTTAAATGCGACAAAAAAATACTTTGAGGTGGACAGTTAAAACTCCACGACACCACATCCCTATAAGTTCATCACCTTTCAATTTGTCACTCTATAACCGCATAATCCTATAACTCTAAAATGCAACAGTAAATGTACTTGCACAAGACTTGAGTTCTGAGTCTGACAGTTTTGCTGTGTGTCGGCATCCAGGGCACCTCCGCGCGGTTACGGTGGACAACGGAGTTGTTCCGCGATCCGGCAAAGTCACTGGATCATGGCGCTTATGCCGTCATGGTCGGCACACGGAAAAGTACGATGCAGGGAGTCGGAAACCCAGTATCGGCGGCTGGTCAGGGTGAGAAAGCGGGCCCGCAGGCGTCGTCATCAAATGACAGCAGCTCTACATCGGTGGGTAACTTGGCCTTTGAAGAGTATAATGTGACAAGAAAGACATGCAATATTTGCGTAGACTCTTTCTGCGTTTTTTGTGGAGAATATGTTGTGATTAAACTTAGAAAATTATTCGCAGATCTACTTAAAAGTAGATACCAGGGCCCGAATTCCAGATCAATGACAAATGAGAATGAGAAATGACTTTCTGTTTTATTTCGCCTACTCTAAATAAAAATGCAACCGACTAGTTGAAATAAAAAATCGTCATTTCTCATTATCATTTATCATCGAACCGGAATGTGTCGGCTGTTAACAGAAATTGTTCACTTAGAGGCTTCGGGGCGGTCCTCTCTGGCCGGCTAGAGCTCAGGGTGTTGGGCGTAGGATTTCCCGAAGCATAAGTAAACAGTGTTAGACCGCGATAGTGGGAACAAAGGAGACAATAAGGGAAAACAGGTAAAGGCAGGACCAACTCACCTCACTGCAGCGACTACACTTACCGCTTCATCCTCGCAATTGAGCTCTTAGCTACTCATCATCTGCAAAGCGAAAAAAAATAGCGGATTTCACAACAGAAGCAGAAAAAAGTAAGACCGATATTATCACTTTGAAATAAAAATATTTGGATTATGCTAGTATAAACAATTCATTATTTAATTTATTGAGCAGAAATAAAGAAAAATTCCGAATTACAATAATGATGAAAATTCCAGCAAAAAAAAAAATGAGAACATTTGTTTACTTAACCTAACTATGACGTCATAATATTCTACGTTTAACAATAATTTCTAGGAAGTTACGAAAGTATAAATAGTTCCTCAAATGAAAAATAAGATAAAAAAGAGTCATAAACTTTACATAATTATGTGTAGATAACTAGGGGATTCCAGAAATAAAAAAATTTAAATTTAATATAATAAAACTTAACTAATAACATTGTGTTTATATATGCAAATTTCCATCCAACGACAAATGATTTTCCCCAATGAATGGCGAAATTGATTGCACATTTTCGTTTTCCTCGTCTTGACTTTTTCGATGATCTTGTAAAGATTTTTCTTCTAAAGAACGTTTTCGTCTAGTTATGGTGATGTCTTTTATATAAGGAACACTTTGCAGAACTTTACATTCATTATCCATATTCCTATGATCACACGAACAAATATTTTGATAGGGAATAGGATATACATTTGTATTTAACATTTTTTTTGTACCTAAAATACGAATATCTGTGTCGTAAAAGTGATTCTCGCAAAATTTTATCGGCGTTTTCGAAATTTCTGCAATATTTTTAAGATTTTTGTTGCCAGAATGTCTAATCCATACATTTCGTCTATTATCATTTGGTAAACTAAAAAATGACAAAAAACTACCACTTCTCGAAATATTTAAGCAACCTTCGTAAGCACAAGGATAAGAAGACATGATTATAATTTATATTACTCGTAAACAAGTATTGTAATATACGATCGACAATTATTTATTTTGCTTATTCAACATGAATATTAACGCTTTTTCTGAAATTTTTTTAAATAATTTTATTCTTATGATAAGAATTGACACACAATAATGATCTGTATTTAAATACTACACCAGCTCGAATGCGATTAAGTTAAAAACTGAAAAGCGTGTTATAAAGTAAAAATATAAAAACTCACATACACATATTTATATATATGACGAATTGCGAAATAGTATCATTGTGTTTATATATATATATATATATATATATATATATATATATATATATATATGTATATATATATATATATATATATATATATATATATATATATATATATATATATATATCAATGCCACTACATAAATAGCCGTGACATCAGTCTAAAACAAAATCTTCTATAATAAAAGTCATGAAACTCTCTTTTACAGACAAATACATTTATTGATTCCACTAGATTTGGCTGTATTAGTTACACTAACAATTCAACGTAAATTTGAATTTTTTTTTTCTTGTTTCTACACCAACACCTTTATACTTAGTTAACTAACACATATAAATTTAGTGATGCCAAATATACACCAATACACATAGAACCTGATTTTTTTTATTTCATATGTATGGAATTTTCATGACTTTTATTATAGAAGATTTTGGTCTAAAAAGTCAAACCACTAATATAAAGAGGGGAATAAAGATTTTTATTTTCCTATGAAACGTAAACAAAATACTATGGGATTTTCAAACACATTTTTTTATATCGTCTCTATTTTCAATTTAAATAAATATTTTTATTTACAAATATAAATAATTTGATATCAAATATATTGAAATGTAAATTGTGAACAATTTTGATTGAAATTAAAAGTCATTTATTAAGTAATTTTGCATTTTTATAAAAATATTTGTTTCGGCATGCTTCGTGTTCCTCTAATCTTAATAAATTTATTAAGATTAGAGGAACACGAAGCATGCCGAAACAAATATTTTTATAAAAATGCAAAATTACTTAATAAATGATTATTAATTTCAATCAAAATTGTTCACAATTTATATTTCAATATATTTGATATCAAATTATTTATATTTGTAAATAAAAATATTTATTTAAATTGAAAATAGAGACGATATAAAAAAATGTGTTTGAAAATCCCATAGTATTTTGTTTACGTTTCATAGGAAAATAAAAATCTTTATCCCCTTAACACATACTACCACACATTTTTGTGTCATGGCTTTTTATGTAGTGGCGTTGTATATATATATATATATATATATATATATATATATATATATATATATATATATATATATATATATATATATATATATATATATATATATATATATATATATATATATATATATATATATATATATATATATATATTTTATATACATTATAAACACAATGATAGTATCAGTGCCAGTGTATTAAAGGCCGTTTTAGTAATATTGCTACCTATGTATGTGTTATAGGATCACAAACAAAAATATTTACATACAAAACGTAAAAAGTTCTATGGAAAAAAAATTTTTTTTTTGATACTTTTTCGTTTCGCATTTAATAACTTTTTAAATAAGGCCAAAAATGAATTTTCATTCCATTGACAATAAACTAGGGTATTGAATTATAATATTGGGCAAAAAAAAAATAATTATTGTTGAATATTTTGCATATTTTCATTCAACGCCGTTTCACTGTTTTCTAATATTTTTGTCTATAAAACTGCGAGAGAGACTAAAATCAAAACAAAAAAAATTAACAAAACAAAATGTATGAAAATAAAATGATTTTATTTATTTTCTTTAGTATTGCGTTGCAACTCATGATAATCGGTTGTTCCTGTACGATGTTATGTTCAAGGGTGGGGAAATTGTAGATCAGTATATACAGAGAAAATATAAAAAGCGAGATTTTTATTTTAGTTGTTAGTACTTTCCTGATTGTGCGATTACATTTACGACATGAGAAATGCGTAATTTGCTTTTGCTGATTGTGCGATTGAGAAATGCGTAATCCGTTTTTTGCTTTTTTTATAAACAAATTTTTTTTGTAAACCATCGATTATTAGAAATTAGGTTATTGAATTATAATATTTCATTTTTACTGTAATATTTTGCGCCTAAATAATTAAAAATGTACAAAACTCAAATTTGAAACAAAAAAAAAGTTTGCAAAATTACATACTATATCTAAAAAATGCATTACTATGAATTTTTACATTTTTAGAACATATAGTTTTATCAATTTATAATTTTTCAGTCGTAAAAAATGACACTAATAATTACTAATAATATTTTAATTACGTTATCTAATTGCTAGTAATCGATCGTATAAATGAAAGTTGTACATATATAAGAAAAGCAAATTACGCATTTCTCATGTCGTAAATCTAATCGCACAATCAGGGTGGTCATTTTGTGGTGCTATATCACACCTTTATATCACTAGTGGAGACTTTTTACGTGTGATATAAAAAAATGGAGAAAGTCTACAAACACAACCCTGCAAAATGAATTTTAAGGGGTAAATGATGAATCAAAGTGATAAGTTGACGTTTCCACATAACCTCAAATGACATTATATGAAAATTTTATACGAAGTGCTATTTTGTGTGGTGATAAAGTAATACTTTCATGCAAAGGTGTTTATTATTTACATAAAATTTAAAAAATATAATAATCAGTCCTTTGTCAATCATCAATTTTATTTTGCACTTGGTTTCATGATAATTTTCATTCATTTTTTTAAAACCCCAATTTAGTTGTTTTCCATCAAACTATTTGGAGTTTGATCAAAAACAACTAAATTAAAGTTTAAAAAAAAATGAATGAAAATTATCATGAAACCAAGTGCAAAATAAAATTATCGATTGAAAAAAGACCAATTAATATATATTTAACATAACATAACTAGAAAAGCCTTTGGTTTGTTAGAATTTGTTGTTTAAACATTGACCAATATTTGCATTTTTAGGGGTGATGTCAGATGGTTTATGTTGATTTTTGTTTAAGAATTTTTTTTTTGTCCTTTGCTTTTTTGAGCTCCCGATGAAATTTGTTATTCTAGGCAACTAGAATGTCATTTTTAACAAATAATTTACTACACAAAATTAAAATAATTGTTGATTTTTGTGTTTCATTTCTCTTGTAAATTTAAAAATAACCCATAAATTTTATTTCAAAAATATATAAATGATCATTTTGTTAATAAATATCATTCATTTATATTTCGCGTCAATGTAAATTTCATTCATTTTTTGGTATTTTTATTAGAGATTTTTTTAACTAAACTCCATATAAAACAAATGTAAACAAGAAAATAATTTTTTTTGTTCCACTTGTAAAAGTAAGACGGAAGAAGTTGTGGTCTTTTTCATTTAAATCATTATGCGACGTGACAATATTCATCCATGACAACACCATAGTTAGCTACGACAATTTATTTTTCGCACAGTATCGCCAAATGTGATATATTACCACAAAATGACAACACTGCAAAATGAATTTTAAGGGGAAAGCAATGAATCAAAGTGATGATTTGACACGTAACCTCAATTGTTGATTTTTATATTACTATGTAATATAGAAATCAACAATTATTTCATTATTGTGTATTAAATTGTATGTTAAAAGAACCATTCTAGTAGCCCAGAATAACAAATTTCACAACAACAATCATCCTCCTAACAGAAATGGACAAAAAATAAGCAATCCTTAATCGAAAATCAACATAGACCATCTGACATAACCTCACAAAATGCAAATAATGGTCGGTGTTTAAACATGAAATTCTAATATACCAAAGGGTTTTCAAGTTATGTTAACTTAAAAATATAATAATTAGTCTTTTGTTAATCAGCAATTTTGGTTTGCAGTTCGTATCACAGTAATTTTCATTAATTTTTTTAAAACTTTAATTTAGTTGCTTTCGATCGAACTCAATGTAGTTTGATATAAAAAAATGAATTTCAAATTTTAAAAAAATGAATGAAAATTACTGTGATACGAACATCAAACCAAAATTGTTGATTAACAAAAGACTAATTATTATATTTTTAAGTTAACATAACTAGAAAACTCTTCGGTATATTAGAATCTCATGTTTAAACACCGACCATTATTTGCATTTTATGAGGTTATGTCAGATGGTTTATGTTGATTTTCGTTTAAGAATTGCTTATTTTTTGTCCATTTCTATTAGGAGGATGATTGTTTTTGTGAAATTTGTTATTCTAGGCTACTAGAATGGTTCTTTTAACATACAATTTACTACACAAAACTAAAATAATTGTTGATTTTTATATTCCGTTTTCCTGTAAATTTAACAATAATCCATTAATTTTATTTCAATAATAGATAAATGATTATTTTGTTAATAAATATCATTTATTTATCATTAGCGTCAATGTAAATTTCATTCATTTTTTGTAATTTTGATTAGAGGTGTTTTTAACCAAACTCCATATAAAAAAAATTTAAACAACAAAATAAACAATTTTTTCCACTTGTAGAAGTAAGACGGAAGATATTGTGGTCATTTTCATTCAAATCATTATACGACGTGACGTTGTTCATCCAAGATGGGACCGCAGTAAGCTACGACAAATGTCAGTTTATCACAGTTTTATCACCAAATGTGATATAGCACCACAAAATGACCACCCAGGAAAGTACTAACAACTAAAATAAAAATCTCGCTTTTTATATTTTCTCTGTATATACTGGGTGGTCATTTTGTGGTGCTATATCACACCTTTATATCACTAGTGGAGACTTTTTTTGTGTGATATAAAAAAATGGAGAAAGTCTACAAACACACCCCTGCAAAATGAATTTTAAGGGGAAAATGATGAATAAAAGTGATAAGTTGACGTTTCCACATAACCTCAAATGACATTATATGAAAATTTTATACGAAGTGCTATTTGTGTGATGATAAAGTAATACTTTAATGCAAAGATGCTTATTATTTAAATAAAATGTTAAAAATATAATAATCAGTCCTTTGTCAATCAACAATTTTATTTTGCACTTAGTTTCATGATAATTTTCATTCATTTTTTTAATATCCCAATTTAGTGGTTTTCCATCAAACTATTTGGAGTTTGATCAAAAACAACCAAATTAAAGTTTCAAAAAAATTAATGAAAATTATCATGATACGAAGTGCAAAACAAAATTGTCGATTGAAAAAAGACCAATTAATATATTTTTAACATAACATAACTTGAAAAGCCTTTGATTTGTTAGAATTTGATGTTTAAACATTGACCAATATTTGCATTTTGTGGGGTTATGTCAGATGGTTTATGTTGATTTTTGTTTAAGAATATTTTTTTGTCCTTTGTGAGCTCCCGAAGAAATTTGTTATTCTAGGCAACTAGAATGTTATTTTTAACCAAGATATACAGAAAATAAAGGTACAATATTGCGCATGCTGTTACCATACTTTTTTCGCAATTTGACGTCACGTGTTGTCAAAAATGCTGATATTTATATGAAGTTTCGTGATATTTTTATTAATTTTTTAAATAAATGGAAAATAAATGAATTTTTTTTTATTCTTGCCATTTATTGTTTTTCGACTTTATGCTAAAATTAAACATTTCAATTTTTATTTTAGTTATATACTGCAATACTTTTGGAATTAAATCGCGAAAATAGGCATGTTTTAATATTCGTGTCTAGAGCAGACTGTTTGAGCACATTGCATAACAAGTTTCGGAATTTATGAGTAAATTTTTTTTGTTAAATGCAGAGAACGTTTAGATTTTAATTATTTAATTCAAAAATTTGGGAGTATTCGATTTTAAATATACTAAATTTGAATAATTCCTATTGCAACAAAACTATCAGTTGTACTTCTGATAAGAACACATATAGAACACTAAACAGTGAATGGGTGTTTTGATGTAGTTGTAGCGAAAACCATAAGACAATAAATGAAATAAGCCAGAGATTTAATTTTAATTTATAGTTTTATTTAATTTCCGTTTTTTCAAATTTATGTTTTCTATTAACTGGGCGTTTAATAACTGAATTTTAAAAAACATTTTACACCTAAAAAACAATTTTTTGTGAACTGAAAACAATAATTTGTGAACTGAATTTTTACTTAATATATTTTTACATTTACATATATTTAACGTTGAATATGAACATAATATTTGAATAGGTACGTGGATACCAATAATTTGAAGCCAAACGAAAATAGATGGCAAAAATTTGAGTACATAACGTAAAGAAATAAAAATTTTAATAATTGGTACGTACATATGTTTAAATGACCAAAAACATTTAATAATTTAATTGTTTTATGTTATGTACTCATAATTTTGTCTACCCTTTTTTCCATTTATCTTAGACATTATATACTCGAAGGAATTATTTCTCAAATATTTGGACCATAAAAAAAATATAAAGCATAAAAAGGGTCTCGGTAAACTATCATTATCAATTGTAAATACGGTTTGTAAAAAAAAATTACGATTATTCTTGATTTATTTAAAAAATTAATCAAAAGACCGCCAAACTTCATATACAAATGTGTTTTTTTGACTACACGTGACGTGATGCTCAAAGAAAGACAAAAATGAGACACGGGAATATACTACCTATTTTTTCTGTATACCTTGATTTTTAACAAATAATTTACTACACAAAATTAAAATAATTGTTGATTTTTATATTGCATTTTTCTTGTAAATTTAACAATAACCCATTAATTTTATTTCAAAAATATATAAATGATCATTTTGTTTATAAATATCATTCATTTATATTTCGCGTCAATGTAAATTTCATTCATTTTTTGGTATTTTTATTAGAGCTTTTTTAACTAAACTCCATATAAAACAAATGTAAACAAAAAAATAATTTTTTTTTTGTTCCACTTGTAAAAGTAAGACGGAAGAAGTTGTGGTCTTTTTCATTTAAATCATTATGTGACGTGACGATATTCATCCAT
Organism: Tipula vernalis; assembly: GCA_958295665.1. Classification (NCBI taxonomy): domain Eukaryota; kingdom Metazoa; phylum Arthropoda; class Insecta; order Diptera; family Tipulidae; genus Tipula; species Tipula vernalis. The sequence continues at coordinate 276,988,409 of OY282559.1, forward strand.
GACAACACCGTAGTTAGCTACGACAATTTATTTTTCGCACAGTATCGCCAAATGTGATATATTACCACAAAATGACAACACTGCAAAATGAATTTTAAGGGGAAAGCAATGAATCAAAGTGATGATTTGACACGTAACCTCAATTGTTGATTTTTATATTGCTATGTAATATAAAAATCAACAATTATTTTAGTTTTATGTATTAAATTGTATGTTAAAAGAACCATTCTAGTACCCTTGAATAACAAATTTCACAAAAACAATCATCCTTCTAACAGAAATGGACAAAAAATAAGCAATTCTTAACGAAAATCAACATAAACCATCTGACATAACCTCACAAAATGCAAATAATGGTCGGTGTTTAAACATGAAATTCTAATAAACCAAAGGGTTTTCTAGTTATGTTAACTTAAAAATATAATAATTAGTCTATTGTTAATCAACAATTTTGTTTTGCAGTTCGTATCACAGTAACTTTCATTCATTTTTTTAAACTTTAATTTAGTTGCTTCGATCAAACTCCATATAGTTTGATATAAAACAATTAAATTAAAATTTTAAAAAAATGAATGAAAATTACTGTGATACGAACTGCAAACCAAAATTGTTGATTAACAAAAGACTAATTATTATATTTTTAAGTTAACATAACTAGAAAACCCTTTGGTTTATTAGAATTTCATGTTTAAACACCGACCATTATTTGCATTTTGTGAGGTTATGTCAGATGGTTTATGTTGATTTTCGTTAAGAATTGCTTATTTTTTGTCCATTTCTATTAGGAGGATGATTGTTTTTGTGAAATTTGTTATTCTAGGCTACTAGAATGGTTCTTTTAACATACAATTTACTACACAAAACTAAAATAATTGTTGATTTTTATATTCCGTTTTCCTGTAAATTTAACAATAATCTATTAATTTTATTTCAATAATAGATAAATGATTATTTTGTTAATAAATATCTTTTATTTATCATTAGCGTCAATGTAAATTTCATTCATTTTTTGAAATTTTGATTAGAGGTGTTTTAACCAAACTCCATGTAAAAAAAAATTAAACAACAAAATAAACAATTTTTTCCACTTGTAGAAGTAAGACGGAAGATATTGTGGTCATTTTCATTCAAATCATTATACGACGTGACGTTGTTCATCCAAGATGGGACCGCAGTAAGCTAGGACAAATGTCAGTTTATCACAGTTTTATCACCAAATGTGATATAGCACCACAAAATGACCACCCTGATCTATAATTTCCCCACCCTTGAACATAACATCGTACAGGAAGAACCTTTCATTATGAGTTGCAAAGCAATACTAAAGAAAATAAACAAAATCATTTTATTTTCATACATTTTGTTTTGTTAATTTTTTTTGTTTTGATTTTAGTCTCTCTCGCAGTTTTATAGATAAAAATATTAGAAAACAGTGAAACGGCGTTGAATGAAAATATGCAAAATATTCAACAATAATTATTTTTTTTTTGCCCAATATTATAATTCAATACCCTAGTTTATTGTCAATGGAATGAAAATTCATTTTTGGCCTTATTTAAAAAGTTATTAAATGCGAAACCAAAAAGTATCAAAAAAAAATTTTTTTTTTCATAGAACTTTTTACGGTTTGTATGTAAATATTTTTGTTTGTGATCCTATCTATAACACATACATAGGACACGCCATTTTTTTTGTGCTCACACGGCCTTTAATACATAGGCAATGATAGTATGCAAGATCAAAAATTCATAATCGAAATTCATAATAATATTATGTATGTTTGTATACGTATAGACTTGCGATGCAAAATAAAGAAAAAAATATTCGACTGAATTTACTAGCATCATTGTGTTTATATATATAAACAACTATGTATATATAAACACAATGCTAGCATGTAGATACACCGATACATATGCAATGCAAATAATAATGTTGAAAAATGTAAAGAAATTTAAATCGTACATGGAGCGGTATCTATGGAGGTAATATTGTACTTTCGGATAATTTCACTATATATATATATAAACACAATGCTAATAATCAAAAACCTGAGTGATGACCGATGCAGCATTCCATCATTTTGTCGTATGATTTTATTAGTGGAACGGATTGTATAATCGACCGTTTTATTAATAATGTTTCACACACTAATTATATTGTTTATTAGTATGTTTGTTGTCTATACATTATTATCTGGCACTATTATTGTTATTTATTTATTTATTGTTTTCTTAATTTTCACTCAACTTAAGTTCTAAATTACACATGGGTAAAATCACACCACTTATCATAACCGAATATTTTCGTTACTGGTCGCCTTTTGTTTTAATACAAAACCACTGTTCTAAACGGTCGGTTTATTTCGATGAGTTCGAGGCGTCCAACAGAAAAAGTTTTTGGTTTTTTTTTTCTTCACACCTTATTAGGCTAAACGACACTTGCACTCGGGCTTTTCATTTCTCGAATATCTATTTTCACGACCATTTGGTCAAGCCCACCACTAAATTGATTATGCACTTATTCGATTTTATTACCGTTATAAATTTTGATTTTTGGTTTTTGTTATATATATTTTTTTTTGTTGTTTGTACGGAACTTGAGCTTAATTAACTTAACTTAAAATTATTTTATATAAACTTAATAGACATTTGGCATTTTCTTCATTATTATATGCGTTACTTCTTACTATCTCGCTTAAAAGTTTTATTTGAGTTTATTTTTTTTTTATTTTCACAATATACGATAACCACTCAATTTTTATTTCAAAGTAAAAAGAAACATACATTTTTATGGGTATCGACCACGACAAAAGCACAAAATAATTTTTGCTTTTAAAGACAAAAAAAATCACTATTGTTTCGCTAAGTGATCGAGAACTTAAGAGCCCAAGAATAGCAAACTAAAAAAAAAAAACTGAACTGATACTCAAAACCGCATTCGAAAAACTGACCACTCATCCATAAATCAAGCGATATTTATCGATTCAAAAAAAAACAATAGACTCCCACCAAAAATTGGAACGGGACAATCTGGTATGATTTCTCCAACAGAAAAAAAACAAACTTTTCGCGCGGTGATACATGAATAGAATTTTGTAATAATAATAAATAAAATAAAAAAAATATACTAATTCAGGGGTAGACAACATGTCAAGCTTGGAACACCGTTTGCCGCGCCGGTCGTTACAACTTCTTTCACGAATAACACGAACAATGCTGGCCTCCAAGGCGTCAATTGTTGCTGGTTTATCAGCCAAGATCTTTGCACAAAATTTTCCATGTAGTGGACGGACAGAGCCCCAATTCCTGCGAACGACGACAAATCGATAAATTTGGATCTTCTTCCACACTTTCGTTTGCAGCGGCGATATTTTCTTCAGTAAGCACATTCCTTCGATGTGTTGATGTTATTGCATCCTCTAGAGAGTATGTGGTACGAAATCTATCCACAGTTCGACGGATGGGTTGCTCAGATGGATGATTATGTGCGCCATAAAAATCACGAAGTCGTCTATAAGTTGCGCGAATCGACGACTGATTTTCAAAGTAAATTTTAATAATTTCGTAGCGTTCTTGAAGAGTAAGTCTATTCATCATGATTTGCCAGAGTATACTGAGATCTGCCTGAGAGTATATTTTTCATAAAAATTTAATTTTTATTTTTATTTTTTACAATTTCAAGTTCTATCATGCTTAAAAAAACACCCTTTACTAGCAACGAATATAAAAGTGCAATGGAAATGTCGGATATCGAAGCTGATGACGTCGCTGAGGATATACAGATGAACGATGAAATATCAGAAGAATCAGAAGACGTGACAAACAAAAATCCCAATGGGTTCTCTTAAGAAGACCTTAATGACTTGTTCCGAGATGCTGGACTTTCAAAAGAAATTTCTGAACTAATGGCGTCAAGATTAAAAAAATGTAACTTTTTATTGCGAAAGAGATATCCAATTTAGAAAATATTTTACAGACGTAAACAATTTAGTTTACTGTAACAATATTGAAGGACTAATAAATTAGTATAATGTTTCCTATGAAGCTAATGACTGGCGGTTATTCATAGATTCTTCATCACGTAGTTTAAAAGCAATCTTGCTTCATAATGGCAACCATCTTGCTCCGCTACCTGTCGGTCATTCGGTTGTGTTAAATGAGGAGTACCTTTGCTTCCTACTCGAAAAATTAGATTACGCTAAACACCAGTGGAAGATATGTGGAGATTTAAAAATAATTGACAATTTTATTAGGTCAATAAAGTGGTTTCACTAAACATCCATGTTTTCTATGTGAATGGGAGAGCCGAGCTCGAGCCGAACATTATGTGAGAAAGGGTCTCCAGGATTTAAAAATATCATAAAATAGAGTCTAATACTAATAGATAAAGTAATCGTTCGACCATTACACAGAAAGCTGGGACTTGTAAAAAATTTCGTCAAAGCAATGAAAACTATGGAGAGCAAAGCTTTTATGTACATATTTGAAAAGTTTTCTAAACTGTTGCATGCGAAAATAAGAGATGGTGTTTTTGATGGACCACAAATTAGAGAACTTTTGAAAGACAATGAATTCCAAAAAAGAATGAATAACTTGTAGGAAGCAACTTGGCAAAGTTTTAGAGACGTTACGAAAAAATTTCTAGGAAATAGGAAAGAAAGATCCTACTTACGTGACTATAGTTGAAAATATGGTAAACAATTTTAAAAATATGGGATTTCTTCATTCTCATATTGAGTACTTTCCTGAAAATTTAGGCGATTTTAGTGAAGAGCAGGGTCAAAGATTCCACCAGGGTTTAAAAGATATTGAAAAGAGATATCAGGGTGTTTGGGATAGCCATATGTTGGCAGACTACGGTTGTTCTTTGAAGAGAGACGACACGTCAAACCAACACAAAACAAAAGCCCTACGAAGGTCATTTACAAATAAACGAACGCGTTGTCACTCTAAAACTGAAAACATATGAAATGGCTACTTACAAAGTCGTAAAGGGAACAGAAGCCTGCTACGTTCACGTCATTGTTCATGGGTATCGCTAAATGTAGGTTATTACAATGCAGGAAATTTTGACCTTATTTAGTATTCGCATTATAGTTTTGGAGACACAAAGTTTAGGAGAAATAATATTAAATTTCTAGTTCAAACTTTCTGCAAAAGAAGAATTAAGTCTCGAACATAAGTTTTGATTGTAGCTTCCTGAGATTACAGGCTTTAGAAGGGTCACTTGTAAGTCTTTTTGTCGTTACGGTTATGGGGCTATTCGAGTTTTGAGGTATTGGGGTTGTATGGAGTTATGAGAAGAAATATCTTCCTCTGTCAAGTGATTCATATTTCTTCAAATTTAGGATAAAAATAAATAAGTTTGAAGCTTGGAAATCGTTATAAAAAAATAAGTTTGTATTCAACTTAGAAATCATAAACAACTCCACTTGGGTGCAAAAAAATCGCACATTGCTCAATTTTCCACAAAAGTGTAAAAATATCAAAAAAATCCAATATTTGTTTAAATTTTTTTAATGCAGATTCAAAGTCTATTTCAATACCTATCCAGTGGTACCTTTTTTGTATTAATACGTGCCATCAAACTGACTTTTGGGGGTAAACATCTGAGGTATACGTTTTTGTGAATTTGCCAGCATGAAAATTAGTAGTAAAAATCGAATTAAAACATGGAAATCAAAAAAAATAATTTTATTAATAACGAGTATTCCCTCCTCTGGCCCGAATGACAGCTTCCATTCGATGAAACATTGATTTCACCAAAATTTTCACAAAATCTTCGCATTATCCTGCATGAACAGAAAATTTTCACCAATAAACCCGGCAAAAGGTACGACATACTCCTCGAGTACTTCCTCAATGTACCGTTGAGAAGTCATTCCTCTTGACCGACCGCCAGTATTGGCTCGGGTGATGAATACAAGATCTGTCTTCGCCTCTAGTGATATGCCTCCCCAGAACATGCACGATCCACCGCCATACGAGACACGTTCTTGGATGCAACATTGTGCATATCGCTCTCCTTGTCTTCTGTATACTCTTCCGCGTCAATCGGTGCCATATAAACACATCCCGCACTCGTCAGAGAACAGGGCTCTACTCCATTCTTCTTCTGTCCAATTCAAATGCTTTCGAGCAAACTCACGACGGGCTCGTCGATGGGATGCGGTCAATTTCGGCCCGTTTGCTGGTCTGTGTGCAGTCAGATTAACTTCTCGAAGTCGTCTTCTAACTGTCCACCGACTGACTTCGACTTCACGAACTTCTTGGAGCCGTCCCAGTTGAACCGCATTCATAGGACGATTTCGTTACAAGAAAGCGGTCATCACGCTGTGCTGTAGCACGAGGTCGGCCAGATCCTTGTCGCCGTCTGAAGCCACCAGTTTCCTGATATCTCTGCCACACTCGACGAACGGAGAATCGGCTCAAATTTAGTTGTCGAGCCACTTCACTTTGGTTCTGCCCCGCATCAATTAGTGCAACCACTTGTGCGGCTACCTCTGGTGTGGTATCCGTTTCTTTGCTCCGGTTGAAGACGTAATTATTAGAGGACCGTTCAGACTAAGCGTCGATAGGCGAGTGATGACAATTCCGAGCGAGATATTTCAAGGCATGCTATTGTATTGATCTTGTTAAATTATTTTTAGCATATAATTCGAAAGCCTGCTGTATGCATTTGACAAAAAATCACTTTGTTGGCATGGTACAAGTACAAAAAAGGTACCACTGGATAGGTATATTGAAACAGACTTTGAATCTGCATTAACAAAAAATTAAACAAATATTGGATTTTTTTGATATTTTTGAATTTTTGTGGAAAATTGAGCAATGTGCGATTTTTTTGCACCCAAGTGTATATCATTTATAAAATCTGCTGTGAAATTATATTTGGAAATATTTGATAAATCGTTTTAATTTAAATTACATGTAAATGTTTCGTTTTAACGCTAAAGAAATTAGTTTATTTTGTTGTTCGTTTTATTATTGAATCGAATAACAACCGTTGTTAAATGTCGCCGTGTTACTACTAGTGCTGCCCAGGTGGACAAAGAAAACACCCGAAAAGTTTTTCGGAAAATACCTAAATAATATGTGTAAGAAAAAATTGCACGCCTATGGAAACAACGCGTACCAACGAACTACGGGACCAATGTATTTTTTCTGCGCGTGAACTGTCAGAATTCCAGCGAGATTTGAATACTACTATAAGTATTATGCTTTGAAAAATCTAGGAGGCATTGATTTTTTCGACACACGATTCGTTTTTCCCAATATGTGTATAACAATTTTGTTTCACGACTGTCATCGTCACGCACAATTTCATTTCAATGTTTTTTTTGTTTTTTTCGAATCACCACACCGTCTATAAAACTCTATTGTTTGAATAGGCCAACCCTTGTGCTTTTTTCCTCTTCTATCGTGTTGTAATCAAGAAATATTTGATCCAATTATTGAAGGATCGATGTTAAAACTATAATAAAATTTAATTTTTTTATTTCACTTACCTATGCTGTATGTATTATAATACATTTTACAATCATATCACTTTCCTTTAGTTTGTCAGTGCAATGTAAAAGTCATTTATAATTTTCATTTTTATTTATATTTTTTCATATAACCTTAATTTAATTTTAAAGCAAATTTTAAACGCTTGTAATTACAATAAATATGTATGTATATTTTTTTTTTTTGTAATTTTTCTTTTACATATTTATAATTTTATCATAAGCACCATACGATGAATTAAAAAGAATTTGTTTTTTTTAAATATTTTGTTTTAAATTATTCTAATTTCTTTGTACACATGTAAATTACATTTTATTTAAAAACTAAATAATTTTAAAAGCTTATTTAATTGAGTTATATTTTGTCTTTTTTCTTGTTATTAAAAAAATAATTTTTCTTTTTTAATACATTTTTTTATACAATTCTTATTAAATTTAATACATTGTTTTTTTTATTATGTATAATGTGTTTATTAAAATTATATTGTTCTGTACATTGTTGTTATGTGGAAGCGCAATGTTTTTCATAATTACATATGAAAAATTAAATAATGAATTATAATTTAAATTATATAGTTGGTATGCACTATATTCAAGGATAATAATTTTTACGACATTTTCTTTTTATATCCAATGTACCTATTTGAGGCTTTACCAGATCTGTCTTGTTCTTATGATTATCCTTATTAAATTATGTTTTTTTATATATGTATATATAAAATGTGTAAATATGCGTGTTTTTTAATTTATGATGCATACATACTTTTGAATTTACCCATCTTCTTTAATAAAATTTCAAGGCACGAATTTTGGTACTATTTACTTATTTGCACATCTTCAGTAATTGTTTTTTTAGTACATTATTATTGTTACTCGTATTATTGTTAATTAAAATAAACTAAGTTCGGGTTTCGTCTTATGCATCATCTCTATCTAAAATCACTGAATTAGCCAAAAACTTTTGTAGCTTTATATAGTTTAAAAAAATAGTAAAATTTAAGGCAAAAATAAATAAAAACAAAGCTTAATCCTTTTTTAAATTTAATATTTTGTGTCGAATTTTACACTCATTTAAACGACTAATTAAATATTATAATAAAATATTTACATGTATATAAAATTCAGTTTTATTATCACATTTTTTTGTCCATGAATTTTAATAAATAAAATTTTATATTTAATAAATACATAGAACAGATGCAAAGGAAATATTTTAATTTCCAGCATCGTTATTTAAATAAAATATTTAAATTTTAATTGTAGTTATTAATTAATTAAATTTCCTAATAAATATATAATTAACTCTTTTTCATTTTTCTAACGTACCTATTTAGTTTAATTTCTTAAACAGAATATTTTTTATAAATATCTATCAGTAAATAATGCACTTTACTATTTTTTATTTCGTTTGGTTTTAATTTATTTATAAAATTTATTTTAATTATTTAAAGGTAGCTTTATTTAAGTTTATATTTATTTTTGATATAAAAATAAATTATTTATGATAATCTTTCGTTGTACCAAAATAGTTTTACTGTATGAAAATTTAATAATTTTTTGTTGAGATTGTCTGTATTACTATTCAATCAAAACTAATCATAAATTAACAGTCTACATAGCGGCCAGCACACTAGGTAGTGGTTTTAATTTATGTGGATTATTTAGAAAAGTTTGATGCTTCCAAATTTCCTTTATAATCTCATTACTTAGAAGAGAAGTATGAAGTGTTAAAGAAAGGCATAAAACTTACAAGATTTGTACCAGTATCAAATTTAAGGATTTATTCACGGAGCCAATTATAATATGGTTGGAGAGGAACGATTTCTACAAAGTTACACGATTGGAAAGTGACCCAGCGGTAGAATTTATTAGTCAGCCACAGCCGATATTCCAGACCTTTCGATTGTCAGTGTGAGGAAGACGATGAGCCCAAACATCAAACTAACTCTACAAAAGGCTTTGGACATCGTGTTAAAATACGAATCACATCATACAACAGTGTTAAATTTGGTTAACAAAACTTCCTCCATTGCACCCATACGGCTGATCTTAGATTTTCATCAAAGTTTGTCTATACTATTACCAACTCAAAATATAAAGAATCATTTCCGGCCTACTAAGTTCTTATGAGATCGGTAATAAAGAATTTAAAATTATGATCAGTTTATATTGAATATTTTATATTTCAAATACACTATACATACGAGTATGTATATAAAAAGCTGGGATGGGATGAAAAAATGTAATCATCATTTTATTTTTTATTTACATTTCTAATATGTAAAGAAAAAAACTGGGATGGGATGAGATAGTGTTACCTGATGAACATTTTTATTTTTTCTGGGATGAAAAACTGGGATAACTTCACATGCTGTTCCTGTGGGGAAGGTTGAGGAGAGGTGGATTCAAAACTGGAATTTGAAGTCAAATCGGTTGGTGATACAACCCTCGAAAGCCATGCATCGAAAAGCACTTCGTTAATGGCTTTCTCTGCGAAGATTCTTTGCTGAGGATCTATAGAATTAAGGGTTTCACACCAAGCATTGGCAATTGTTGGAATTTTTTGCTTATTTTTTTGCTGCTGGACTGCTCCAAATAGGTACAGGGCATCTGTAGCAGTTCATTCTGCTTTGAACCTACATTGAGGCGTTTATTTCGCGTTGGTTTACTCCACCTCATCCAAATATTCGTAATCATTCATTCTTGATGTTTATTATTAATTATTACTCTTTAAAAATATTTGTAATAATACACTTTATTTATAATCTGTACACACTTTATTTAATTTCTTTATTAATTCCGCAGTAATAAGGCCCACTTTTGAATTTGATAGATAAATTGCCGAACGAGTAGAATGATGTATAAAAGTAATGACGCGAACCCTACACGGTCACTAGACATTATCCCCACCATATACCAGTAATGATGTCTCGAAATCAGAAAATCCGGATTTTTATCATTACTGACTATCATTCGTCACTACATTACTTCAAGTTACACGATCAATATTAATGTCATTATCAGAAAGTAATGACTCTAATATTGACCGTGTAATATGCCTATAAAGCAAGTTGTAGAAGAACCGTCAATCAACTGCATTAATAAAATATTTTAGAACTATTAAATTTTAAAACAAGTTGCATTAAAAGTCGCGTAAGCTTAGCCCTTTTTTCTGGGGTTTGGTCATTTGGTCTTTGTTTTTGGTGCCTTCGCCTTGAGGGTCGAAATCGCAGAGAGCAGTTTACTTTACAAAAACAAATATTCATCTTTCCATTGGCTGCCTACTTCACTTTAAACTCACCTAAGGGAATAAATTAAGAAATGAAAAGCTTACCTTTAACATAATAGACATTTTCGAATTTAGAAAGCCCAATTATTTTATTTGTCATTTAGTCGGCTTGATTTAGCGAATTTTATATCAGTAAAGCAAAACACGTGCTTGAATTTTTTATTCATAAGTACATTTAAGTCAGCTTATTTTAGCGAATTTTATGTTGGTATAATTTTTCAATTTGAGCAGGTTGTTTTAAAATGTTTAATAATTTTATTAAAACTATTTTTTAATGCAAATTCTGCTTTAGAAATCTTCATAATTGCGTTAAAATTCATTTAATAATAGTTTGTATTACATGAGTCATAATGCAAGGCTTGCATTAAAAGTTAAAGTTATTTTTTTAAGTGTGTATACCTGTCAAACAAACCAAACTTTGGCAAAAATGTCGACAACTTAAGGAGTTAGGCCACTCTAGCGGTGGATAAAAATAAGCATATTTTTAGATTTTTTTTCACCGGGAAAATGAAATAAATCAAAATTCAGAAAAAGGTTCTTTATTATCTAATGAAATGTAAAAATTAATTTTTTCAAACGATACACAACAAAATGGTGGCCGCCTTTTCTTTGGTGAAGCCTTTTTTTAAGGGTATACGGCCGGTCGGGCCGCACCTTTTCGACTATATATGAGAATAGCTACAGACGTAGGATTTTTTTGTGATAAATTGATTTTTGCAAGAATGGCGCATTTTAAAAAAAAAAGTATAAAAGTTCCAGAAAAAAATCACCAAGTAGATTGCGAATATAATCTCAAAGGCAAATGTTTGTTTCATGTCACTGTGTTAGTGTCATTTTTTATTTATATTGTCAAAAATTTTGTCATTTTAAACATTTCTAAACGTCAATAAAAAATCCTAATAAAAACTATGAAAAAATATTTCAGCTTGGTTTGTTTATCTCAGGATTGAAAATTTCCCTAAACAAAGTAAGGGAAATAAGGGAAGGGAATGTATACCATCCGTGTGAAAAAATATAAAATAGGTGAGAATCCATAGTTAGCCTTAGAGCAGGAGCAGAAAAATCAAAATGTTTTACAAAAAACTTGAGTGGGGGACTTATGAACTAATTGGACGGGGTTTAATCGCCAACTATAAGATAGACAGCGAGTTACATATTTTTTTACGCCTTACTGTCTCGGCTTAACATAATATTATGTTAATTTATTTTTCCTACAAAAAGGTGCAAAATAGGCATTTTGGCATGGCCAAAACATCTGTTTTCTGTTGCTGAATACTTGGGTGCACCTTTCCCTTAATAACGGCACAACCAATTGATTTCCGTGATCATTTTTTTGATGAGTCAGGGTGGATGAATGCAGACGCTTTCGTAAAATGGTTAGAAGATTTCATTAAAAATGTACGGCCTAGCTAGGAGAATCCAATACTTTTTTTAGAGAAATACACATTGATATAATAGGCTTTCTCCCCATACAAGTCATCGAATCTAACCGCTGAACATCGCGTTTTGTGGTCAGGATTATCTAACTCAAAATCCGGGACAAATCATAATCATAAAGGATATAGCTGGGTTATTCAGTGTAGCATATAGTAGGGTTGCCACAGTAACAATGACAGTACAAGATTTTAGAGCTACCGGTTTAGTTCCAATTATACCTCCCAAAGCTTATGCTAACCACCTCAACGAGGCAGAGCGATCGTTACTCACATCGTGGTGTAGTTGGGCCATTTTATAAGCCATCTTTTGCTCTACCTCGTTACCCTGTGCTGCTCCAAAACAACGAAGACAGAGGAAAAAGTTACCTTATTTGCACATTACGGGTACCCCAGTCAATAATGCTTTGGAAGTTAGAAAAGCGGACAAAGACATAACAGTATTCACGTTTCTAATAATGAGGAATCCTCAGATTCCTCAATATCAGTAAATTATGTTGAACATAGACAATGATGTTATCGTTGAATACGACCTTTGTTACTTTGAAATTTTTTATTTTATTTTGATTGTCTTGGTTTTCTTTGATTTTTTATTAACTGTCATCTTACCCACCTGGTGAAGTGTTCTTACCCGCTTATGAGGACAAGATGGCGAATTTGATATAAAGCTAAAATAGTTTAAAAAACTAGTAAACTGTTAAAGTTGCGACACACTTAGAAAATTTGTAGTGGAAAGTAACAGAAAGCATTCAAAATGAAAACACTTTTTACTTTTGACTTAGAGGTTTGTGTGAATTTATAACATAACGAGCAAAAGTTTTTGTTTTTGGCTATCAATCCTTGCGCTTCTTGATACAAAAATATCAATTTGTTTAGTGTTGTTTCAATTTTAATTAGATATCTGGTTCGAGATTTTGCTGGGGAGGGTGGATCGTGATTTGTGAATTTATTTCACCAGTAACAAGAGTAGTAAGCGTATTTAGGTAGGATGTAGCAAATCGTGCCCCTTATTGAATTTGACGTTTGGTTTGAATTATGCTAAATAATTTCTTTTTGTTTTGAAAATTATTGTCAATTTAAAATTAATTCAAGCGCATAATTCGATAGAGATTTTTTGGAAGGGGGTGTGGGATTGGTAACCGAACTGTTGGCAGCACTTGACTATTCTTGACAATTATAACGTGTAGTTTCGTCCATTGCATTCACCAACAAATTTATTTTCATACAGTATTTAACTTAAAACACAATAACAATTTCTCTTAATAACTTAAGCAAATGCACCTTTTAAAAAAAAAATTGTAACAAGAAAATCAATTTTTCGAAGCCTTTCACTTTTTGTACAGCGTAAACGAACTTATTATAGAAATTTACTTAAAATGTAATAAATTTTTTAAATGATAAATTACTAACCTGTACACAATGTATTTACATAAAAAATTAACTAGATTTCATTAGTAAAATTGGCCAATATAATATCACAAAAACTAAAAATAACGCTGGAAATATGATTCGCGACATTTTGTCAATTTCACGCCACATTATTTTCTCCATACCAGTGTCAATATCCGTCCATGCGACCGATAATAAACTTTGTCGGCGTGTTGGTTTCGCTGGTGGTACTGATGCTCCATTACCCTGTATTGATGTTTGTCCCGGCGTGGTAGCGGTCGGTGTTGCTTTTCGTGACCGAACATTGCCACCCTCCCATTGGGCAACCGTGGGACATTGTCCTTTTTCCATTGCACTTATTCGCAATGGTATTACTTTTGAAAAACGATTCACTTGATATTGATATTGTACGTCGAGCACTTTGACTACAACAAATTCACTTAAGGCAGCAAAAACAAACATCATACAACCGGCCATCCAGAGATCGAGCGCCTATGCGTTTACAAGAAATAAAAATTATTTTAGTAAATCAGTAATGAGATAAAAGTTTAGGTATTACCTTTACATAGGCCACTGGTGGTATATCAGCCCTTAATCCCGTAAACATAGTAACTAAAGTTAACATACATGTAACAAGTAATGTAACACGGCCCGGTATTGCGTCTAAACCGAGCCAAAAGCTAAACCATGATAACATGACGACCAGGGACGATGGTGCAAATGTTTGTATTAAATGGTGGCCGATTTGACGTTCAAATCGAAAGTATACCGCTAAACGTGAGAAATTGCCATCTTTTTCACGCATAAATTTATCCATCTCCTCTAATTGAAGCGGTTGCCCTAAATTATATTGTAATAATTTTAACTCTGGGTTCAGACTAACCCCAGTTTCCGCCCATTTTAAACGTACCTTATTTATGGTATATGAAACTGAAAACATACAAACAAAATTTGATATTACATATATTGATTTGACGTTTCGAACGATATATGAAGATAAAGAAACGTATACACGGGTGGTGAATATATAACTAATATCATTGTTTGAATCAATTTAATTTTTGTTTGTTTATAAATCCTTGAGGTGTATGTATCGTGACTATGAGATTCGTGATTTATTTACAATTATTATATTGCTATTAATTATGTTGACAGCCTTGTTGCTTTTTGGAACATGAATAAATTTGGTATGAACTTTTAAATTTCATGTAGATTAGGCGTTTGGCTTACAGTTAACAGTAATGAAGCTTTACAATTTAAATTTAGAGGTCAATAATTTAATGAATTTGGTCCTCTTTCTGGTGAAACTAATTATTATGGGGCATGTATTAAGCGATGATCACGCATAGTAAATAGTTTATACTTAGGGAACATAATATTTAACTGAGAATGAAGTTATACTTACAACTTTCTATATAAATTGGACAAACTTGTATATCCATTGGATAAAGTTGAAATTCCATTTGACAGGCAATTATGGCATGCATTCGAGCTGCATAACGGACGGTTTTGTTACGATATAATCTAACTGATGAAAATTTATGTGTCAACGTTGCAATTTCTGCAAAAAAAAGAAACATAAACAATATGATTTTACAGACAGTAAATTTAATAACTATATAACAATAAATTAACAATAGTAATAAAATACAACTATAAAATTGGTTAATTGAATATAAATAATTAATAATCGAAACTGAATTAAAATGATATTTTTATTGATTAAAAAGTAGATTATAGCTTTACCTAGAATTTGTCGTAAATAAATAATGTTTGGAGGGTGTTGGCTTATAGTTTTCTGCTTTTTTTGGGGGGATTGGTCAACCCAGGGGGTCAAGATTAATTTTTGTCTGTAACACAATTGTGTATAAACATTCATTATACAGTGATGGGTCACCCGATTAAGACCGAATGATTTACTAAGGAATTTTGTATCTTTCGAACAATTTCTTGTCTCAGCTCAACGAAAATATCGTCAGCATTTGCATATTAGTATAGCTATCTTATTCATGCAATTTAACAATGCATCGCTTTCCAGAACGTTTCTAAACAAAATGCAAGCAACTATTTGCAAAACAGATTTCGTTTTTACGGCGCTTACTCAAACATTTCATCAATTCAAGAAGAACAATTGGGGCTAGAAAGAGACCAGACATTTATCAAGGAAAGAATGAGAAACAATATTTGGTTTGTTTTTTCTTAATTTTAAAGATTTTTGTAAAAATAATAATTTAATGTATTCTAATTCTAGCGAGTCAGCTAACTGCTTCTTCTCTACCATTCTTCCTGACGAAATTCAAAGCATTAGTTTAGGACTAGAAATTCTGGGTCCAGATTATGATGCCATATCCAATACCTTAGTTAAAAACATTGCTCCATTTATTTTTAATCCTCTAGCACATATTTTAACCTTTAGTTTTGGTTCTGGTGTGTTTTCGTCTGCCTTTAAAAAAGCTAATGTAATTCCTTTCTATAAAAGTGGAGACCTACATATTTCCATGTTGCCTGTATTCTCTAAAATTTTAAAGAAATCTATTAAGTCTCGAACTATTTCATTTTTAAATAAAACTTATTAGTTTATTAGTGATCAACAATTTGGATATCGTGAAGGAGTTAGTACCGAGGATGCTCTCTTAAATTTTATGAGACCTTTGTATGATGGCTTCAATACCGGCTTTAATAATGTAGCCTTATTTATTGGTATTTCAAAGGCTTTTGATACAGTTGATCACAAAATTTTGTGTTACAAACTTTATCGTGCAGTGGTTCCAATCTTATCTGTCTTCTCGCAAACAAAGCATTGTTTTGGGTAATTTTTGTAGTGCTGATTTGTGTATAAATGCTGGGGTTCTAAAAATAAAGTTTATGGGAACATTATTTGTCTTCGCCGATGATGTGGCGTTAACGAACAAAAACTTTTGCTGCCTTGTGAATGCTCTATTTTTTGCACCTCACGCAATTTTATGTCGAATTCTTTTCGTTTTTTCAAATCAATGTAAATTTTGTGGTGTGAAACGTACATGAAACCAAAATTGATGCAGCTTTGTGTCTGTATTGGTAATATAAAACATTTGACGTTTAAAAAATTTCGAATCGATTTTTGTAGTGTTTAGTCGAGTGCTTTATTCAACAATTAAAATGATTAAAAATCGAGACACAAAAACTCTATATATTCACAACTTTGACAACTAAAAATTTACGTTTCTAATTTGTTGGTGTTAGTCAATTTATGAAAAAATGTACATTTCGTAAAATTGATGTTCATCAGAAAAACATTGATGTTTTTTGACGAATCGAATATGGTTTTTGGATGTACATCAATTTTTTTTGAATTTTTTGGGTGAAAGGAATTCAACATTACTTTTTACTCTTCTTAAGGCCGGTACCATTGATGGAAAATGGATTTTTCGAATTGTACTAAAAAATGAAATGATATTGTACTAAATTGAATTGAATTGTACTTAAATTTTTTTAATGTTGTTTTTTATATAAAAGTATAGTACTAACAAATTGTAACCGCCGTTAAAAATTCAGCTGCTGCACGGTTTTTACTGGAATTGCAGGTCGGTCAAACGTTAAACCGTGCAGCCAAAGCAGTGCAATCTTCAAATTGCGAGTTTGCTCACTGCTGCTCATGAATTAAACGTTAGTAAATGAGGATGATCTCCGCAATTACCCTCAAGAACTGCCTTACTTTCTTAGCAAAAACACTTAGCAAACTATTTGATCTTTCGATGTCAACAGGAGTTTTCTAAAGGAAAAAATTAAAGCCATCATTTAACAGTATTTTTAGGTCCACTTAGCTTGCTCATGATTCTCACATTCACACGCTAGAAGCAGTTTTTGGACGAACTAATAAAATTAGATCAACATTTTTATCACGAACAACCAGATTGTGGGATGGAGTAACCTGGGGAACAATTCCCCCAACTTCGTTATAGTGTGAAAAGTAAAAAATGTGAATGTAGGTTCACAGGTTTCGGAGACAGTCTTAGACTGTGTCCGAAACCTGTGGTAAATATTTTTTAGTACAGATTTTTGACATTTATTTGAAAAACTACACAACTTAATTATCACAGTCTATTCCTATGATAATTGTTGGCAGTTACAAAATAAATTCTTTGTGTGGTAGTTGCGACATTTTTTCTTTCCGATTTGATTTGCGTATTCCGTAATTAATAATAAAACATTCACCATGGCTATCGCATAACAGAATATGATGATGGGGAATACCACTTTTGGAAGTTAAAGTAAAGAGCTCGAATTTTATACATACAGATTAAGATTTTTTACATTTTCAAAACATTTATACAAAATAACACAATAGAACCATCTTTAGATGGTAGCAACGCTTGAATACGTCTTCACATCAAAGAGACTAGTTTTTCGGTGAGTTCTGGTTTATTTTAATCCACTTTTCCGGTAACATCTGTTTAAGATTTGCTTTGTTACTTATTTTATGTTTCCGAACGACGAATTTTCTAACGGGTGCATATCCAAGGGTTGGGGGTGGTGAATATGATACGTTTAGTTGTAGAGGAAGCAGTCTTTTACGACCTTCGCAATATGTTTTGGTTCGATGCCCTGCTGAAAGATTCAATTGCTCTGGAAGTCATTTTAAAAGCAGTTTGTGTTAAACTGGCTTTGAGAAAGTTCAAATAAATATTGATCAATCGTTAGCAACTCTTAAGGTGTAACCATACTTGGAATAAGAAAAATAAAAAAAAATAAGAATTTGAGCTTTTCTTATTTCACTTTGACATTTCGACTATAGATAACTTAAAAATTTTTAAGTTCAAAGCGAAATATTTTTGTTTGATTTTTCAGTTATTTTAGGAAAAATTATACTAAATTCATTTATATCGTAAAAAATTATTAATTTACAATTACTAGTTCTAATTAGTGATTCAGAAACACTATACAACATTTTTTGTTTTAAAAAAATTGTAAATCTCAATTTAATTTTTTTAGGTTATGTTTCAATTTTTGTTTGGGTTTTAAATGTATGTACAATAAAATTGCTCAATTATGTATTGTCTAATTTAATGCTCAAATATTCCCGTTCTGATTTATTTATTAATAATTAATCAAAATGTTATAATTTTCACCAAACCAGTTGTTTACTTTCTACAGTAAAAAGTTGTGCAACCTTTTTCAAATTTTATAAGCTGAAAAATCATATTAAATTCATTTATATCATAAAAAATTAATTAATTTACATTAACTGTTTCTAATTAGTGATACAGAAGCACTATGCAATGTTTTTTGTTTTAAAAAAATGTAATATCTCAATTAAATATTTTTAGGTTATGTTTCAGTTTTTGTTTGATGTTTTAAATGTATATACATTATAAATACTCAATTATTATAGTCTAATTTAACGTTCAAATACTCTCGTTTTAATTTATTTATTAATAATTAATGAAAATGTTATAATTTCTATTTATAAACTAGTTTTTTATTTCCCGCGTTAAAAATTTGTGCAACTTTTTTTAAGTTTCTGAAGTTTACACGAAAAATTTCGCTCCTTTTACGTTTTTTAAGTGACAGCTGAAGTTTTCATTTCCCCTCCAAAAAAAATTTTAAGTTTCTTATTTTAAGTATGGTCGGTCGAATACACATAAATCCCCTTTCTCGCTCTCTTACGTTATTTTTTTTATTTTTCTTATTCTAACTATGGTTCTCGCTTTAACCGTATCTTACAAAAAATTACTCCAAGAGAAATGAAAACGGAAAGGAAAAAATGGTTAAGAAAAAAAAACCTTAACCATTAAGTATTATATAGTAAGTATATCGAAATAAAAATAGCAAATCGTAGAATAAAATGTTCCAATAAAAGAATAAAAGAGAATAAAAATTCAACATTATTTTAATTTTTATAAAACATCCTTAGTTAATTTTCACTTTAGCCGTACAAAAAAAAAATTCTTTTCCCACAAGATAAAACCGACTATAATTAGCAATATGTGTTTCGAGATAACAAAAATAAATCGATTTAATGGTTTTTATTCATCAAAATCTGATGACGTACAAAACATGTTATTCCATTTTTGCAAAGTGTGATATTTATTTGCGTAATCAAATTTATCGCTTCGGTTTCAGGATATTTAAATTTTATCGTTATCATAAGACCGTACTACCTGTCCTCATACATGCAATTTTATCTCGGTAAATTGATAAAATTATCGTAACATATACGTACTCCTACATTATTATTTTACACCAATTGTGTTTCAAAATATAAAGAGTTAATTATATTTTTCTACTCCTGTTTAGTAATGAGTTTGTGCGCTTTCGTTCGAGAAATTTAATAAGTCAAAAAAAACAGCAGAACTTACAAAATTTACAACTATTAAGATCTGAAAAATTCAACAGCAGCTTCATTAAATCAACATAATTACCGGTCTTCATGAAACTCAAAATTACCGGTCCAAGGAAAATAATTATGCTTGAGGAGGACGGAAAAGTTTAGTGTAAAACAAGGAAGACCAAAGTTCTGAGAGTATAACAACTCAGTAGTTTCAAAGTCTTAAAGGTTTTGCACCAGGCCTTCATTCCCATGCCAACACCACTTTTCCCTCCCATTGCAAAAAAAAAAAACAATAAACATTTTATTTGAAATATTATCTTAGAGTATGTCCAAAATCTGTGATAAATACTTTTTAGTAAACATTTTTGAAATTTGTTTGTAAAAGCTGCACATACCCAAATTATCATAGTGATTGTTTACCTAAGCTGATTTTACTTAAGAGGAGTAATTACGCCTTAATAGATTTACCATCCATGACATTCTTTGTCTAAACATCTACCCATTTCTTAGGAATGACCGATTAAATCAAAGCACCTAATCGTTACGTAACAACTCGGCGACGGTCAACTCGGTGAGAGTCAACTCATTTTTCATCATTTGGTGACATTTACTCACGGTAATGAGTTATTTTTTATTAAATTTTGAAAATTGAATCTTTTACAAGCAACAAAGTTCAAGTATTCTGCGTTTTCTGAAGAATGATTAAATCTCAAATTTAATTTTCTTTATTTGAAAAGCTTATGAGCAACGGATATTAAAAAGGATATAGATCTATCTTTGGGCGAGTCTACACCATCCTATGAAACTGTCCGCTTCAAAAAAGCTGGCAACACGAAAAGCGGTTGAAAAATCCATGTTATCGTATTGAGTGGTCGTAAAGTGAAGTTGAATTAGAGAATGTGTAGGAAATATCATGCATGAACATTTGCATTTGAAAAAGCTTAAGGGAAGATGGGTGCTGCGTTCGCCCACTATATCGATCAAAAAAGCGAACGAGTAACCACTTCACAGCAATGTTTGGAAAAATTTTTTGGAAATCCTTTGATGAAGTGTATTGAGTTAAAAGGAGATTACATCGAAGATTAAATAAACGAATTGCTAAAAAAGTTGCGTTTTATTATCTATAAAGAACACTTTTAAACCAATGTGGCAGTTTACTCAGGCGCTGGTAAACTCGGTGACAACCAACTCGGCGAAACCAACTTGGCGACGATCAATTCAACGGCAGTCGTTCTTAACATTGTCTGAAGATTAGGCCGCCTCCCTCTTGCAATGTCATTTGTATGCAAGAGGAGCATAGATATGATTTGTAGGTGTCTTTGATATGTTGTGAGAATCATTTTCACTCATTTTCGTGGTAACATTCTCCAAATGGTAATAAAAACCATCAAGTACGAGTTAAATTTCACCTTTGGAAAATGACATGGAATCAAATGTGATATATGATTCCTGTTGGTTTCTTTAGTAATTCAATTTCAAAAGTATGATTTACCACTTTCTTGAACTTTCTGTCTGCCAGTCGATTTTCAATGGAAAAATTTCCAAAAAACGATTTAATGTACGTTTATGTTTTAATGTTAACTTACGTTGCGCTCGTAACTACAAAACATAATTTACTGATTCCTTGTAAAAGTTCTTACATTTTATATTTATTCAACAAATTATCAACACACTAAAAAAAGATCCGACTTATAAAAATCAAATCTCGCGCGAGATTTTTTCGAGTTTTTCGCGATTTTGTTTAGTCAGGGTTATATTGAGTCAAGATTTTGATCTTTCAGGTTCAGCATTCTTACTATAGTGGCGTTGGCAACTTGCATGCTGCAAATACAACCCTTGTCAGCTATGGCACGATAATAAACATCAGGGAAGACCATACTGTCAATTTTTGCATCAAAGCCGAAATTCTTTTTCAGAGTTAAACCAAAAGCAATAGCAACAGTTATTATAATGCGACGTAAGCACTACTGCAAAGATCGGAAGATTTCTCTTTTGCATCCCCAGAAGGAACTTAACTCAATCCACTTTCAAGTTTATTCAGTAAAGATTGCGAAAATTTAAATTTATAATAATTATATCAAATAAAAAATATACCATTGGCATACTTTCTATACGTTTTCCAATACAGCGGCATTCTTTTAATAAATGGAAGATGCGCGTTTAGTGAAGACATAGTTAAAAAGACTACATGCGCATTTAAAGTCCCAGTTCGGACGCACCCAATATGTTTACCGGCAAACCCTAGTATTTTCTTATATCTCTTAGGTGCGTCTAATCAAATAAACCGAAATAATGCGGATAATTTGGACTTATTCCAAAATATCTCGAAAAGTAAGTTTCCTCTCTTAAAATAATTATTCGTTGTTGTTATACTGAGTACTTATTCGCCCTCCATTTGGAAAATCAGTTTTAGTTATAACCGTATTAACCGAGTATTATCTTAATACTCTGATCCATTCGCAGAAAAATGTAGAAATGTTTAATTTTATATGATTTTAATATGTTCCGAAGATTGTAAGAGAATTCAACCCAGATTCGAACTGATGGGCTTATGATTATGAAAAAATCAATCTTCTCATCAGGTCGCGGCGACTGAACTGTATATACCACAATTTACATTCTATATATACAGAATGTACTGTGCGGTATGTACTAGCGAATCATACTAATACAGATAAATTCTCTTACAATTTTTTCTTCTTCACGACATTCACACAGCTCTATTTCTGTATAAGCTAATTTTACTTTTTTTTTTTTTAAATTTTTTTTTAATGTTAATTAATTCTTTTTGAAAACAAAAACTCTTCCCATCATTTTAGTGTATAGTTTTAATATTAACGTTAAATATTACAAAAATAAATTGTCCCTTGTTTAAGAAACAAACTTTTGGACTTGAATTTTTTCTGGATGTTGGCAGGACAAGTTATTCCGAGGCTCGTTGAAATGGAAATATTTAAGCTATGGTGAAACAACTTGGCTATATCCAGATTTGGTATGAATTGTGACGTTTAAATATATATTTTTAAACACAATTTTCTAATTTGACGCACCTTGACCTTCACTAGATAGTCTGTTTTTGAAATTTTTTTACCATTGTCTTCATCTCGCCAGGCTCTATTAATGTCTCTAGTATAAAGGAGAAGTATTAAACAATCACTGAGCGGACAAACAATGGACAGAGAGCCACTTTTCTTAACACAAGTTTTAGATTTAACCGTCACGCGTTCACGAAACAAGACCGACGTTACTTCAATCAGACCTGTATTCGATTTCAAGTTAACCCATGAGTAGATCAAAATCAAAACCACGATCGCTCGGAGTAAGCTGTTGCGAGCGAAATTCTCCCTCCTCCCCAATTGATTACGATAAAATGCGCACGATATGGGGATATTTTCGTAAAGCACACCTTGGAGTGTGCTATCTCGTTAAAAACTAAAATATATATTGGTAAATTAATATTCGAGTTCTTTGCGGTCGAGTTGACCGTAGCCGAGTTGACTGTCACCCAGTTGGTCATCGCCGAGTTCATCGTCGGCGAGTACATCGTCGCTGAGTTAGTCGTCGCCGAGTTGACTGTCGCGGAGTTGGTCACCAACGAGTTGACCGTCACCTAGATGACTATGGTCGAGTTGGTCGCCGCCGAGCTAGTTGTCGCAGAGTTTACCGTCGCCGAGTTGACCGTCGCCGAGTTGACCGTTGCCGAGTTGAACCGTCGCTGAGTTGGTTTCGCCGAGTTGACGGTCACCGTAACAAATATATGAGGCGGGTAAATATACCAAAAAAACTATTGCGCTATTCGGAGAGCATAATAAAAAATTGTGAATATAGGGAAATAAATGTCAAATGTTCAAATAAAAATAAATAATTTGTACTAAAAAATATTTATCATAGGTTTCGGACACAGTTTTATTCAAAGCAAGACATTTCAAATTTATGGGTAAAATGCTTATCTGAATACAGCTAATATCAAAATTTTAAAAAATTATAATAAGTCAGCTCTTTCTTTTTTGCTTTAAAGCTGTGGATGTTGGATCCGTGGTTATTGAATTTACACAAAAACCCCAGCGTACTGAGTTTTATTGTTTAATATTAATTATTGGAAGAATTGTAAATTTTGTCATTTTATTTTGCAATAAATATTTATTCGCACGTAATCATTTTTGGTATAAAACAGACTCATCCAAATTATTATAGTCTTTCCCCCGTGATACTTTTTGACAGACTGAGAAGAAAATTGTACAGTTTGTATTATGATTATGAAAACATTTGACTAATAATGGGGTTGTATCGACCTTTGTGAAGTTGGCCCAAAATTCTATCCCAAAAATTATGATAGTTAACGTTGGCAACACCACTTCAAATCTTATGAAATAAAGTAAACTATCATGAGAGAAAAATAATAGACCATGTAATGTCACGACAGACTTCTGTAATATATTTCTTTCTCATTGACCCTAGAATGATAAAGTTCTAACTAACATTTTGGGTAAAAATGAGTTAATACCAATTTGTTTATAAACGAAAAATCCTCTTTCAAATGCGGCCATTCCCGACTTTTGATTTTTGCTAGATTTGAAGATACGAGTAGTCTAAGGATGTATCTGCTTCATTTTTCAATATTAACTTAGTAATATACAGTTCTATCATGCAACAATTTCTCTTACACAACCTTATTCTATCAAAAATTATTGCCAAATTCACATACAACCTTATCAAATTTATTCAACAGAAAAGGTACAACCTTTTCACAGTTTACAAAATATTTTCCCTCCATTTCTTGTGAAGACGTCAAAAATTTAGTTCAGTTTAAATCTTGTTACAAAGCACATCGTATTAAATTTTTTTAATAGTTTATTTAAATTGTATTTAATTTTCACCTGCTGGTCAATGATCAAAAATATATATTTCACCGTTTTATTGTGTAGTTTCTTGATTGTGTATGAATGGTAAGTGTAATTGATTGAAGTGAAATATGTGTTAAATCAAATTATAAGGTTATGGCTTAAAATGTTTATTTTAGGTGAAAATGTGTTCATCGCAAAACGATTTTTGTTGGGACTTGCAATTGCAACGTGCATATTCGGAGGATATACCAATAGAAATAACAGTAGTTTCTACTAACAATACAGGGCAAATAGAAACAGATTCATATATAGCGTCGAACTATAAGTTATTGGAAAGCGACATTGGATGCAATCAACTGAAATCAGCGAATTTACTCCCCGATAATTCTATTGAACCACCAAATAATATTTTAATACAAATAATTAATGACCCTTCCATTGAGAATCAAAACGAGCCTGTAATAACTGATTCTGAAAATGATTTATCTTCATCGAAAATACTGACACGAAAAAGAGCACGACGAGTGGATGAGTGGAAATCCGTTAAAAATCAACAGTTGTACCAATCGGGAGAAGAGTACTTTACGAAATCTGGCAGTGTTAAACCTAAAAAGGGCATAAAAACTTTGAAAAACTGTTCTAATTGCAAATATAAATGCACTGAATTCATTACTTTGGACGAACGGCAATTGCTGTTTGATGAATACTATAAATTAAACCAACAGGGCAAATACGAATTTTTAGTAAGGACCACGACACAAATGCCGGTTAAAAGACGCACCAAACTAGAGTCATCACGTAGATGTAATACATTCCAGTATTTTTTCGACATCCGTAATGATCGTGTGCAGGTATGTAAACTATTTTTTTTGGGCACACTATGCATTTCTCAAAAGCCAGTTCTTGTGTTCCACAAAACAAGAACTCAGTGATGTCAACAGCTATAAAGTATTTTATGTCGAAAAATTCGGATTTAATGAAAGTAACCATGCGTTTCTCAATTAGTGGTCATTCTGCTGTGCAGGAAATAGCCCATGCTCACAGTGAGATAGAAAAGGTTATTAGAAAAAATGAATTCTTCTCACCATTAGGCCTGCTCCGAGTACTGAAAAATATAAATAGGAAAAAACCATATGAGCTCATACAACTATCGGCCAAAGATATGTTTGATTTTGGGGAAATTGCTAAACATTTTAATTTCAAAATTGTTCCGTTTACTCAGTTGAAAATACTGTGTTTCGAAAAAAACATTTATACTGTTAAATTTAGCTTGGATTAAAACGAACAAAATTTTAAAGAAGTAAATTTAAGATCCGAAATCGCTACTAGAAAAAAACAATCCTCTATCCTATTCATCATTCGGGAATTAATGTGCATAAACAGACTCATTTAAAGGCAATATTTAAATTCATGGGAGAGCAGGACAAGATATTCTATCGAACCATTTTCAATATTCCTGGTAAGTCCATGATTCATACCAATGCTTTTCATTTAATATTATTTTGATTTACTTTTCAGGTAATCTAGAAACCGGCAAAAACCAACCAGGCCTGCAAAATGACCAACTGGTAAAATCAATTCGAATTACGAAACAGACTGCTCGTACTTCGAAAAAAACCAAAGGTAAAATTTGATCGTTTCATAACAAAATTAATTATTAAACATAATCAATTTATTTACAGCGAAAACAACAACCTACCCTAGGATCTAAAAGATGCTAAATAAGATAAACTAAATAAATGTGATAACAATTTTAAAAGTTCTTAAATGAATTAATCTGTGATTTTATCAATATGGGTGCTGTGAATGAACCCAAAGCTAAACAGCTTTTTTATTTGGTATTTTTTTTTATATTTTATATTTAAATAAAGCAAATGTGATGAATTACTTAACTATTTCGAATAGTAAATCAGTTTGTTGAAAATTTAATTTTGATTCAATCTTAGAAATAAACCTGTCTCTATAATGAAAATATGGTGAATGGTTGTATGTGGTTACTTAGAACCCTTTGTTACAAATTAATTGTATCAACTATTGCATTTATTTCTCCGAATTAATAAATAAAGTAAAGTTTGGTAGTGAATCATTCTTGTTACAATGTTATTTAATTGGTGTATCTCCTAATTTAGTTGAAAACTACACTTTTTATGTAGATTTTGTAAAGCGCAAACTTTCAACTCGTTTTTCTCAAAACTATACTGCACTCACTTAGAACCTTATCATTCTAGGGTCGCTGAAAAGCAACAAATAGTTGAGTTGAAAAGATTTCAATGAAAATTAAGAATAGGTAAAAATATTTTACAGAATGCTCCATATTATGGCACCATAAAATCCATCTTAAGTTATTTTATTTCACCGTGAAATAAATTTATGATGAATTGAGATGAATTTATATTAAAAAACAATAAAATAATAATAATAATCCAATTTATAATGTCAGCCCAAAAAGATTTCTATCATGATATCAAAATTTATCACGACAGACTCTCAGACCAAAAATAAAACTATCATGGGTGGGAAAGGAAACATACTAGAATAACTAAGGAGAACTTTGTAAATTTCCGCAATTCAACTGAATATTTTCTGAAGTTGGTATTGTTGGCACCAATCTCCCGATCATTTTTTATTAGGCCTATCAATTATAAGTACTCTGGAACATTTTCAGAATTTTGTGATGCGGATAGCATAGTCAAATATGGCCGCAAAGCCTTGTGAGTCGTATTTAATTTGATTTTCGCAATTCAACTGAGTATTTTCTCAAGTACTGTATTGTTGGCACCCATCTCCCCATCGAGTACTCTGGAACATTTTCAGAATGTTATGATGGGGATAGCATGGTCAAATATGGCCGCAAATCCTTGTGAGTCATATTTAATTTGATTTTAGCAATTCAACTATGAGTATTTTCTCAAGTACTGCATTAAAGGGATAACTTTGTTAGACAGCTTGAAAAAGAAGGAAATATGGAAACCGAAAAATATTGGCTCGCGGATGTAATCAAATTTTGATTTAAAAAATATACTGAAATTTAGTAAAAAAACGGATGATGAACAATTATAAATATCGACCAAATTGTTAATGAAATCAGACTCCAAATTAACACCTTCAAAAAAATTGAAAACTATTGAAACACAACAACATGCAATAGGATTTTTACAAAACGGTTGACGGTGATTCATTTACCAATGTGTATGTAATGTTAGAATCACCAAAGAAAACATTTATATTAATGAACAGTTTCCATTTCACAAGTTAATAAATGCTATACAGAACACAATTATAACCGAATTGAAGAATTACATTAAAAAATGTTTACGATATGATTTTGGACTTTTGACAAATTGTGAATCAAATGTCACTATGGTGTCAGATTATATTTTGAAGAAGCAACCCACCCTCACAGCAGAATTTTATTGCTCGATTTGCACCAAAGAAATAAAAGAGAAAAAACCCTATTTACAAATAAACATGCAACTATTGGAAGAAACAGGTATGACAAATTTACAAAATTGTATTATTGCGTTTCCCTCAAAGCCGTGTTGCAATCAAACAGTTACTGCTAAAACAATCGAGCTAAATTCGTACGTTGTTATCAATACAGAATATTTAAATTGTCACAACCAACCGATGGTTTCAATTAAATCATCAACCATATTATTGAACGGAACAACATTTTTGTTGAATTCCCTAGTTCATTACAATGAAACAGCAAAACATTATACGGTCTATTGCAAAAAAGCAAACTTCTGGGATCTGTACAATGATTTAAAAATAAATATTATTAGAATCCGAAGCGAAACTCATAAAGTGAAACCACACTTAATAATTTACACAATCAATTAGGAGTTCTTTAAATAAATAAATCACCCTCAATTTTTTTGAAATATTGAATATTAATACTATTAATGCTCATCAGAAAAATCATCAGGAGATTGGTGCCAACCATACAGTATACTTGAGAAAATACTCAGTTGATTTGCGAAGACAAGCTGAATACGACATACGACGCTTTGCGGCCATATTGACCATTATGATTCATTGCAATGCTTTAGTATGAAAACTATAGCACTTTTTCATAGTTTAGGGTTTTTCTGTATTTTTAATCCCCATGAACAAATTTCTGGAAAAATGTCAGACTAAAGGCAACTGAAAAGCCTTATAGAAAATCAAAATATTAATGTGATTGGTGTCAACAATTCAGAACTTAAGAAAATGCTCACTTGAACTGCAAAAATCTAATTAAATATTACTCACGAGGCTTTTCGGCCTTATTCCCCCCTTATAAGAATTAGTTTCCTTATAAGTTTTAAATCTTAATTTGATTTTTTGCTGAGAGTCTGTCGTGATAAATTTGGCTATCGTGATAGTAATTTTTTTGGGCTGACATTAGAAACTGTAGCATGATACATCTTTTTTTGGGCTGACCCCAAAGCATGAAGAATTTTTTTTTTTGGGCTGACATATTAAATTGTATCGCTATATACCTTTTTTTGGGCTGACACTTAATCATGAAGAAAAATTTTATTTTAGTGCTACCGCTGGGATGAATTTTGGGCCAACTTCACATACATATTGTATCGCGGAATACATTGTAATCGCTTCAATTTTCTAAATAATCAGTTTTTGTCATCTCTAAATTTTGTAGGAAACTTAAAAGGGGCAATTTAGAGTTAAAACGCCTTTAAATAAGAAGCTGTAAAATTGGAAGCCGTATACTAAATTGATTGTGATTGGATGGGATCGGACGCCAGTATGTATGTATATTAGTTGATACATTGCGACGAAGAACGAATGAGTGAACCCTCCAGTACGACAATGCCACAAATACTAAAAATTTTCGATTATTTTCATGGATTTTCCAAAAAAATTCATGAAAGATGTAGAAATTATTACGCACAAATTATTACACTATTCGGGTAGTAAAATTAATAAAATGGCAAAAGGGTAAAATATTCACGGGAAATATTTGAACGAGTAGAAGAAGTATCGTATTTAACTTGCGTGTAGTAGTTTTATTATACTCAGTCGGATAATTAAGAAAATCACTGTCGCTTTCTCGCAAAGAAAAGTGTGCTTCGAACATTTTGGTTTTCTGACATGTCCTTCGGTTTTTTTTATTCATTTTCGCTCTGTTCAGTGACAGCTGAACTGAACGAAAAGTTCTTAAAAATTCATTGGTCAGTAATATGCATTTTCTGTACAACGCGTTCTTACTTAAAGTAGTTACTGATTCTGGTTCCCCGATGGTAAACGACATTACACGCTCGTTGAATAATTTACAATGATATGAAATTAGTTGATGGCTACGGATACGGTCACAAAAATTTGCGAGAAAACGAAATGTGAGAAAAATAAAAATTTCGTTCCAATCCAATCCATTTCACAAAACCGGAATCTTTATACTGAAGACGTAATCCTTGTTTCAAGGCATATACTTATTAATTTCTTCGCTGACGTATTCCATCTTTAAGTCTCGATGAAGGTCTGCATTTCTTACGCAATAGCTATTTAATGTTAAGTTCTTCCTTTTTCTTTTTCACGGGTACTTTTCAATTTAACTTAGCGTCAAGTGTCATAACTAAATATTTGGCTGCATTGACCTGCAGATTGGCGGTTGCCTCTTCAACATTATCTTCAATTGTCATCAGCGCTGTATCATTAGCAATTGTTGCAATAGTTCCTTCTCGTATATAATAGATACAAAATTGGCCTTAACAGGCTGTCTCATGGTACTGCGATAAAACAGCTTACACATCGTTGGTAGTATAGAAATTGACCTAAACGATCTTTTGTTATTACTTCCGAAAATTTCCATTGGTGTGGAACATATTTTAACCGGAACGATGAATTAATTTTATATAGTAATTTTCATATTGCTTTCTCAGGTAAGGCTTTAATGATTGCCCTGTGATCAATTCATATCTTGGTGCTTTTCTGTGATTTGTTAATTCATGCGGCTTCACAGGCTCTATATATTTGTCTCATAAATCTTAGGAACCGATGTAATATTTTCATCAACAGTTTGTCTAGGAAGGTTTGGAAGATTTGCTCGAGATGCTCTGTAAAAAGATCAGCGTTTTCTATAGCACTGCGGGCTTAGGTTCCATCCGGTATCTTAACTTTAGGCCTTTTCAGTCCCTTTGTTGCTTTCCATAGCGAGTAGTCGGTATTTTTTCTGGTATAAGACTACTAAAACTTATTGATTGACTTTTTCTTAATTTCTTTAATAAGGGGTTTTAGTTTATTACATAAGTTGTTAAGCTTTGACTTGTTTTCTGCCTTACGTTTTTCTTTGACCAATTCTTTTACTACCACTGGATAAGTTTTTGCGAATTTCTTATTAGTTTGACCAATCGGTAGACCCTCATAGCCTGCGGATAGTATTATTTCAATAAGTAGTCCTAGTTCATGTTCGGTTTTGTTTTGTATTTTTTATTGGTACATTGAAGTTGATTTTTGTTTTTGTCAGCACACGAAACAAATCCCAATTAGTTTTCTCGTTACTTAATGCCTTGGCACATGTTCTTTTTTGACTAGTAATTCACTATTGTCATGATGACTGGTAAACGGTCTAAGAAGTAGTTCTCGGATACTCCTTTTGTTATACATATAGAAATCTATAAGACCTGGGATCTTATTGTTCACGCCTGTGGGCCAGAATGTGGTGCCCCATCGGAGTGAAAATCACACTTTAATGCTCATCCTACTTGCAGCAACTCTTTTGCTTTCGGTGTCTCAGTTCTGGAAACTCAGTGTGTATTTTTTGCATTAAAATTAACTCCAATGATTATGCTACGACTACGACCTAGTGATTTAAGGACAATGTGTAAAATCAAGTATATGTAATGAGAATAGAACAATCAGATATGCGACATAAACATCCACTGAAATAGGAAATTAGCCTAAACTCCCTCACGACCAATATATAAACCACAAATTGAACTACATATTTACATCATTGAACAATTTCCGATTTCTGGATATTTATCGGATGTTCACGACACTCTTACACTCACAATAATACTCATTAACGCTTAGCTACACAATTTAATTCAACAATAAAAATCACGGTCAGAGAATTAAAATTACGGCCCGGTTGAAAAATGAATTTCTTTGAATTAAAACGCTAAGACGACTACACCAGTCACACAATGATATTATCTTTTAAGTGTCAAAACTTATCAAAGGATTTGACTGTGTTACGCCTCCTTCTGTTTGCGTAACCAGCATCGCATTTGCTTTCGTGTTTTGAGTTTGATCCAGGTGTCTATCTTTGTTTATATACGAAATTAAAAAAAATTGTACGAAATTGTGAACTCGTTG
Source organism: Tipula vernalis (assembly GCA_958295665.1). Classification (NCBI taxonomy): domain Eukaryota; kingdom Metazoa; phylum Arthropoda; class Insecta; order Diptera; family Tipulidae; genus Tipula; species Tipula vernalis. The sequence goes on from OY282559.1 coordinate 277,020,507, forward strand.
TATAGTGGAAAATTGTGAATGATCACATGTACGAATTATTTGCTGTTTTTTGAGTATGTCGTATGTTTTTTGAGAGAGCATTTTGGTTTTTCTTGTTTTGATTGTAGGTGTATGCGTGGCTACAGACGACGAGAGCATTTTGTTAGTGACGAAGCTTTTTTTAATCGGGGGATGATGAAAAATTGGCAAGGCAGTAAAGTGCGGTGTTTGGAGAAATGATAGTCTCATATAAAGACGGTCATTTAAATTTTTGTTATTTTTAAAAAGAAAAGTTAAAGTTTTTGGTATTGGATAGAGACAGTCAGTATTTTTTTATATATAAATTTTGAATAAATTTTTTTTTTTGAGTTAAAAGTTTCCAAATAAATAAATAAAAAAATAGTTATGTACGTTGTGTAAATGGAACATTTAAGTTATGATTGTATTAAAAAAAAAAAGAGAAATAATATAAAATAGTAGTTCTAGAAATTTTCAGATAAGAAAAAAACAGTACCAATGTAAATAAAAAAAGAAAAATTATCTGAAAGAAAAACCTTATTGTAATATTTGTGTGATGTTAAGTTTAAAAAAAAAAAAAAAAAAAAGAAAAAAAGAAAATACCGTTGTAATGTTTGTTTTTGTTCTAATTAGTGGTTGAAAAACAAAAAAAAATAAAAAATAAGATTGTCTTATAAAAGTCGGGGTGAAATTGTGAAAAGTGCGTTGGCATACAGTGAGTTAATTGGGTGTGTGTTGTCTGTCTCTATGTGGTATATGGCGATCCACAGAGCGGAATTGGTGGAGTGTGCAACAGCCCTGCCAACCAAGCGGGGCGGAGTTCAAGTGCGAGGAGGAACCTGAATCGGTGGAGCACGAAACAGGCCTGTCGGGGTTGGAAAAAGGTACTGTGGATTTTCTTTTGATAAAAAAAAACCGAAAACGAAGACAATTTTTCACGTACCGAAAAAAATTTATTGTTTTTCTTGTTGGCTTAATGTTTAATTTAAATTTTGTTTCTTAATTCTCCTTAATGCAAATATGTATATTTACATTTGTTTTATTTGTTTTTTTTTATTTCAATTTTTGACTGTCGCGCAATTTTCGTATCGGTTATTATATTTTTTTCTATATATTTTTTTAGTACTAGATAACGTTTTTTTCAGCTTTCGCGTCATTTAGTCACGCATACATCACCGAAACATTTTATTGTTTAACGATTCTTTTTTAGGTTCTAGTATTTCTTTCATAACTTTGGTTTTAGTTGTAAAATTTTTATTCGCACCGGTTATTATTATTAGCCGTTGGGATTTTGACTTGTATTTTACTCAATAGCTACCGTTATTTTTCCATTCACTCTCGTTTCTAGTAATCATCATTCACATTTTTACATATTAATTTTTACCGTTCTTTATTTAAAAAGTTACTTTTATTTCTGATTTGGAGGGTTGTTTTTATTGGAAATTTTTTCGTCGTATTGCTTTCATGGTTCTCGTTATTTTCTTTATTTTTGACTGTTGTTGGTCTGTTCCTACCATGAGGGAATAATTCCTGATGGTATGATCGGATTAGTGTTGGGGTAGGGCTCAAATGAAGGTTGGTTATTCCATCTTCTTCCGGTCGTGCCGTTCTCGCATGACAGGCTGTCGGAGAGGACGATACGATGTACGTATTAGTCCCGTGGTCTGTTGTAAAGGTGCACTTCCTTCTTCATTTTGACATCGGTGTCAGTCGCGACCGGAAAGGCGATTCCGGTAAACTGGCCGATGATAAGGGGGCCTTCTCACCAGACTGTGCGGACATTGAGCGGGGTGAAGGTGTCATCCCGAACGAGTAAACCCTTCTTATTATTTTCTTAGCTCCTGGAGATGTGGCAGACTTTATTTCGCTTTTTCTATGTTTCCTTTGTTTTGATTATTTTTTGTTCTTATGCGGTTTTTCCAGCATGGGATCAAGTCTGGAAACCCCCATGACATACCGTGAACTCTAGCCAGCTAATAGACCGCAACAGACCTCTGATTCCATGATTCTGCTAACGAAATCTTGGATTTCGTTACAACTGTAATAATTTGTGTGTGAGAGGTTTTTCAAATAAATGTCAAAAATTAGTACTTAAAATTATTTATCACGCTATTCTAAGGCTGTGGAACAAAAAAATATTTTTCGTTTTTTTATCCCTATCAAGCTTTAATTTTTTGTCGCCAGATCTACAAACAGTTCTCAATAGGAGAACTGCAAAATGCGATACCTATCGGAAATAATGTAAACCCTACGCTCTGCATGCAAAATCATGACAGTGCAATCGTTAATTAAATTTTATTTTGATATAATTCCATTATTGTAATTTTCACTTTTAACACGTCAAATAATGCAGTTTCGATTGTAATGAACAAAATATTTTTCCTGCGACAAAATTATGAGTTTAGTACTATTGGTAGCAACAATATTTTAGTACACATATATAACAGCAGTTTTGATTTGGGACTACCATTCATTGCATAAGTTATAATATTGATTGATAGATGCCACTGATTAGGAGAAAACAAATAATTTCAAATATTTTGGTTTGACGTTTTGGAATTCTTAAAAGTCAATATAGTAAATAGTAACTATATAAATGCATATAAATAAATAGTGGATGAATTTACTATCACCAATTATGAGAAATTAAGTTAAGTATAATTGAACTATAAATTATAAATTGGTGAAATCTGATTTCATACAAACAAAGTGTTTTCGAATTATGTGAATTAATAATTATAAAAAATAAACTTATGTCAAATTCTTTCGGGTTACTCGAAATAAAGTAACTTTTTTATCTCCTAAAGAATATGAAAATATTTTTGTTGTTGTGTTGGTGTAAAAAGAGCAACATAAAGTGAGGTTATGTTTTACTGTCAGTCAGATCTAGGGTTCCCAGATAAAATTTTAGAAAAAGAAGTAAATTTCTGAAACAAACTGATATGAGCATTATGTTTTATACATCCCGGTTCCTCCGGACATGTTCTGGTTTTTGAAACTTCTGCGGGAACAAAATATTTCAGAGAAGAATTCACGAAATTTGGTCGACCAAAATATCGTTGGCAATTTCGTATTAAGAACTACTTAAAGAACCGTCTTCACTTATCAAATTTCAGATGAAAAATTCTATGAAAATCCATCCACAAACAAACTACCAAGTTCGGTTGTTATGTAAAAAAAAAAATTACCACTGGTGGTGTGCCGCAATACCTATTTCTTGAATTTGGCTCCTATTTTATTTAACAAATCTGACCTCAAATGATATGACCCAAGAAATTTTCAGACCGTGAATAATTCGGTTTTATACTACTCATATAATAGGCTTAATGACTCAGATATAAAATTTCACTAAAATCCATTGAGAAACGTGTTATTTAGATACATACTCGTATGTAAGTAGAAAAACAATTTCTCTTTGTCAAATTTAATTTTTTTAATTATGGTTTGAATTAATGGACCAAAGTATCACTAGTCGTGTGCCACATTATTTATTGAACACTGGCTATGTTTTATTTAAGATACTCCAACCCTGCCCTAAAATGGAACTGGTGCGATTATGCACCATTCTTCATGATTAATTTATTACTTTATACATCTAAATTATGAAACAAGGTAGTGAGTGGGCTTGAAACGTTTCTAGAAGAGATTTCACCAACTGGTTTCTTAACCAGTGGATGATGTAACCAGTTGCTATCAAACCAATTTTATATATCATTTTTTTTAATCATTTCGAGACTTAAAAACTGTCCTGGTTTTTCTATGTCGAAATGTCCTGGTTTTTCTAACTAACAGTTCCCGCAGAATTGGCATTTCAGCATAGTTAGCGAAATTTAAAAACAATTTTGATAACTATAAGAAAAAAAAATTTAATTACTTTTGAAGAAAAATATGAAAAGGACGTCTACCTGACTGAAAAGTCAAAGCCTGAAGACATGCCATGTCATCCAGCAACTTTATTACTCGTCCAAAAAAGACCTAATCATTGACAGACTAGAGCATCTAAGCGCGATTAGCTATAACTGCATTGACAGGCTAAGGTTTAGCTAATGGCGCAACGAATTCGTGGTGTATTAATACAAATGTCAGTCTTGATTGACTGATTTTTGATTTGGTTTTTAAATACAATAAATCAAATAAATTCAACATAAGCATTACAAAAATAAATTATAATTTAAATTCTTTAATTATATTAATTAATTAATTTTTTTTGTTGATTTTACAAATTGTTTGTACTTTTAAAATGGTAATTTAAGTTCTATCTGTACTAAGATAGCACAACTTGTATTTGCAAATTAAATACCATATAATGGCGCCATTTGTACTTTCACTGAACTGAATAAAAACAGAGGATCTTCAATATATTTAGAGATTTATTCATTAATCGGACTTAATCACTAATGTTGAAATAAAAAGGGATTAGCTAATCTAGAAGTTGCGCTTAGCTAATTCTAGCTACTTACTTTACTTTTTTAAATTTAAATGTTCAAAGTACAACAGAAAAATATTTTGTTGAATGTAATAGAAATATTCGTTATCATTTTGTTACCATACAGAAAATTACTTCACATCAGTGAAGAGTCACATTTTTCGCGTTTTTATTAGCTATAAGAAGTACAATTGTGTACTTCTTTACAAATTACAGAAAACAAGTACATTATAAATTCTGTACCAGAAAAGAAGTTCTGTGACAACCCTAGTCAGATCAGTAAAACTTTTTTTATTGTGATAACAACAAGATGGAACCAATTAATTTTAGCGCAATTATATTCAATAAACAACAAATGAAATATCAAAATGGAGTTTTATTTTTGTTTCCAATTCACTTTGACATTTCACATTTCTATGTATTTGAAGTAAAGAGTGAAGTGTGTTTATTGTAAAGAGTAAAGCAAATCTATGAAAAAATCCAGAGTAAAGCAAAATGCTCTCGAGCAAAAAATAAAGTGCTTTATTTTCTCAGAAAGAATTTTTAATGTCAAATTTTTACCCTTCGAGTAAAATTTTTTACCCTCATGGTGTTTTTTTCCCCGAAAGAATTTAACATTAAACTAAATTAAATGGTTTTTGCGTATATTAATTGGGATGCCTCTTAACCATTTTTATAGTTGTAATTCAGCTTTGAACTGACACCAACAAGGGTGGTAAAGTTAATTTATTCCACCATATTGAATAGGATTTATAAGTCCTCTATTTTATCGTAGCTCGTGCAGTTGAATGTAGGCCTTTAGCCACAACTTTAACTGGACGATTATTTTTGTCTTCACAGGTGAACCACTGTTTATAATCCGCATTAAGCTTCATGGTTAACTTCCGGTATGTGTGAGAGTCCGACATGTTTATTTTCCGCACGACATTATTTATGGCTGTGACCTTATATTCACTCTTCATTATCGATTTTATCAACGTTCGAATTTCAGAATAATTTGATATGACCACAATATTAATTGGTGGAGGCTGCGTCTCTTTGGTTTGATCATTTTGTTGCTTTAAGCTTTAAACAAATTTAATTATCTGCTCGGACTGCTCGGATTCCGGTGAATATTCAGCTTTACTTTTCTAACTCTCTTCGAAGGTTTCTTTTTCTTCAAGATCCAATCGGTTCGTCTTTCTAGTTCGCCTTTATCTCTGCAGCAGTTAAATAATATATCTACAGATTTTCTACTCTCTGTTGTTTTCTCATCTGATGTTTTCTCTTCTGTTGGTCTTCATTCTCTAACTTAAGAATTTTTATTTCATTGCTCTTCGTTTGGCAATAATTTGTTCTATGTTGTTTATTTTATTCTTTAGTTGTTCATTTTATCGTTCTAGAAATTTTAAAGAATCATGAAATGAGAGTCGATAAATTAGAATTAATAAATTTAGCAATTTTGTGCTAAGTACAAAATTTACTTTTTGTTTTTTGAATTTTTACAATTCAAAAATAAGACAGTAGATTTATGATATATTGTATTACATATGTATAGTTAAAATGAGATAGGAAAATCGTTCGAACAGGCGTGAGGAAACTGCATGTATAGTTATTCTAGATTTTGTTTTTAATTTACTGAAGGTGAATTATTCGTTGTTAAAGTGAATTATTGTTGAATAAAATGTATTTGTGAATCTGCTTTATCCTAAAGATCAATTGAATTTGGATGTCGTTAAGGTAATAATCGTCAAGTCTATAAAGTGCAAAACCTTTTGTGCGTAATAATGGTATCGTCTCGACGGTTTTGATGATTGTGATAGATATGTGTATATCACCTCCGTACAAACCAAAAGTACCTACATAAGTGCAAATTTTGCATGATTTTGAGAAAACGTGTTTAAAGATTTTTGAGCTCAAATCAACGGCAATACAATGTAGTTGGTATTTTAAATGTTTAGTGGATTCAAGCGGTAAGTTTTCCAGGGTTTAATGGGTTTGTAATCATTTTAGCACTATTATCCGAAGGTGCGATATTGGTTTCCATATTTTATACAGGATAGAGAGAGAGAGAGAGAGAACAGGAGAGACTTGGTAATAGAGTAAGCTCCTTATTTACAAACAAGTGTTTTCATTTTTTTTTTGCTTTATTCGATCAAGAACTTAGGAAGATAAAATTATCTAGGAGGCTTGATTCGACTATTGATGGAATGGTTTTCTTTCCTCATTCTAAGTTCAAATGTAAAGATATTTTATTCATCGATTTTCAAACCATACTTACTAAACTGATCAGAAATAGAAATGATGGAAAAATATACAAATCATTGAAATTTACATGATTACTAAATGGGCTGAAAGGTTTCCTATATTGCCACTTTTGTGAAGAATGGATAAATTTCAAATTCGTGGTGTACTCCATTATCTTTACCCATTAGGATTATCAGCAACCGATATCAAAAAATACATGGATCTTACTTTGGGCTGCACCATCCTAAGAAACTGACGAGTTGGAAGTTTTATCTAAATTTGTCCTAACTTTTTGTTTATAGTCAATGTACAAGAGAATATTAATACAAATCAACATTCAGGCGCAAACATTTAATATTGGTATTTAAACAGTTGAATAATTCATTAAAATAACATAAAAAACAAACGAAACTTTAAATAAATAAATCTAAGAAATTATTAACTTATATCTCAAGATAAATGTTACTCGAAATAAACGAATATTGCATTTAAGAAGACTTAAACTAATACGGCAAAATATATAAATTTGTAAATTCTACTTATAAGGTATGTGAACTGTTAATAACTAGAGAAGTTTAACAACCTAAACAAAATTTATAGCTTTTGAACGCATCTGGAACTATATTTTCCTGTTAGGCCATTTAGTTTTACATATTCTCGGTCAACTACAGCTCCCTATTTTGGATATTTGATATCTAAAAATGTGAAAAATCGCTTGTAAAATCAATACCATGGGAATTGAGAAGTTCAGGAATACTAAATCAAGTTATCGCTCTTGTACGCACCTGGAACTATATTTTTCTATTAGGCCATTTAGTTTTACACATTCTGGCTCAATTGCAGCTTCCTATCTTGGATATTTGATATCAGAAAATGTGAAAAATCGCTTATAAAACCAATACCATGGGAATTGAGAAGTTCAGGAATACTAAACCAAGTTTTCGCTCTTGTACGCACTTGAAACTATATTTTTCTGTTAGGCCATAAAGTTCTACGCATTCTGGCCCAATTACAGGTTCCTATCTTGGATATTTGTTATCTAAAAATGTGAAAAATCGCTTATAAAACCGATACCATACGAATTGAGATGTTCAGGAATACTACTCTTGTACGCACATGGAATTATATTTTTCTGTTAGGCCATTTAGTTTTACACATTCTGGCCCAATTACAGCTTCCTATCTTGGATATTTGATATCTAATCAAAATGTGAAAAATTGCTTATAAAACCAATACCATAGGAATTGAGAAGTTCAGGAATACTAAACCAAGTTTTCGCTCTTGTACGCACTTGAAACTATATTTTTCTGTTAGGCCATTTAGTTCTACATATTCTGGCCCAACTACAGCTTCCTATCTTGGATATTTGATATCTAAAAATGTGAAAAAATCGCTGATAAAATCAACACAATAGGAATTGAGAAGTTCAGGAATACTAAACCAAGTTATCGCTCCAGTACGCACCTGGAAGAAAATGGAGAAAATGTGACTCGTTCAGGGCGGTTACATCGCCGCCATATTTTTCTGTTATACCATTTAGTTCTACGTATTCTGGCCCAATTACAGCTTCCTATCTTGGATATTTGGTATCAGAAAATGTGAAAAAATCCTTGATAAAACCAATACCATATGAATTGAGAAGTTCAGGAATACTAACTCTTGTACGCACATGGAACTAGATTTTTCTGTTAGACCATTTAGTTCTACATATTCTGGCCCAATTACAGCTTCCTATCTTGGATATTTGTTATCTATAAATATGAAAAATCGCTTATAAAACCAATACCATAGGAATTGAGAAGTTCAGGAACACTAAACCAAGTTATCGCTCTTGTACGCACCTGCAACTATATTTTTCTGTTAGTCCATTTAGTTTTAGAATTTTTGTTTTTTAAATATGAAATCATTCTTTATTGTAAAATGAATAAAATAAGTATTAAGTAAGGGTTGGGAAATTCATGGACTAATAATAAAAAAATTTGTTAAGAACAGTATTTACATTTATTTTCTTTAAAAAATTCTCGTAATTGATTGCACGAACTGTGTATTTTCCTATTGCAGCTGTCACATTTTAACGAGTTATGCTCAGCATCTTTGAAACACATAATGCAATTTTCTTTTGTCGAAGATGATTTTTGCATTATTAGTTTTTTTAAATATAGTCTCGTTTTGCTGATTTAATCATTGGTATGTTTTTACTTTGTAGTACACGGAAAAAACACTTTAATAAGCAGTGTGGTATTTTATGTACATTCGTTGTCATTTACATGAGAATATTTGCCCCCGTGCCAATTTATGAGAACCTTTCATATGTAGCACAATAAAGGTTTTATAAAATTAATTGGTAATTGTCATCATTTATATTTCGAAGGTTCCTATTTCTATATGAATAGTTGTAGAGCTAAACAATGGATTTCCAAATTAATATAAGAAACTGTATACAACATAGTTTAACAAATATTCTTATTATATTAAGAAAATTTATCATATGTGATATGAAAGTTTCTTATTCTAATTACGAAGAGTATCACATTTGTATCAAACCGTACCATTGCTTTATGATACATTTTCTTATTAACCATAACAAAATATGTAGCTTTTATAGGGATCTTTCTTATTTAAATAATAAAATTCATATAATATGCATATTAAACAATGCTATTGGTGAGTGGAATGCCTAACCAATTTTAAGCATTTCTTCATGTATCTTTTACAAAGCTTATGTGAATTATAAGAAAACCGTTGCAAAATATTTTAATAAAATTTCGTAAATTCTTGTTAGTGCTTTTAAATAAAACATCTTTTTTGTTAATTTTTAATTGTTGAACTTCATTTATTAATTTAGTTTATTTAAAGTTTGACTAAACCAGTAAATAATTACACTTTGTCGAGGAATATAAGGTTGATGAAATGCTGCTGAATCTTTTGCCCAACAAAGCGTACTTCAATAATTCGTCTGAAAGTAAAATTGGGAAATTAAAATATATAATAACATGAATTAGAAGTTAATTCACGTAATATGAATAAATACCTACGATTTTCAAACCAATTCTGAATTCAATGTTTCGTTTCAGCCTTTGGTATATGGATAATAACCTATTACACAGAGAGAAAAAAAATTAAATTCATAAAATTGTACAGTAAATGATTGTTTTGTTGACATCAATGCATTAGATTTATTGATGTCATTATTGTGCATTAGATACATTGATGTCCAAATCAAACCAAATGATATAAAAATATAAAAGCCGTTTGATTTGCATAAATAAATTGTTCTTATATTTTAAAAACTATTTAGACACAGTACACCAAAAACTCAAACACCAAATAAATAATCATAATGTAATCCACCACAAAAAATAAACATAACCACAAAAGAAAAAAACTTACCCATTCAATTTTTCAAACAGCTAAAAGGAAACACCGAATAGTTCTAAAATTAACAAATTTTATTTTTAAAACTGTAATTTAACAAACACTTTTGTAAAATTTTAACTAAAAAATCACTTCCTAAATGCACACAACCAATGTTCGAGATCGATTGATATTAACATAAAATACAAGCCGTGATATGTCATAGTTGGTAGAACAAAGAATTAAAATTCTATGTATTTCAGATTGATAATGTTTACCATATATTTATTAAATAGTCACATTAAAAATAATAAGACACTGTCAATATTGATAGAACAATGCCGATATTGAGCCGAAAAACTTTTTTTTTGTTTTTTAACGATATTCGTAAAAATTGTTATATCACAGAAGAACGTATCAATTTCTGTATTATAAATCTTATCATATTATTCATGAACGGTCTCAATAATTTGTTAAAATTAAGTAAGCATGCATAAGAAACTATACTAAACTGGATCAGACAAAAATATTAAATCATATGATAATTCCTCTAAAGTTTTAATAGATCGGTTAATTTTAAAATGATGAACCATCTTTTATTCAAGAGACTTATTATTAAATTTTATATGCTATAAAAATAACAAACATTGCTATACATTTTATTATTGGGTGTCTTATAAAATATATTGTCTGTAATAATTTAGGAATGGGTCTTTTGGTTTTTATGAGGAATTGCTAAATTTTCTTTCTGATGTACATGATATTGATTCATACGTACTTTTTTTTCCGTGTAATATCTACGGCATAAGCCACTAAAGGTCCACAATTATAACTATCTCTTTGAAGTGGAATGGTTGACCTCACTTTTAAAAATGGTTTTCCTATTGTTCCAAAACTCTTCCAAAGTATTGTAGAATTGTGCTGCTTTCTTAATCAACTCATGGTTAGCAAACCCAAGATTTGACGGATCATGTGTTTGTATCGTGCTTTTAATTGTATTGAAAATAATTACAACCCAATGGTTTCCATTTTGGTGAATTGGAATATATATTATTCTTTTCGCCCTGCATAATTCAGTTAGTTCTGGGTTTCGAGAAAATGAATAATCTAGTTCATCGTTTAATGCAGCCATTTCCTGGTATTGGTCAAGGCAATAATCATTCGTCTGGGATAATAACACATTACATGCCACAAACAGGGCATTTGCAGTAAAATATTGTTTTTTGTTTAAAGACGAATAACAAATATTTGTCATTCGCACAGGGCGCCCAAAATTAAATTCAAATATGTCAAAGCAGTCTCCTTGCTTTGTCATTGTATCGTAAAAACTCAAACTTTTCCATTCGATAAAATCAAGTTTTTTTGGTTTTATAATATTTTGCAGAGCATGCCTACCGGAGTACTTTGATTTTTCTGGAGCTCGCTTCCCCTACATTTCTTCTAAATCAACATGGCTAGGTTCTTGTTCGTCTCCCCGTTGATTTTTTGGAGATTGGGGTAGGTGTTTTTTTTGTAATTGACTTATCGGAGTTAGCTTTTTCGTTTGCAGAAAAGGTCCAAGTTCTAAAGTATTTAATAGAAGATTGGTTGTATTCCTAAGTTTATCGATGAACCGACCCAGTTCATATTTCTCTGTCTTGTTAAATTATTTTTTATTAAATTGAACCAATTTTCAATCGTGGCATTAGCTGGCCTGGAATAAACACCTATCCTTTTCAGAATTATGGGAGCCCATATTGGTAAATAAGAAAAATACTTATTAATACAAAAGACAAAAAAGTCTTTTGAAAAATATTGACTTGCATTTCCAATTTGATTTCGATGTTCGTGGTCCGCTAATTCTTCCAAAACCTCCAAATATATTTTATGGTACCTGGTATAGTATGGAGACGCCGTATAGTTTTTACTTGAGTTTTCCTCTGCTTGCTCTTTGTTGTCCGGTTCATTTTGTACATTGTGAATTTCTAAGTTTAAACCACAAGTTTGACGTTGAACATACGAAATAAATTTATCATACGCGGCCAAAAACAAATTATGCTTGAATCGAGAGCAACAAATGGTACAAAAAATTTTAAAAAGGTGATCAATTTCTTGCAAATTGTCACTGTCTAATAACAAGAAAAACATAATCATGATCACTTCTCTTATAGATCTCTATTACAGGTTGTTGCCAATTTTGAATGAATTTGTCGTATTAAAATAGAAAATATTTTTTTGTTTTTTTGTTGTATTAATAATAATAATAAATGGGATTTGCAGGCCATTGCTGGCTCGTACCGGCTTAACAAACTAACCCCGTAGATTTCGATGTCGCAACTGTTCTTCGTTTTGTCACAGACAACAGGGAGAGGCTAACTCGTTCAGGGCGGTTACATCGCCGCGACCTCTGCTTCTACCAAAAGGGCTTCGCCTCCAGGTCTAAGGTATTGGTTTTATAAGCGATTTTTCACATTTTTAGATGTCAAATATCCAAGATATGAAGCTGTAATTGGGCCAGAATGTGTAAAACTAAATGGCCTAACAGAAAAATATAGTTCCAGGTGCGTACAAGAGCGATAACTTGGTTTAGTATTACTAAACTTCTCAATTCCTTTGGCTTAAATAGCTCTACGTTTATCATATATTTATGTAAAAACTTTATTAAATTACTCAAATTGTATTTTTAAAGTAGTAAGCCTGAATGTATGTAAGTAAATTATTAATTTTCACTAATACATTGACTATGAATCAAAAGTTAGAACAAATTTAGTAAAAACTTTCTACTTCTATATAGAAGTGTGAAGTTTTTACTAAAAGTGTTCTAACCTTAAGTGACGTTATTTAAAACATTTTTAGATCAAACTTCTCGCGCATAGAAACTATCGCTTTTTGGGTCGATGTAAATGTAAGAATTTGTGTGAACATGTACATATAGTATGTATATCGATATACATATATGTATTTGTAATGAATGTATATAATGTAATGAATGTGTACTTTATACAGAAAAGTGTTTCAATTTTTCTTCTGACCCGACAAAATTTACCCTCCCATCGCTTCAGAAATTTCACTTCAAAAATGTTAGGTTGGCTCTTTCAGGTCATTTCAAGGTCATCAAAAATAATTTGGTTTTGTTTCGCCCTAAAAGTTACATATTTAGATGGTCATGGTCCATTCGGTAAATATACCAAAAGAAGTCTTCGAAGTGTTCCTTCTTATTTAACAAATTCTTCTTTTGCGAGACAATTATAAATTGATGAAAGAAAATTATAAAAAGCATTTTTTTTATCTGGAGCAGAAAATTATGTTGGCTTCAAGCAAACTATATCATTTAAATTGAATAATAGTATAATGATTAGAATTTAGATTAAATCAAATATGAATGACATAAAACGAAAAAAATCGGAAAACTAAACTTAATCAGACGTGATTATTCATTAACTGCATGACTGCGGTATTGCTCAAAATCAAGTTGAATATTTATTTTAATTAAATATGGTCTGTACTTGGTTAGATATTTGTAGTTAGATAATTTGACCGCGAATATAATATTCCAATTATTTGTAAACTATTTATATAAAAAAACTATAGGTATCCTTCAAGCAATGTTTCAAGTATACACCACACACAACAATTACGAGGCAACCTTGCGTTAGCATAACTTCCGAAACAAAATAATTTGCTTCCAAAATTATATTTCGCCGACTACATACATACATAATACTGACACAAATAATTCTAACTTTAAGTTTTATAGTTTTACAAAGGAATCGTTTATTATTTTTTTGCCTTCGAAATCAATACCACCACAAAACTATTTTTCAGTGGCAACACATAACTAATTTTTCTAATTTTCCATTTCGCCTACAACCTTGTAATGTTAGAATATTTCCTCATAAAGGTACGAGAGTATGGTGTGTAAGTAGTTTACGATTTGAATGTTAAATATTTTTGAATCAAAATCAGATAAATCGTACATTCGTACTTGCTCATACATTCGTATACATAATAATATTTGAATAGTGGTTTTGTTGCTATTATTTTATGGATTATTATAATGTAACATATCAATGGGCAATGAATATTCAAGTGCACACGGTGTAAACAAATATGTAACTTTTTTTTAGTTTATGAAACCTTGACAATCGCATTATTGTAGTTAGTTAGTTATGGTTACCCACCGCTAGCATAATAAACAATCATGTGAATTATACATTATTAGATATGAGTACACAAATCGATAGATTGATTTTTATTAAACCTAACATGTGGTTAAAGTGAATTTATAAAACATAAATTTAATTGATTAATCAATAAAAAAAAATTATATTAAGTTTTTTTTTATAATTTGATTATATTTAGAAAACTAAAGCCACAAAGCTTAATGTTGTCTCTCGATAATCCGTTGTTACTCATGTTATACTAAAGTTTAAGGTTAAGTAACGACTAATTTTACCTAATCTCTATAATATGTCTTCAAACAGAATTAGCTGAAAAATGAATTGTGTGTGACGCCGGAATTTCTAATCTAATCAATTTATACGTACAATATACGATATCGTAAAATCCAAAAATAATTTTTGAAGACATTAAATGACAAAAGAAATTTTTTGGTTATTTTTATTGAATCTATCTATCTCTGTTACATAAATCCAAGAATAAAAGGCTGAACAAAATCGAAAAATATTTATATACCAACAATCCGTATTGTACTCTATAATTACATATATGGAGTGACACATGAATTGGTTTTCTTCGATTGTGATCAATGTTATGTGTGACAATGTAAGGACTATGACTTATTATAATATGGGAAGAAAATAAAAAAATTACGAAAGGTTTCGTTTAAAAAAAAAAAAGCTGTTACTGTAATAGTAATATATGGCTAAAACAGCAGCACAGTGATAACTATAAATTTAGGTAAATAAACAATTTTAAAATTAGTTTAATGAATTAGTAAAAATGCACAACGAGATTAAGTTTTTTTGAAAAGCTTTCAAATTAGTTTGTCACCGGCTTTACTTTGTAGTGGTATATGGGTTACCTGAAAAATGTCTGTTCATGAATCCGCATGGCATATCGTCTGCAACTATAAAATGTATAAAATTAAATGTATAATTTAGAAATCTACACCAATTAATCGTTTTTAGTAAGCAACTACTTATAAGCACAGTCATCAAAATTGTTAGATCTCTTATCTAAACTAAATCTACTGTCGAAAGAACTAAAACACACTGAAATCGATGGTACAATATGAGTATAATGTTCATATAATAGCTAAAAAAATAATAATCCATGTATATTCTAGCAAACCAAAATTGCATAAATTTCATCGTTAAAGATTTAAATGTTTTATTTACATAAATAAATACATATCTAACATATACAAGTTTAGTAGTGTAAATAAAAACTTATACAAAATATGTTGACAAGAACTATAACATTTATATTAAATTAACTTTTTGAGAACAATCACGTCTTCCACATTGCACAAACGTATGCCATATTCATAAAAATGTTGATTTCATATTAAAATGGAATCTAAACACAAGATAAAATTATTGTTCGAATTTTTCAGAATTCACTATAATATATAATTTATACAACAACAATAAACATAATCCAAATAAAACCTGTGCAAAAAAAGCTAAAAACATAACGACACCAAAAATAATAATCAGAAAAACTACTCTGAAACAAAAATATTAAATCTCAATCTGTCGTTTCAAATTCAATCTTGAAAAAGATATGTATTATAAAAATTGCTCAAGAATAAAAATTGTTGATATTCAAATTATACAAAAATATTTTATTTTTGGTTTTTATACTTTACCTGCAACTTTAGAATTTATAAAGTATGGATCAGGTTGCCACAAATTTTCAAAAAATTCTGGTGGTAATGTTACGTAATCATCACCCTCTTCGAATAAATTGTAATTGTTAATGTTTAATCGTGGCTCGATCCATTTTTGATGGACAAACATATCGACCCTGGAAATAGATAAGATAATAACAAAACTTAATGAAAATTGGAGTTTTTGGCATTTTTATCCTAAGTGTAGCAATCACACATATACATACTATATATGTGCACTTGAATAATCTAATTGATTTTTTTATGCAGTGCAATTTAGATAGCTATCGAGTAAAAGCAAAAGAATTTCTGTATCTTGTTTTCACTGACGATAATTTACATTCATCAGTGCAACCTTGTGAAGACCTGGCTCGCTTATAAAAGCATTCATCATATACCGTTCTTAATTAAGTTTTCAATGCTTCGACGATATTTTATTCTTTGATTTTAGAAATGGTGATTATGACTCTCCAAATGGATATCTTGAAAAGATTTCCTTGGATTTCCTTTATAATGAGAAGGATAACGAAATTATGACCAACCGGTTTTACGAAATTTTGTATGTGAGGATGGATCTGTTTATTCTAAAAATTGTCAACAAACATAATTTGTATCGTGAAAAGGGGTTCAACAAAAATCTCGTTAATTTATATAACCATAAAACCAAGGCACACACGGTATAAAAATACGAACGCGTCAGCATTGTAATCTCACCTTCGGTATGAGTTTAAGGTTTTGAATCAATTTATGTATGGTAATTACTTGTTTGAAATTGAATCTGGTATCAAGTCGAATCCATCGTGTTTTTGGCATTATATTAACTCTAAAAGAAAGTCTGTTGGTTATCCTTTGCCCATGATGGACAAGTTCATGGTTTAAATTCTGTTTGCGTTTTATTGCACTGCTTTTCAAATCCGTTTATTCAGTCGATAATGTTTTAACATCTCTCTCTCTCTCTCTCTCTGATGTAGACATGGTCAATAATCATACTCACGGTATTTCTTCTTTTACGGGGGAACAAATTAAAACGGCTTTAGTTGTAGGACCAAAAAATTCGGTTGATAACTGGTGAGCAAAGACGTAATAGATCAAAAACTTAATTGTTCCCCAACAACACGGTTTTTTTTTCTAGTAGAACAACGACAATCAATCTTGCGGTATTTGTTAATGATACGGTATCCTGTTTAGAAAAAGGTGCCCAAGTAGACACTACCTATACAGATTTCAGTAAGCCCTTTGATAAAACTAATCACAAATTATTAATTGATAAATGAATTAAAGTGAATTCCAATTTTATTCAAGGTAAAGGTCTCAACTGGTCAAAATTCCTTAGATAATCATTTAGGTCCATTCTTATTTATTTTGTTTGTTAATGATCTTGCTATATGTTTCAATTTTGTAAGTGCCTGTTATATGCAGAAGACCTAAATATTTACGCTAACATCCGAAATGGTGCAGACCTTAATCGGTTTAGTGATTGGACTGTCTAAAATCGTTTAGCTCTCAATATCTCCAAATGTAAAACTATGTAATTTGCACGATTTAAGATTTTAATTGTAGCTCCGTACAGTTTCCAAGATGTGGAAATTGCTAGAGTTACTCAGTTTATTGATTAAGGTGTTTTGTAACTTAAGTTACCGAGTTTTACTAAACATATAGAAATGATTGTAGCTAGGGCCGACTCGATGCTTGGTTTCGTAAAGAGACATGTTCGTCAATTTTCTGACCCTTACACTCTCAAGACATTATACATTTATTTTGTTAGGCCTACCCGTCCACGACGGTTAACGTTGAATATTGATTTTGATCGTACGAATTATGGAATTGATGAACCGGTTGTGCGTACTTTAAATATTTTAACCAATATTCTTAACTTTTCGATTTTAACATTTCAAGAGAGCCTTTTAAAAGTCGTATTCGAAATAATAAAAATTTGTAACACTATTGTAGATACAGAATCTATTAGTGTTGTAACCTAATGCTGTTTGTTAGTGCTGGTAAATAAATAAATTTAACCACGTTCAGAATTATTACATTATTACAATTACGTTGGTAAGTTGTTTCGCCTGCAAGAAACAAAAAGCAAATTGTTATTTGGCACCACCCCATTGATTTATAAGCTTTTAAAGCTTTCAACCAATACGAAGCTAATTTTAGAAAGAAAATTACATATTTGTCAGTTCGAAGTATTTTCTAGTGCAAGAGTTAACAATTGTATTCCATCAATTATTTCATTTTACTTAGATTTAAATAGTTATTGGTTTTTGACCGAGAATATATAAAGAAGTATTGAACATTTTTTAAATCATCAAGCAAGGCTGTATTTAGAAAGCATACGTTCAGTTACGTTTCGAACCTGTTACTGTAACACTTGCATCTACCGGTCCTACTATACAGAAGATGATCGACAGTAGTTCACGGCTTCACTGGTGGAGAAGATTGGTCAATGGAATGTAAAAGCTAAAAACATGAAGGAGGCATAACACTAATTATATACGTGAAAAAGAGACCAAAATGAAAAAATAACTGTTAAAATTAGCCGAAAGTGAAAAGTTGATAATGCAGAACCCTGTTAAGATCAGCCGAAAGTTTCTAGCCGAAAATGAAAAATCGGTAATGCAGATTGTGTTATCAAAACGCCAAAAATAAAAAATTAAGTGGCAAAACCTGCCTCCAGTTCCTCGTAGAAAATTGTGGAAAATTCGCGAAACGCAAAAAATATTTCATTTTGGTATAAAATCATCCTCTAGAGTGTTAAGTCAACAGCTATCGGAAGAAAAAACCGTACAAATTTTCACTGGGAAATTTTCATTTCAACTCATTGCAAAATTAGTATAAAATCAACCTTGGAGTGTTATGTCTGGAGATGGGTTGCATTGATATGTGACTTTCAAAAATCATTAGAAAAATCATTATCAATCCACCTCCAGACATAACGCTTATAGGCTAATTTTACACACATTTTCTAATGATTTTTGGAAAATCAAATTTTTCCAGATTTTTCACGGGAAACTTGAACTGAATTTTTTTCTTGCGACATCTGTTATCAGTTAATGCAATCTGTAAAAACGGCGGTGACGTAATATTTATGGCGAATAACGTAAAAATTGTAAAGAATAATCAGACAATAGCAACATGGAAACAAAATAAGAATGGGTTATTTGAATTAAATGTACAAGTAGAGTCATATGAAGAAGCATTAGTGTCAGATCAAAAGAAATTAGTTGAACAATGGCCTGTAAATTAGGACATTTAAGCAGTAATAACATGCAATGATAAGATGCTGATGAAAATGTCTAAAGGAATGAATATAACAGATGGCGATCTAATACAAGCTGGTGACGTTTGTGAAACATGTGTAAAGGTGAAACAGACGACGCAACCATTCAAAGAAGAAAGAACCAGAGCTGTGCGTCCATTGGAGATAATTCATACGGATGTTTGTGGACCAATAGAGCCTTGTGCATGGGATGAAAGAAACTACGTACGTGCGTTATTTAACATAATTATGTTTCATAACGTTATAAAAATTAATTTACGGTACAATAACGTTAAACATAACGATAACGTACAAAATAATTTTCGTTTTTCGTTTAAATTTTTTTTATACGGATTTTCTATGAAATTTTTCTTAAATAGTGTCATCTAGAAATGAGTGTCGTAACATCTGAAAAAATGTTACTCCAATTTTTTTATTTTATTTTTTTATTTAACAAGGTGCGTTTTACTGAACAAAATTTTCGAGTTCGAATATACATAATTATGTAGTTCTGTAAGGAATAAGTAATTCAATTTTTTTAAATAAAATTCAATTCAAAATTCAATTAAACTTAATTAATAAAAATAAACTGAATAATTAACTACATACCATATTTTAATTGGTTATTATAAAAAAAATATTTAAATTAACTTTATATGTATTAGCATATTCTCGATAAAATCATGTTTTTAGGCTATTCTCGATAAAACCATGGAACTGCAACTCGCAAAAAGTTGAATTAAATATTTTTTTATAATAGTGAGTGATCAGTTTATGATATTTATTGATCAAATATTAAATTTAAATTTCATTTAAAAAAATTGAATTATTCCTTACAGAACTATTTTTCGAACTCGAAAAATTTTGTTTAGAAAAACGCACCTATCATGAAAAAATTTTGAACTGTCAAATCGATTTACACCTGATGGAGGATTGTAGTTTTTTTCTTTTCGTAATTTGTTTATTTGCCGTTTTGTTTCAAGAAAATAAGCAAACTATAAATAATAGTTTTAATAATTTATTTACTTTGTTAGTTTATCGATAAAAATAAAAAAAAATATCCACAGCATGGGAGGAAAAACAGCAGATGAAAATAAAAGTATTCACCAACACTTTGTGATGAAAAAAGATAAAAGTAAATATAAAATATGTGAAAATGAAACTTTTATTCCTGGAACTCATATTGGTAATCTTAGACAACATTTAAAACGCAAGCATCCAGATACATACGAAAATATTAACAAAGAAAATGAAATAAAAAAGAAGAAAACTGGATCTAGTCAAAAAACCTTATCTGAAGTTGGAGTATTGGTGGCAAAAAAACAATAACATTAACAATGAGTGCCGCAGATATGATAGATTATTGTGTGGAATTGGTTACAATTAATGGATTATCATTAAATACATTGGAATGTAGCGCGTTACAACATATCTTTAATCCAATTTGCAGGAGTTTAGGGATAACTATTAATCGTCAGAATATTCGCCAACATATTAAGAACAAAGCAATGCGTTACAGAGAACTTATAATTGAAGAAATAAAAGATAAATTATTATCAATTAAAATTGACACTGCTACGAGGTTAGATAGATCCATATTAGGGGTCAATATTCAATTCGTAAAAGGAAATAAGATTTACATTAGAACTCTTGATGTACACGAATTAAGAGAAAATCATACCGCGCAGTACATTTGTGATGAAGTTTTGAAAACTTTAAAAATATATAATATCAACATTAAAAATATTTATACATGTACGTCAGATAATGGACGTAATGTAATAAAAGCTGCTGAGCTACTTGGTGTCAGTCAATTAGGAGATGAAAATGTTCCATAAGTAGATGACGAAACTGAACTAATTGATGAAGACGAATTTGATTGTTATTCTATATTTTGCAATGATAATGAAGGTAGCAATAGCACACCTATTTTAACATCAGTCAAATGCATGACTCACACGCTAGAGCTAGCGATTAATGATAACAGAGAAAGCACTAGCTGTGGTAATAAAAATAAGAACTCCCACAATTCTTGCTTTGATAACAGCAAAAGGATATAAAAAACCGGTTCGTAATATAATTACTAGGTGGAACTCGACGTACAACATGGTAGTTAGGCTACTTGAACTACGTAAATTTTGTAATGAAATGGAAACATTGTGTGCAGAATTAACTGTTTGTGATCGAGATTGGAGTAAAATGGAACAAATGACTGCAACTTTAAAAATTCCGTACGTTGCAACAATTCATCTACAATCAGAGCAACGGTTTAGGTGCAAACTACAGCTATCTACTTTGGAAAGTACATTTTCAAAATCCCTTAAATCTGCAAAGGAAGCTAGGGAGAAATCCATATTGTCCAAGTTGATGTAACTATGGCTGCTTTATACGTTGATCCACGTTATCAAAAAAAAATTATTAAGTGCTAGTGATAAAGATTTAGCAAAAAAGAATTTAGCAAAATTATACAATTATATATACAATAAGCCCAACAACAGCAGCTATAATAACAATGACGTAAATGAATCACCCTCTTATTCTACTCCCATTGCTGATGGAATGCAAACTACAGAAGATGATTTATTATATAATTATATGAAATCCAAAGCGCAATCATCGGTATCGGTAATATCAAATTCAAATCAAAACATGTCTGTAGAAGCTTTAATTGATAGTTTTGATAATTTTGAAATTTTGCCAGCATCTACATCCGTGTTTGATTTTTGGGACAAAAAAAACGAACATTTTTCTAAAATTTCAAAAATAGTATTAGCCGTACCGGCATCTCAGGTTTCGGTGGAAAGAATATTTTCTATTCTAAAATGGATATTGAGCGATGAAAGAAATAATATTTGCGAAGATCTATTAGAAGATACTCTACTATTAGTTATGAACAAACTATTAGTAGAAAATCCTGCAAATTAAAATTTAATCTTAATTTTATTTTATAAGTATGTAATTTATTTTTATTTTATTTTATTTTTTTCATTTTAATTTAATTATTTTTTTCTGTGATTTTATTAATTATTAAATGAATTAATAATGCAATGAATTATTGTGAATGCAATAAAGAATTATACCATATTCTCTACTATTTATCGTTTTTTGTTTTATTTTTTTGCTTCAGTTGTATATTCCAATAAATTTTAAAATAACGCAATTATAACGCTATAACGTAACGAAATTAAATCTTTTTCTGTTACAAAACGAAATAACGTAACGAAAAAATTAATATAATGTTATAAAAACGAAATGTATAACGTTATGATTTTTTTTGTTTCGTTTTGCAACACTGGTATAAATAATACGATGCGACAATGAAGGTGAATATAGAAATAGCAGTTTTAAAACTTGGTGTAAAGCTAACGGTAAAGGAGAGGCTAAGTCAAACCTTGATGGATAAAGCCAGGGCTTTAGTCATGAATTCATCAATGGATAAAGAAATGTGGGGAGAAGCAATAAGGATTGCTGCTTATTTAAAAAATAGAAATCCATCATCAAATCTGGAAGTTATGCCATCGGAAAACTGGTTCAGAAAAAATCCCGAATCTTTCGCGGCTGCAGTTTTTTGGTTGTAACGCATACGCCAAAGAACTCGGACACTTAAAAAAATAAGATGACAGGAGCAAAAAATACAATTTTGTAGGATATGGTTCGAACGGATATAGACTCTGGGATAGGGCCAATGAAAATGTAACTGATAAGTCGCTGAAAGAAATTGAAGATAGTGTGAGGGATGAGGGTTTACAAAGATATCATCATAGATGAAAACGAGAAGCAAGAACGGGTAGATGATAAAGAACAATCTTCGAAAGTGACGAAGAAGAAAGTGAAGAAGAAGATCAATGTTTGGTTCCGAAACAACAGACAAAATTGCCAGCAAAATTCCATGATTATGTCATGCTAACATATGAAGAGGCAAGAGGAAATGAACAATGTATGGGTCTATGTGACTATGTAAAAACAATGAAGAAATTGAAAACAAAATAATTTTGACTAGCAAATAGATATTCAAAATAAAAGAGGACTGGAGATACAATGCAAGACTTGTTGTAAGAGGCTGTCAACAAAAATTTGGGTTTGATTTTGAGGAAACATATAGTCCTTTAGTAAATAGCAATTCTCTGAGATCTATATTTGTGAAGTTCGACATTAAGACTGCATTTTTCCATGGAGAGCTAACAGAGGGGATATACTATATAGGCAACTTCCCGAAGAATATGAATCGAAAAGAGGAGTATGTACAATAAATAAAAAAAAGCGTTATATGGTCTAAAACAAGCTCCTCTAAAGGTATCGAGAAATTTACAATGTTTCTAAAAACTATAAAATAGATGACGGAATTTTGATAGGAAATATGAATTAAAAATGGAAAATCTTGTATCAGAAATTGGAAACGAATTTGAAATGACCGTGTTTAAAGATCCAAAAACAGTTTTAGGTTTGGAGATGGAGATATAAGTTGGTTCAAAAGTAAAAATTAGTCAACAGGAGTATGCAATTAATATTCTAAAACGTTTCAACTTGGAGGAAGCGAAACCGGTATCAACTCTACTGATGGATTTAAAACAAAACAAAATTACATAAAACACAAAGACTACATAAAATTTCCGTATCGAGAGACGGTAGGCAGTCTCATGTACTTAATGTCAAAAACGCGACCAAATATAGTGTTTGCAACAAACGATGAAAGTAGATTTGTTGAAAACCCAGGCAAAGAAGATATAAACAACATAAATCAGACATTGAGATATATAAACTGTAGTGTGCGAAAAGGAATTGAATATTCATCGGATAGTGATATATCTAGACTAGAGGCGTTTTGTGATTCAGACTATGCTGGTGATATAGAAACACGGGGAAGTACATCGAGATACGTCGTAATGTTTTGTGGGGGGGCAATAAGTTGGTGCTCTAGGAAACAGGCAATAGTTGCACTGTCAAATACAGAAGCTGCAACAAAGGTTGACTTTTCAATCAGTGAAGTCCAGTGCTGTCGTTCTGAACATTTTAAACGGAGTACATTTCATCTTTTCACGAGAGTATTTCTAGTCAGGAGTGAGTACATACAAAATACATTAATTAGACCTTAGACATAAAAATTTTTTCGTGTTTTTTTATAAAATAAAAAATAAATATTAAAAGAAAGCTGGTTTGTTTTCGGTTTAGGGCTCTGTACGCTGCCCGAGCTAAATACATTTTAACGAGCATTTTTACTCTGGATGAAATCACAGATACCTCTAGATTATTGTTTGGATATTTTAAGTTATTCGCAGAGAGAAGATAACCGATCAGCGAAATTGTAGCCGACATTTTTAATTTTTGGCTATTTTACGTCAAATGTAAATAGAAATTTTATTTTAGAGAAACTTTAGCTTTGATCTTTTGAAACCTTTTTATTTTCAAAAGCGTAAATATGGGCTCAAAAGCTAAAGCTTTAATATTAGAAGAGTAGAATAGGGAGCTCTGGATCGAAAAACAAAATTGTTTTTATAACATAAATTAAAGTAAATTCTTGTAGGTAATTTATTGTAGAAACCGTAGTTACATGGATAAAATTTATAACTATAATGATAACACGGTTTAATTTTTAGTTACTTTCACGAATTATTTATTGTTATATAGAAGTGGTAGCTGTTGGCGCTTTCGTCAGTGGGGCATCACCAGACAGTCTATCTGATGTAGTTTTTTTTTAAGAAGATGCTAGTAGCTGCCATTTTCGTGAAGGGATAAGGTAGGCAGTTTACGGGGGTGGGTGGGGTTGAATTATGTTATCATTAATCTGAGATGTTGGCTTGATGGTTACGTCGTTTTGTTCATTTATAGTTTTTTCTCTTTATTTTGAAGCTTAAAAATGTAAAATTAATTTCTTCCTGTTTGCTGGCGGTCATTTTTGCAGATATATCAGTTCAAACACATCAAATACGCAAACATTTACTTTATTTTCACAAAGCTCATTTTTGAGAGTTGTTTTGAAGATGGTTTGTTGCAATTTAGGGAAATGTCAGTGCAAACCGATCCCACAGTAGGTCCACACCTAGATTTTACCTAGGCGCCAGGTATGCTGTAAAGTGACAGAAATTGAAGCTAATGCTTACGTCGTTCTCACTTTATATTCAGACCTCCAGAATATCAGAATGAGGCTAAAAGACAGTTTCTGCAGTCACTTAACCTTGGCAGGCGGGACGGATGTATGCAAGTCTGGATTTTGTGCAAATGAATGGATAAGGCAAATTTTAGCTGTGTGGTAGAGGTTGTGTTTAAGAATAATATTCATTATTCTTAAATTTTTCTTCGGTTAATATGTAGCATAATTTTTATATTCTGGATGTTTTAACCTAAACTTTTAGCTGGATAAGGTATTTGAGAGTATTAATTCCCGGACGTGTCGCACGATTGAAATTTCCTGTGTTTTTAAAAGTTGTATCGAAAAGTCTTCCGATTCTTAAAGAAATAGGTTTTAAAGCTGTTAAAGTTATTTATTTCACCGACTTCACATGTTTGAATGAATATTGTCTGCTAAAATGACTGTTATATTCCTGCAAGAGGTCCATCTTATTGTATGAACTGAAACCATTATAAATTAGCTTTGAGACTTTTAAAATATTGTAATAATTGAAGCAAAAGCACATAAATCAAAATATTGTGTTAAATTACTATTGGTGTAGTAGCAATTAGAACAGAGGAGTACGAAATGAAATAGCGGAGTACAGCAGTATGGACTAGGCGAATCAGTTGGTACAAATACTTCGATCGTACTATTTTTCCTTGTTACTCCTATAGACAAAAATCAAGGCAGGCAGGGAAAAATAATGTCCTGAGCAAGGATTATTGCCGTTGAATGAGACTTGAGAGCTAGATTTTTATCTAGGTGCCAGACGTACAATAGTACTAAAATAAATCCAAAAAAACAATAAAGTTTATTGTTGTACAACTATGGTACGTAAATGAAGATCATAGCTGTCGAGTCTCATTTTGCGACCAAAGTCCTTGCACCGCTCAGTACTGCCTGAAAATATTCTAAGTTCTGGTTGTTTAATTTTAATTTTCGTCCTGCACAAACAGAATTATGAGGGAAATAAATAACCTCTAGAATTGACATTTTGGCTAATGCAAAAACAAAAGAAACATTGGTTTAATATAGGCTTGCAATGCTATTAAAAATGTAGCAGACTTAGTTTAGTGGGTAGTAAAGTCTTAAAACGGTTAAATTGTAGCATTTCTGCTACATTTGTAGTAAAGTGGCAGCACTGATAATTTGTAAACAAAATCAGCTGGTGTATTTAAATACTTTTCGTTTGGCTTGGAGATTCAATATCATTGCATAATTAAACCACGAAGTAACTTCTTAGGACGAAGAATTTATTTTCCTTGTATACATAATAGACAGACAAAATTTGATTCCAATGTTATTTTTATTAAGCATTTTGTTTTAGTATTGGTTTGGTTTGCGCTTGTACAAAAAACAATGAGCGAGTTCATGCTCAACTCGCAAAAGATTTATGTAAAAACCTTTATGTACAAATACCTATTGAATCATTTCACGCTTCTTCGATTAGGCTGAGAAACTCCTGCAGAAAGACGGCTATTGTTTGCTTTTATGGTTTGTTTAAAAAGCCAATAAGGTATTCTGTTTTAGGTTTAGAGGACGAACCTTACTGACATGTTTAGACTATAGCGAATGGTGACGGCAAACCCGCTGAAGAAAGCAAAATGGCGTCGCTTTGTGGCCTTTGATAAGTTTGAACTAAATGGAATAGAGTAATTCTATTATACATGGGTGCTAAATTGACCTAAAATCATAGCAGCTGGAAAGACGGTAGCATATCTCAGTGCGGCTTGTTCCTCCCGCATCATTAGAAAATGTCATCCGAATCTGTGTACCAGTTCTAGTTTTTTTGTGTAATATAAACCCCATAACCAAACTCAGCAATATCAAGAGGAACATAAATAATCAAGCTCACCGATTAAACAATTTTAAAATTAATGTTTTATTATTTAGCGATGGCTATGTGCAATTGATAGCTAAGATATATAAAATTTAATATTTAATGTAAGCTTATACTTTCTCTTTGTTTCAAATATATTTCCATTTCATTTTTTTGAATCACTTACAGTATATGTACATGAATAATTTGCGTTCCTTTTGCTATAAATATACAAACGAATAAACCGCGTGCGCACACATTTTGTTATACATACATTGACGTGTATATTTTTTTAGTGGCGACGGACAAATTTTCGTTACATCGGTTTTACTATCTATTCATAAACGAGGAAACGCGTTGTTTTGATAATATAGTAGAGGGGTCTAGTGACTACCTCTGAGTTAATTCTGGATCCGGTTTGCTTGTTAGAATTTGCACTACATCAATAAATGTATTGCTTTTTCATAGTTAAGAATGAACAAAAAAAAAAATTCAAAAAGAGTTTTTCAGCTCAGGATTATGGTGGCCCTGGAAATCTGTTATGTCGGTTTAGTAGGAGGTCCCATTGGATACCTCTTGTATTAGATTAAATTAAATCTGAACTAACTCTATGTCAAACAAATATGTACAAACGTCTAAGCCAACCATAAGGTAGGGTAGGTAGGTTAGGTTAGGGTGGCTGTCCTAAGGACCGACATAGACGCAAAAGGTTCCGTAGCCGTACCACATACAAATTTTCCAACTCTACTCATTGAACCATCCAGAGCTTACAACGAAGTGTTGAATATACCTGACGTCCATCCCATTGGGATTCGCCAGGGGAGGAGCTCCTTAATATTTCCATCTGCTTAATGCTAGATGGGGACAAGTGCAGAGTAGGTGGAATACAGCTTCTTCCTAGAGTTTGCAAGTAGCGAGCGGAATTTCAACATTTACCTTACTTGGTAAAGTGAGGCACTGAAGGGCACTGAAGTGCCCTGGCATCCACGCTAGGTAGATGTTGAACTGATCTGCCATCTCGTTAAGAGATGATAGACATCTAAACGGCTACCTTTGACGTAAGGAAATAAGCTCGTACCATTTTAATAGCGGCCTGACTGTCCGTAAAAATGCGAAAATCTCTTACAGATACTACAATATACCACAATCAACCAAACGCTGCAATAGTTGGGGGAGACAAAATGAGAGGTTCATATTTAGTTTCTTACAGAAAACATCACAGGGTAGGTCCTATTTGTACCATCCATTTTTGAATCATCCATGAAGACGTTTAACACTTCAGGGTTCAACATCTCATCCACAAATTTTTATTTAACATGGTTTGATTTTTACGTAAATACGTCAATTCTGTGACTGCATCATCACATTGAAATTTTGGTTTACACACCCCATATGTAATGAAAACAAAGACTCCTACGTCAAAAATCGTAAAACTATATCTGGTTCGAAGTATCAGGTTCTTGAGTTAAAAGATACCTACTAAATGGTTAATACTAAAACCGAAACGGGTCAAGTCAATTAAAACTACCACTATAGCTGGTTTGATTATTATCGGGATCGTCTATTTTGCCGTTTAGTTTATCTCGCATTGCATTCTCTTAACTTTTATGAGATATTTAAACAGTTCACAAAATGTTTACGCCTACTTTCCGAAAGACGCGGGAGGCTAATTTCGTGGTGGTACAGGTCACGTTTCGAACCTTCAAAAGATACAAGCAAATCTAATGGAACATTTTCTTATACTCTCTCTGCCAAATTTAATACTTCATAGCGGTGGTCTTGGGCTTATTTGTTTTATCGTGGGATGCCCTTTTAATTTGTCGTGTTTGTTCCCATATTTGAATTTTCTAAAAAACAAATTTGTTGAGTTAGTGGTTCAATTTACGATTAGATCCTATTGGGCTTCTTACGGTGTTATGCAACTGAAATGGCCGAATAAACGCTATTTCCGAGGTGTGTTTTGTCCGAGTCACATAGGCTGCTTTGCTTATTTACACAATTTGAACTTCTTTCTCTTCGAGTGGATATATTTTTTGTTTAGCTACCTTTGTTTATTTAAAAGCCATAAGGGTATAGAGACATAGTTCTACGTCAAACATTTATTATACATTACGATTAGTGTACAACAAGTACAATACATTACAGTATTTTATAGTTCTATACTTAGAAAACTCGTACATAAACACATAAATAAATTAAACATCATGTACAGCAAACATTAACATTCAATTAAATTTCAAACTTAAATGACGAGAAGTTTTTTCCCTACATTTTTATTCTGCCATCATAATTTCGTACGATTAAATAATTTCCCAACGTTAGTTATTGTTGAGCTTCTCATTTTATATGAAATCGCGTGTAAATTTATTTTTTACTATACCTATTATATTTCTTATTAGTATCTTTATCTAATTTATTAAATTAAGAAATTATTAACTTAATTAATTTATTAATTGTTTCTACTGACTATTTATGACTTTTACGCTGCGCTTACAGAAGGTTATCAACGTGATTCAAATTTATGGCTTTAAAACAAAATAATTGTTGATTTTAATTGGTTTAGTTTCGTACAGTTATAACGATTTAGGAATAGTTTCTTCAAACATATGTGATTAATATTATCTATATCTATAAAGTTTAGAAAAATTTTAATATAAAACTGTAAAGCTGTGTCATATAAATATTGATTAACAATATCAATTTCGATTTGTATTAATCTAACTTCTTAATGATGCAAAATTGATTCAATCTCAAGAAAATAATATTTTCATAGAAGTTTAGTCGTATCAGTTCTTGAGGTTTTTCTGATAAAAACGATTAACAGAAAAATAGACAATTCGAATTACTTTTTATCGATACATATTACTATTTCTGATAAGAATAGTTTTGTATAATTTCTTTTTATTGTTATGTACATTTATAGAAGAATGTACATTCAAAGAATATAATTACATCTGGTAGTACAAAATACAAAAGAGGGCAGTTGAAATATTTTCTAAATAATGTGACGCTTATGATATTTAATCGTAGGACGTTTCCGAAGTTTGTGATAATTTTTTTTTTGTAATAATTTTGACAGTAGTGAAATAATTTTCTCTTTCATATTTTGTAATAAGTATATAGCTTAGTTATTGTTATTGCGCGCTTTTGTTTATGAACATTATTACAGAAGTGTCAAATTTACAACACGTAGTGGCTGTGATAATTTGGTTGCATACAAAATAATGTCATAATTAATACAGCTGGAATAATTATCACAAGGTTCGAACACGTCCTAAGAGAACTAAACCAACAAAAACAACAGAATATGTAAATGTATTAGTAAAAATGAAAATGATGACATTTTGGCGAATATTTCTCAATTAATTTTAAAATTTTTATTTATTGTTTTAATTAAATTAAGTTTTATTATATTAAAATCGAGTTGTTTTATTTAATCAAAAAAAAAAAAAAAAAAAAATAAGCCAGATTAACCTACATAAATATAAATCTTTAAAATAAATTAAATAGAAAAGTCTGTGTCTGTAAAATCACTTTAAAAGTTATGCTTTTCACTTAATCAAATTATCACATTTGTCATTATGATTTTCTGATAGGTCTGTACTAATATAACGCCTTTCACATGGGCAAATTGCCATATATGTAAACATAAGAAAGTCCTTCTCTTAAGATTTTTCATCTTTATCACTAACGCCACTATGCTTTTTTTAGACGTCTAATGTAAGACTACAAGCTTGCTAAACCATTTGAAAAACTAATGCCTTTCACATGGTCAAATGCCATATTTGTAAACTTACTATTTAGGATATTCTTAAGAAAGTCTGTATCTTAAGTTTTTCCATATTTATCACCAACGCCATTATGCTTTTTTGGTAGGTATAATCTAACACTATAAGCATGTCAAACCATTCGAAAAACTAATGCCTTTCACCAAACTTACTATTTAGGATTTTCTTAAGAAAGTCTGGATCTTAAGATTTTCCATATTTATCACCAACGCCACTATGATTCTCTGGTAGGTCTAATCTAAGACTACAAGTGTGCCAAACCAGTTGGAAAGCTAATGCCTTTCACATGGTCAAATTGCCATATTTGTAAACTTAATTGCCATATTTGTATCTTAAAATTTTCCATATTTATCACCAACACAACTATGATTTTTTGGTAGGTCTAACTATAAGCATGTCATACTGTTTGAAAAGCTAAGGCCTTTCACATGGTCAAACTGCCATATTTGTAACTATTTAGGATTTTCTTAAGAAAGTCTGTATCTTAAGATTTTCCATATTTATCACCACCGCCACTATGATTTTCTGGTAGGTCTAATCTAACACTACAAGTGTACCAAACCATTTGAAAAACTAATGCCTTTCACATGGTCAAATTGCCATATTTGTAAACTTAAAGTTTTCTATATTTATCACCAACGCCACTATGATTTTTTCGGAGGTCTAATCTAAGACTACAAGCATGATAAACCATTCAAATAGCTAATGCGTTTCACATGGTCAAATTGCCATATTTGTAAATTGGAAATTTTAAGATACAGACTTTCTTTTACAGACTTTTATAAATATAGTAATTTTACCGTATGAACGACATAAGTTTTCAAATCTTTTGGTATGTTTGTATTATTGGTACAGACTTATCAGAAAATCATAGTGAGATTTGTGATAAATTTCCAAAATCTTGAGATAAACTTTTTTTTAAAAAAAAAAAAAAAGATTGCCCATATATTTTTTAAATTTTGGCTAATTATATTTTAGATAAATAAGATTATTTTGATACGCCTAAAATATTTGATTAATTTTAATTTTGAATTGCGAAATTTTCGCCTAAATGTTATTAATTTAATTTATCTACTAATACAAATATACTTAAATTGCTTTTATTGGTTTTATTCTAATTTAGGATAAACTTCACACGAGTACTATAGCTTGTGAAATTTGTGCTTAATTAATCCATTTTTGTTTTTGTTTTTTAGTTCCAGTTTAGGTCTATAATGTCAGACTCTAAACTTGTCAAGGGAGATATAATGTGAGACTCTAAACTGGTCATTATTAAATAAATGGGATCTACAGAACGTACTTCGCTAAAATTACCGTAAGGCGGCTAGTCTTTCAGCCCAAGAATATGATTTAGTAGTAGATTTAAAAAAAACGTCTTGCCATCTGCCGAAGGAGTGAAAGTGGGGGAAAATTTGACGTTTAGGTGCAAAAAAATGAGTTTTCACTAATATTTCGAAAGATGAGACAATTTCTCATAAAAATACAGCCTTGCCTCAGCGAGCTGTTAAAGTGGTAACCTCTCAAAAAATGAACGAGATTTTGGCTGATTTTTGTCGTTGTGTTTTGTTTTTAGTTGTTTTTCGACAATCGAACGACAAACTTTAATGTAACAAAACTGTTACACGCTGCTTGATAACGTAATCTTTATAAAATTATTTTGAATTGTAAAAATGGCTGCCACTAATGTGGAGGAAAAGAAAAAGCTGAGAATTTTGTTTTTGTTTTTCTCAAATTTTTGTTTATATCTCGATAATGGAAGAACGGCTGTTAATGGGAGAAAAATCATTACACGTGGCTTGATCATGGCCGTTAAACTCCACTTTAACGAGGGGAATTTTCACAAATAAATACTGTTACAAAGGTATCAAGCTCTGTGTAACGAATTTTCCCCCATTAGCGGCCATTCATCGTTTATCGAGATAAAAACCAAAAATGTGAAAAACAAAAACAAAATGTTCAGTTTTTCATATACAGGGTGTCCGGGTTTGGGATGCTGATCCGTCATGGGGTGATTCCTTGGTTCATTCTGAGAAACAAATCGTATGTGGAGGGGGATCCATTTTTGATATCCTTTGAGATATAGGGTGTTTAAAAAATTTGGTTCAGAAAAAAAGTACACCCAAATATTAAACTGTAACTTCCAAAATTATCGGAGAGCAACCAACTTAGTCTTATTTGGTTGGTAATCGTATAGGCTATTATTAAGGTTTAAGTGGTTATCTTGTATCTGTATCCGTTTGAGAGCTATGGTGATTTAAAGTAAAAAAAAATATTTGTTTTTTATAAAATCGAGTTTTTCTCAAAAAAAACCGTTATAATTTTTTCTTTTGTTTATTTAATTTTAATTTGTCATGATCTCCTCTACAATCCCCCAATACATTACTTGTACCCACGTGCCATAGTTTTCTTCGTATTCCGTTTATTCTCAATCTAATTAAGAGATGTTATAGTGTTAATATTTTACCAATTTTATTTTGATCTGTAAAACAGTAGGCGATGATTATCAACTCATTTGTTTAAATGTTGAAAAAACAAAAACTAAATATTTTCAGATTCAGTCATTAGTTTCGAGATATTATCTAGTGTTGTATCAGTGTTGTGAATCAAAATTTTAATTAATTTAATGAAATTAATATTATAATGGCACAGTTCTCAGGTGAGGAGTACATTGATATCCATTTTGTTTACGGATTTTGCGATGGTAATGCAGCACGAGCTCGCAATGAATATCAACTCAGATTTCCAACACGTCGCATTCCTGACGCAAGAGTATTTATAAATATTCATAGGAGACTGCCAAATATCGTAACAAGATCGAATACCCGGGCGGAGCCCCATTCAGTCTCACCAAACCATTTGGATGTCGACGAAGGTATAATCCGTAATGTAACAGCAAATCCTTCTATTAGCATAAGGAGGCTCGCTTTACAATTAAACGTCTCTCGCTATCGAATTCATCAAGTATTGCACAAGGAGAATCTGCATCCATACCATACAACACCCGTTCAAGAACTATTACCGATAGACCGCTCTACAAGATTGGAGTTTTGTAATTTGTTGATGGAAAGGAATTTGGACAATGCAAGTTTTGTGAAACGTATCCTATGGACGGATGAATCTCAATTCGTAAGAGATGGCATAACAAACTTTCACAATCTACACACGTGGGCTGTTGAAAATCCTCATTCGAAAAAACAAATATCATTTCAGCACCGATTCAGTGTAAACGTATGGGCTGGTGTAATTGGCGATAAATTAATTGGACCATTCATATTACCACCTAGATTAAATGGTGAACGTTATTTACAATTTTTACAAAACGATTTGCCACTCCTTTTTGATGATGTTCCCATTTTAAGTAGATTCTCGCATACATACCAACATGATGGTGCACCTTGTCACTACCATAATAATGTTAGGAATTTGTTTAACGAAAATTATCCAAATAATTGGATTGGAAGAAATGATCCAATTCATTGGCCTGCAAGATCCCCCGATCTTACGGTATTGGATTTTTATGTATGGGGAAGGATGAAGGCGCTTGTATACTCCAAAGAAATTGAAACAAAAGAAGAACTTATACAACGAATACATACAGCAGCACAACAGATAAGGGAAGAATTACCAAGAATTGAAACAACCAAAGGCATACTTAAACGAATATTAGCATGTATTCAATCACAAGGAGGACATTTTGAGCACCTTTTATAACTCCTCGACCCAAACTTTGTATTGAGGGATTGTAGTGGAGATCATGACAAATTAAAATTAAATAAACAAAAGAAAAAATTATAACGGTTTTTTTTTGAGAAAAACTCAATTTTATAAAAAACAAATATTTTTTTTTTACTTTAAATCACCATAGCACTCAAACGGATGCAGATACAAGATAACCACTTAAACCTTAATAATAGCCTATACGATTACCAACCAAATAAGACTAAGTTGGTTGCTCTCCGATAAATATTTTGGAAGTTACAGTTTAATATTTGGGTGTACTTTTTTCTGAACCAAATTTTTTAAACACCCTGTATCTCAAAGGATATCAAAAATGGATCCCCCTCCACATACGATTTATTTCTCAGAATGAACCAAGGAATCACCCCATGACGGATCAGCATCCCAAACCCGGACACCCTGTATAAGTTACAAAATAACGAGAATTTTCTCGTTTTAGATTCGCCGTGAGTTATGTTATTATGTGTATTTCTGATCACGGCTCAACGGTTAATGGGACGAAACCATTATGTGCGGCTCGATAATATCTTTATAAAAGTGTTTTATTTGTGAAAATTCATGCATGCCGTTAAATTAGAGAAAACTGGAGAAAACATTGAGATTTTTCTCGTTTAACCTTAGAACTGTGTTTGGTGCACTCAGCGCCCCTAACGGTTTTTGAATCAAAACAAAAGGTATATCCAGTAATATCACTAATTTTAAACAATACATCGTCAATTTATCGTTACGGAAATAATACGTATTCTCTTGTTTGTTTAAGTATTGGCAAAACACATGTAAACCCAATTTATATCATAACCGTGTTGTGGGGCACGTAGCGCCCTATGTTTTTTCCATGGATTTTACACTATTTTTTCTGAAAACGGTACTAAAACGAGAAAATCAATTTTATTTTTTGTTTCTTGTAATGGAATTCGCTATAAATATGTGTACAAAGATTTCCAACTCGATATATAAATTTGTGGTAGTTCGTTAGTAAATAATAGTTCCTTAAAATGGAAAACAGCATAAACGAGGTGATCAAATTATTGAACCTGCAAAAGATAAGAGATCTTTCTGCAGAGGAGGAAGATGAACTAACTAATTTGTTGGCCGTTGATGAAAATATTAGTAACGGTCGTGAAAATAGTGCCAGTGGATATGGATGATTCGGATATGGATGATCCGGCTTCGGCTGGAGGGTTCCTCGCGGACCCACATTTAGTAGACATAGCAAAAGGACTACAAGAAGCTGTGAGTAATGAGGAGGAAATAGAGGTAGCAGATAATTTTGTGGCAGCCGATCTGATAATTGGACGAGTAGAAAGGTATGTGACGCAAAACAATAATAATCCTCAAGTGTGGTGGTCATTACCGAGTGAATCTGAAAAGCAGCGTACTACTGCAGCGGAACCGAAATGAAACCAAAACTGCCACCCTGTCGTAACGCAAACTTTCGATACAAAAGCCGTTGCATTTAAACAATTACTAACACCAAATATTATATCGAACGTGGTGATTGAAACCAATCGCAAGGCAAGGCGGTTTTATCAGACATGTACCACTCCGAGTGCTAGAAAGTGGCACGACACAAATGAGGATGAAGTATACGCATACATTGCTGTTCTCCTTTGTGCCGGTTCTGAAAAAGCATCGATAGTACCA
This sequence comes from Tipula vernalis, assembly GCA_958295665.1. NCBI lineage: Eukaryota > Metazoa > Arthropoda > Insecta > Diptera > Tipulidae > Tipula > Tipula vernalis. Next base: position 277,056,700 of record OY282559.1, read on the forward strand.
GCAATAGATTTATTCCATAAAACAAATACATATGCCGTTCTACGTTCTACCGTGCTATAGATTTCAACAGCTGACTCGTTTCCTTAGATTCGATGACTCACGCACAAAACCATTGCGGTTGAAAGATGATAAATTAGCTGCATTCCGATAAGTATGGAATTTGTTTTTAGACAATTTAGAAGTATTATACAAACCATCTTTAGAACTCACTATAGATGAACAACTAGTTTCCATTCGAGGACGCTGCTCCTTTCGTCCATATATACCGAGAAAACCGGGAAAGTATGGATTAAACATTTTTTGGCTGGTCGACGCGCGCACCAACTATCCATTAGCCGGTGAAGTTTATGTTGGAACGCATCCATCTCAGAATCGAACAAAGCATGTAGCAAAGGACCTGGTCTTACGGTTATCAGAGAATTATTTGAATAGTGGGTACAATATAACTATGGACAATTTTTTCATCAGCATTGAACTTGCCGAGGAACTGGTAACAAAAAATACAACTCTGGTGGGGACGATAAGATCAAATAAATCGCAGCTGCCACATTGTTTCGCAAATGCTGATTTAGCAAAAAAAACGAGGCCCATTTAGCTCAATATTTTGCTTCTCAGGGCCAATTTGTCTTGTTAGCTACATCAGTAACACAAAAAAAAATTTGTTATTACTTTCAACAGCGCATGTCACACGAGAGATTGATGAAAACAAATAAAAACCTAAAATATGTCTGGACTACAACAAAAATAAAGGCGGCGTTCACACATTCGATAAAATGGTGAAATCGTTCACGTGCAAGAGAAAAATCAATCGTTGGCCGATGGTATTATTTTTCCACGTCATTGATACAGCAGCTTTAGCAGCATACCACTTATTCAATCTAACAAATTCATCATTGTGTCCGGCTAAAATAAGCAGACGCAAGATTTTCCTAAAAGAATCAGCGGCGGAACTTGCTGATCGCCATATAAAAAATCGCATAGAACAAGGCAACCTTAGAGAATCTGCAATGACTGCCATAAAATTAAGTGGTTATACTGTCGAAACTGTCAGTATTTATCCACCAATTCAGGAGAATAATAAAATATCAAAGCGGTGTGAAGACTGTAAGATGAATCGCAAAGGCAAAAAATGTGACGCAAAAACTACTGCGGTATGCGATGTTTGCATCAAGCCGACCTGTTCGAAACATTATATTCGGGTTTGCCAAAAATGTCACCAGACAAATGCAGAGGCAGTCACCATCGACGAAGATATGGAAGAACTCAACATCATCGTGATACCCTCAACATCATCAAATTTACCACCGACCAAACGCCGAAAAACACATTCACCAGTTTAACCATTTTGGTATTTTTTTGAAATTAAATTATGTTAATTTACTTAAGTTTTAATTGAAATTATTTAATTAGTTTTTTTTATTAATTAATTTATAATGAATTTACTAATATGAGTTCCTATAAGAAAATAGTATGAAATATAAAGGGTTTTCCAATAAGGACTTGACAACTTTTTTTTTAAATAAAACGCAAACCATTTGAGATATCTCGAAAATTTTATTATTGGATCAAAGTACAATTAAAACATTTATGTATGGAATTCGACATCGTTCATATGTCTATCACGGAAACGTTTGCAAGTGTCGATTCGTTGAACCCAATTTTCGATTACTTGGCCACACATTTCGACCGAATCGGCCGGTATCTCTCGTTCAATATTGGCTCTGAGCTCCTCTAACGACGCCGGCTTGTTGGCATAGACCAATGATTTAACGTAGCCCCATAAAAAAAAGTCTAGAGATGTTAAATCGCACGATCTAGGCGGCCAATCGACAAGACCATTTCTGGATATACCACGTTCATCGAATTTAGATTTCAATAAGTCGATTATAAGACCCGCTGCACTCAAAAAAATAATTTTGATTTTTTTACAAATTTTATAACGTAAATAAAATTTTGTAAACCTTTCCACAGTTTTGTAAAATTAACACCTACTTTGTAAGGGTTTCCATTGTAAATTTAACAAAATAATTAATATTTCTTACAAGTTTTTATTTGTAATTTCATTTCCTATGGTAAATCACATTTACAATGTAGTTTGGTAAAATTTACGAAGCCCAACGTATTAATAATTTTACAAATATTATATGGAATAATAACGAATGGTGTTGGTTCACTATAACAACGATATTCTATTGTAAAAAATGAACTTGATTTTACAAATTTACAAGTATGTACAATTTATCTTGGCATGATTTGGTTAAACTATGAAACGGCAATGTCTATCACTTTTATGTATAATGAATGTAACATTTCATGTAAAATATCAAGAATTCACATTAAATTCTTTATCTCATATGATTGAATAACACTAGCTATGTGCCATTAACGCCGCGTTTTGGGCCTTGTATCACAGTCATATGATTCTTCTCTCGAATGTTAGAAGCCATATTTCGTAAACTCATTGGTCAACGTCCAAATTTATCACCCATACAGAACCATGAACCTAATTACGAGTAAGTCTGCCCAATTTCATCTCATAAGTGTTTAGAAGATATTTAAATCGTGAACGTAGAACAGAGATACAAAGCACGATTGTTATTTGATATCCTCTCCTAAACTAATATCATGAGTATAATAAGGGATCCAAGATACATGAAATCCATCCAATTTATATACTTTACAAATCTATAACAGTTTTTAATATCTTAATAGTAAATAGTTGTCGCATAAAAATAAAATCATGAAAGGACAAATAATGCGTGCTGAAAATTTGAGGGCCGTAGGAAATAAAATTATAATATTTAACATTACTATAGGTAATTCAGTTAAGTTGTATTTGGTTATGTTCAACAGATATTACTCTAGAGTTCTGTTAATTAGGCATGCACACTTATTCAGGCACGAAAAAAAGCAATTTGACAAAAAAAATTGTCTTGTGAAGTTGTTTTTTTCATACAAACAAAATAAAAAGTTTTGCATTTTGCGAGCTGCCTAATAATTTTTTTTTTGTCAATCATACATCGATTATATGTTTGCCAAAATTTACAAATTTATTTATAAAGAGAAACTGCATTTCAGTTGTTAATTTGACAATTGTATTTGTAAAAATATTTGTTGTACAAATAAAATTGTTAAGTTATCATAACCAATTCCTAAAAGTTACAAATAAAATTGTAATATTTAATTAAATTACAAATTCATTCGGTAATTTTACGAAAAAGTTCGTAATGTTAACAATAAAATTTCGTAATCGTATCCAAATTATTGGAACGCATTTATAAATTCTTCATTGTGATTAAAGTTACCACACGGTGCCGGTGAAGTTCAAATGGAGGACAAAATTAATAAAAATTACAACGAAATAATTATCAAATTTTTAAAAGATATAAAAATTTGAACGCCAGAATTATTTCAAAATATAAAAGGTAAGTAATTAAATAATTTTAGTATAATTTGAAAGTCATTAATTGTGATAGTGAATAGTGTTAGTTATTTTGTATTGTCCGCCATGTTTAGAAATTTTTTTTGCCAGAAATTGCCAGAAAAAGGAAAAATATAAATAAATTATTAATTGTTTTAGTTATCTCGTTGAGTAAGTATTATAGGTACCTATTTATTATCTACATAATTTTATTATACTTCTTCTTTTACTAAGGAGGTGGCCTATTCAAAACCAACCTTAAAAGATTGCCAAACGTGGTTTGTCAATTTAATAGAAAGTGTGGAAGAAATCCCCAAAGAGCTGGAACGAGTAAAAAATATTTGCAAAAAAGAAAACATCAAATTGGGGCTGCAAATTGGCAATTATTGGCAACAAAATGGAAACCAATGAGTTTACTATAGTACTAGACGATAATACATTTATATATGGAAGTTTTCTGAAGCGCTAGATAAACTCTTTAAAATATATCAAGTTTTTCAATTTGAATATCAGCAATTTTTATATAAGGTATGCACGAAATATGATGAGAAAGTGCCAAATATTCTTACTTTAATAAACGATTTAAACAACAGCTGATTTTAAAAAGAACTAAATTTAATATTAATACACCATAAGCATTTATAATATTAAAAATAAACTTATAAAACACATACAATTTTAATTACAAAATAAAAATCATCGGAGAAAACGGTGCATCAAACTAATTAGATTAAGTCATTATTAAGTTATTTAGATTTAAGAATAGAATTATAAGAATAAAATTAAGAATAGTATTAAGAATATAAGTAAAAATAATACTAAGGATGAATTTATGTTAAAATTAAGCTTATTTTTTACAAATGAAATTTAACAAAAAATATGTATAATTTTTTTTGAATTTTGAACTAAAATTGTGTTTTATTGAATTGCAACCGAAGGATTTCAAATTTCAGGTATGAAAAATTATATATACGAGTATATATATATATATATATATATATATATATATATATATATATTGTGTATATATATATATATATATATATATATATATATATATATATATATATATATATATATATATATATATATATATATATATATATATATATATATATATATATATATATATATATATATATATATATATATATATATATATATATATATATATATATATATATATATATATATATATATATATATATATATATATATATATATATATATATATATATATATATATATATATATATATATATGTCTGGGTATGTATAATTTAACGAAAACAAAAGTAGTTATAACAAAAAACCAGTGTAAATTCTACAAATAGTATATTCAAAATGTACAACTGGGTTTCTTGATTTCACAAGCTATCTTTGCAACTTTTACAATTATATTTCGTAGCTCAACATAATTGAGTTGTAAACATCACAATAACCTATGTAAGATCCACAATAACATCTTGCACATTTTACAATTTTATTTGTTAACATCTCAAATTAGTTTATCAAATACCTTCGCTATTTCTATGGAAAAACTTTGTAAAGTTAACAATACATTTGTTACAAATTTCTTGTCAAGGTGACTAATTTAACAATAAAATTTGTTAACTATACAGTGGAGCGAATGTAAAGTTTACAAATAATTTTCGTATTAAAGATTATGTAATTTACATATTGCTTTGTAAGTATCACAATAATCTTTGTAAACTTAACAATAACTTTTTTAAATAAATCTACGAAACACGAAAACTTCACAGAAAATATTCGTACAATTTGGGTTATATAAAATGTTGTTAAAATAACGAAAAAAAATTTGTTATATCTGCGAAATGCTGCGTTGGCTGAAAACGAACGATTTTTTTTGTTATTCTTACCGTTGATTTTTGTTAAAACATATCATTAATGTCTAGCTCATGCAATTGACCAAAGAAATAACATTGCAACATGTCTCTGTAGCAGCGAATCAACTATTTTGGTTCGTTTGCGACGGACGCTTGAACGGCAGCAATATTCTCGGCACTTCGACCAGCCCGTTGTCTCACTGGCACGAGAACATCCGACAGCGAATATTTAGACTCAAATTTTTTCACTAGATTATGAATTGCTTATCTACTGGGACGATAATTACGACCAAGAATTGGAATTAACGCTCTTGAAGTTGCAGTCACCGACTTGTAGTAAATTTTAATTATTTGTAAACGTTGTTCATTCGTGTACTTCATCATGATGAAAATGTTGTTTTTACTGAATGTTTTGACACTGACAGTTTGGTTATTGGTTTAAGGGTGCGTTCACAGTGAAAGTTCAAAGTTGTCAAGTCCTTATTGGAAAACCCTTTATATGGGGCACTGAATGCTCCTAAACACGTTAATGTGTTATTTTGTATGTGCACACTTCTAAGGCTAAGAGTCGCACTGAATTAAATTATTATTTATATCTCAGAACCCAGAATCAGAATTTAAGCCTTAAGCATTTTTTGTGTTTTTTGCCATTTTTCGACTAAGCGCTTAAAATATTAAAAAATTTGTTTTAATTTCTAATTACGCACATATAATATACATAGTTACTACAAAAAAAAGGACCAACCTCCAGTTTCTCTCTTTCTTCTTTTATGAAATTGCGACTTGTTTTCTAATTCATTCTATTTTGCAAATTCAAAATTTGAAATTATTAAGATTTCTTGTTATTCACCGTGAATACCCAATCCCCGGCATAGAATACCTGAAGTTTGTACAGATATGTGAAACCTAATGGCCCACTGCAACATCACAGTGGCCTACGCGTACAAATGGCCTAGAGTAGTTTAGTATTCACCAATTCTGGCAATTTTCAATATTTCAATACCAAATCCTCGGTTTAAAACTCGAAAAGTTCCCACAAATGTATGAAACATAATGGCCTACTACAAAATCACAGTGGCCTTCGCGTAAAAATGGCCTAGAGTAGTTTTATTTATTTATTATTACCTACAGTAAATATATCCAATCGGTAAGTAAACATACAAAAATAAAATTTAACAATTATCTAGGCAGAAATTTAAACAAATCATGTCATGTTAAAGTCGAAAACATCGTAAACTGAATTAAAAACCCGCGACATTCGCAAAACTGGTTCCGAAAGTGTAAAATTCGTAGAGACAGGATCAATATGTAGCAAACGGCGACGCGCAAACAGCGTATGAGAGCGTCGATATTGAAACGAGCAAGTAATTCGTCACAATCTATTCGAAAAGTCAGAACATCATGAACGAAGATAGCAGATGCAACGTCTCGTCGTTGATTCAAACGTTGTAGTTTTAATAAATTACAATGATCATTATAAGGTGGGAGAATATATTGATACACTCGCTCATTGAGTAATCGACGAAGGGCGTACAAAACAAATTGCTTCTGAACACTCTCAATTCTATCTGAATGGTACTTTTAAAATGGGGACCAGATCTGAGAAGCGTATTCTAGAACTAAACGAACGAAGGCTATATACGGAGTTTTCAGTGTGAGCGGGTCGCAAAACTCTTTACAATTGCACTTAATGAAACCTATAGCATAATGTAAGTTTTTGTAATAATATAACAATGTTTTTAGTAAAAGTTAGATCACAAGAAAAGGATATGAATAAGTCGAACATGAACACAACTCTGTCAACAGCAATGTTATATAAAAATATTGCTGGAATATTGGCGAGCGCATCCAAATCCTACATTTACAAACATTCAGCAACAATTTGTTATTAAATGACCAACTGGAAAAGTTATTCAAGTCACCTTGCAATTTCAATAATCACCAACCTCTTGGTGGAGTATGATATATGCTCGTACATCCAGTGAAGTCCTCACGTGGCGAGAGTTCCAAATACATAAGTTCAGTTGAAAAAACCAAACCCTCGACTATTGTTTATTTTGTTTACCTGCATTAATGCTGTGCTAGCAAAATAATCAGTGACTGCTAATCCGTTTTGGTCAATGGGGGAGGCCGTGAAAACTCTATCAACATCAATCCAAGTAATATCAGGAAGATTGAACTCACCATTAACAATTAGTTGTTTTCCAACACGAAGCAATGGCGCAACAACAGAATCGATGAAATTAATAATTCCAAGATAATATTTCAGAGTATATCCGCAGGCAATATATGCAGCAACCACGAGGATTGAGGCACTGGCTACATTAATACATACAGCAATAATATCGTAAGTTGGATGGTATGCAATGAGCTCGTTCCAGATCGAACATTTAACAGCGTTCAACACACCACCGCCCTTCAGGCTGGTACAAAAATCTTGTCGATCATTCCTGTGAACGACGTAATTATGTGGAAAATATTCCGTCGAATTGAAACTTTTAGTAAGCCATGTTTCCGAGATAATGATCACATCGTAATCGTTGTCAAGCACGCCAAGCAAGAATAATTTAGCTTTAGCAGTTCTTCATTCAATTTCATTTTCAGAAGTATCCGGATCAAACTTTGAGACGTGTAGCCATACCGTCGATACAATGACCTTTACCCCAAAATTTTTAAAAAATTATCTGGTACCACAAATAGTTTTTGTGCAAAGATTTTGAAGATGCTTGTTTCTAACTGCAGGCACGACAACACTGGAACTCATTGAGGAAGAAGTCATCACGTCAAAAAAGGTTCCAGTAGAGGCTGGAGGATTTTGCATGGCTGGTTGTATGACCGCATGACTAATATCGGATATAATCAGAGAAGCTGCGTTATTTTCTTCATCGGATATAATCCGTGAAGTTGAATATTTAGTTGCTCTTGCAGGAGAACTTATAGAACGCATAGAAATGTTTTTATTGCATTTTAAATATAAACATTTTTTACGTCGCCCGAATGTTTACCTGATTACGAATAATCACACCAATACACAAACGTTTTTGACAAAGTTAGGAAGTCTTTATAGTCAATATAGTATAAAGTTCCAATTGGTTCTGGTACTACATATAAGAAGGAAAATTCTCAAAATTTAAAAATTTTAAAAATCCCGATGTCGCATTGGCAGTTTAATTTAAACAGCTGAAGTGGAGCAGTAACATCATTTTGTGAGAAAATAGCCAAGCAGACAAGCATCCGTGTTACTATTACTAGCAAACGGGACAGAAGGTTTATGGCAACCAAAATCTGCGCAATAATGAACAGGGGCCAAAAAATGTCAATCTGCAATACGAACATAAAAATATGTCCTTGGGAGACAGAATTTGTTTGGCCGAGTTGTCTAAGGAGGAATTCCATCGGGAATAAGGTTAATCGGTGAAGGATTCGTGTTGCAACAGGAAAATAACTCAAGGCACATATTTATATTAAGCAGAATATTTCTTGAATAGAAAGAATTCGAAGGTAAGTAAGTATTGGTTGACTACCGCAGTCACCCGATCAATCTGTTTCTGGGTAAGCTGGACAGGCAAGTGCGTCATATATTTCCTTCCTCAATAGACAACTTATGGCAGCATTTGAAACCACATGAGGAAATATTACAGCCGTTATCACAGACGTTCAGCAAAGTTGGTTTAAAAGATGCCCATGTTAAAGCTAGAGGAGGGTATTTCGATGAATAATCTATTAGTAACTAATAACCGTTATTTGTTGTTAAAAATATTTCGTTTACTTTATTAAACCTTAAAAAGTAATTATATTTTTGTTGTGTGCATAATACTGCTGATTTTTTGTATTAAGACGCTTAAACTTATGGGCGGTAGTGTAGATCTACTCTCTGGCTCACTGACTCATATGGTCGATTATACAAAAGTTTGTATAATCGCGTTACTGCAATTTATCTATGAGGAAAGCTAAGACCATTTTGATTTTTGTATTTTACTGTATGATTGGGTTTCCATCGACAATAGTATAGTACCATAATAGTACAAAACTATTATACTATTATTCCTTTAATATTAATGACATTTTACATCAATCAAAATAAATCGTTTAAAAATTGCTTCTACATATTACAATAATTGATTGTTTTAACAAATTAGCTAGCGCTTTACAATATCATATGTGGGCATAAATTAAATGTTGCATCCTCCCAGAATATATAAAATGCACATGCATCAATTTAATTCATTTCGACATAGTATAATATTAAATTGTTTTTTTTAGTTTTATGATTGCGACATTTTCCAATTGAAAACTGTATAATAGTTATTATTAAATGAATACTGAATATTAAACAAACCAAGCTAATCAAAACAGAAGAATATGAAATTGTTTTTGTAATCAGCTAAAATTAAAACTTGTGGATATGGATTTTTATTGTGCTATAGTCTATAAAACAATGTAAGTGACATAAGCATTTTATATGCAGAATCTTCGCCAAACTATAAAACCATTATATTAGCCAAATTTAATCCGCTGCTTTTGTCCTTGGAAATATTAATACTTAATTTGTAGTTGTAACTTCTAATACATTATAAGGACACATTATTCTGAAAATATTTTCTTGTTTTTCTTGGAAGGCTTCCAAAATCGAATCGTCTTCGCCAAGAGATATAAAACTTAAATTTTTTTCGGGTAAAATTTTTGGTTCCATTCTCGTTGTTTGACCTTTTTATATTTTACAAGAAATGTTATCTATTAGTCATTAAGGCGGCGACACGAATAATCGCCCAAATCGCCTAAAACCAACAGTGCAAAATACCTCAAAAATTTGATAAGAAAATATTGCGGTGGCGTAACGTAGGCCGTAAGCATTTTATGTCACATAGAAAAGAGCTCAATCATAAATGATGGAAAATATGGAAAAGGAAGGATTAAATACGAGTAGAACGTAAACTTTTCAAATTTGACTTTTAATGAAGAAAAGAAACATAAACCTCATTGTCTTTATGATCAATTTAAAATTAGAGATTATTTTTAAAAATGGCCATTATGTATGTCTCTAAAAGATGCGAATGAAGTTTATCCTGATTTTACAGCAACAACAAAGATGTGTTTGGATGTGTTTAAAAAGCATACATTCGTGCAAATTTAATACACGTGTATGTACAAAGAAAAATTCATTCAATTCAAATATTTGAACTTAATGCTAATTTAAAAAAAAAATTCAAATACACAAAATTTATGAAGATTTAAACTATTTAGGATTTCACAAAGCCTTAATAACGGATTACTTAATAACGGATCAAAGCGTTAATCTCTTAATCTGTAGTGTTTGACGATTTAAAAATTTAATCTTAACCATCTCTAAGAAAATCGACATTTCAAAACTTTCTTCTATCGGCAAACATCTCACTATGATTTTCTATTAGGCTCACCCATATTCTTTAATCATGCATATCCACTAAAATTCCATATTGGGCTTACCTATTGAAATAGTCACTATTCGACAACTTGAAAAATTGGATCTTAAGCATGCCTAAGAAAATGGATATCTCACAACTTTCTTCTATCGCCAAACATCTCACTAAAATTTTCTGATAGGCTTTTGTGTGTACTTTAATCAAGCATTTCGAATTATTTTTATTTCAATAAGTAAACCTAATATGAAGTTTAAGCGAATTATGTATGATCAAAGTACCAACATATGGTATGCCTATCAAAAAATCATAATGAGATGTTTGCCGATTGAAGAAAGTTTTGAGATATTGATTTTCTTAAATGGTTACTCTTTTAAATCTCAATAAATTTTGTGTTTTAATTACCGAAGTGAAGTTCTTAGCAAATAACAAAAAATGTAGTAGTGTGCGTAAACTAAATAGTATATTTAAATAATTAAACAAATTGTTTTATCGGTTTTGGGCTCTTCTTTTAAATTTATAAATTTTTTTATAGCCTTAGCTTTCGAATCCTATTCGGATTCATTCTCAAAAGCAAAATGAATTTTTTATTTATTGAAAAACTGTTTTCTTCACCAAAAACTATAATTGGTTTTTTAAAAAACCGACTTTTCATGAAAACGCACCGCCATACAATTTTTCGAAAAAATTGTATACTAAGGCATTTTCACGTAGAAAAGGTTGTACATTTGAATATAAATAAATTTGATGAGACAAAACCATATTATGTATATGAATAAATCATTTGAGTTTTCGATATACGCGTAATCTTCTACAATGTTTATTGAATTAATACTTGATTTAATTTGTGTTGTTATAATATCTATAAAATTGTTCCGAATGTTTACTCGATCACTGTCATTTAAATTAAAAATTCCACTTTCCACATCTGATATAATTTTGAAAAATGGTATTGCGGTACCAATCGCTGGCGGACTAAATTTATTCTCTAATCTTAAAATGAATTTCACGTGAAATTGAAGATCGATATTGGTAAAATTAACTAACCTGGGGGCCTATTCTCGAATTCCACATCCATTTTCCACATGTGGACATCTGTCAAAACTCATAAAAATTGAATTTTTTCGGTACTAAGGGAATATTTCCGAATGGGTATAAGCATGTGGAAAAATTCCCCATATAGGAAAATGTCAATGCCGCATGTGTTTTATATACGAATTACAATTTTCGAACCATTTTTTGACAACTTTGACAGATGTCCACATGTGGAAAATGGATGTGAAATTCGAGAATAGGCCCCCAGTTACTAAATCAGTTTCTTAAAGAGGATTTACCAAACAACATTTACGAAGAATTTTTTCAAATTAGATCAAATTTTAAGAGATAGTTTAAACTATACAACAAACGGTTTAATTTTAAATTGTGAAAAATGGTTAGTTAATGTTAGCTAAATGGTTAGTTAATGTTATCTTCCATTTCAAGTGAAATTCATTTTACCCTTTGTGTCCCTGAATAGGTACAATGTAAATACACGGTTAAGCTAGAATAAGAAGAGGATAAGAATCCAAAAATAAAACCAACTTGCCATAGGAAGTTTCTGTTATACGGCATGTAATATAAATATATTACGTAAAACCCTGAAAAGGTAAAGGCGTACCTCTGATAAATAACAAACATTTTCCGATTTCTGTTTAATATATTTCAATGAAATTTAATAATAATTTATAATATTTAATTCACCATAGGGAAATACTGAACCTCAAAACGTGCTTATAAATACTGCTACACGAGTAGCACTTTGAAATTGTTTCCGTATATGCTCGTCGCATATAGGATGTTGGCATACTCGGCAACTTTTTTCTGGTTTTGCGCTATTTGTGCGACATCGAGCGACATAAATAGCAAGAACCAACTAACGGTTTGATTCTTGGTGCATTTTTTATTTGCCCGGTAATGGACGGTTGAGTTTGTGTAACTGGGTGCCCAAAAATGGATTCGATGGCAACCCTTGTGGAATTTTTTTTATTTATATGTGAGTTCGTCGATCTTTATTGAATGGCAGCCATCGCCAAACTTTTCCCTAAGTCTTGAAGAAATAGTCGACGGCTATTCGATGTGTTCAGCTCCAATGGATTATTAATTTTTTAAATAATATAACTAACGAGACATGCTACGTCAATTATATTGTAAAACAGCGCCATGGGGCACCGCAAGGTTCTACGCTTTGTAGAATATCCCTTTAGCATTTTACCCATTGTGTCTACGCCCCCTTTAGTCTTATTGTAATAATGGATTATTTCTGGTTTCATTTTCGGACCACTGACACTGTTGTCCGAATGCAATGTAGACAACATGATCACATTTCTATTTTTTTTAGGAATGTACGAACAAATTGTCACTTTATTGTCTTGTGAAAATTCAAATATTGAAATCACCAGATCACGGTTTTTGGTAGATAACGTCTCCGTTGGAATGTAGGATTTTTTTTTGAGTGTGCCGACAACTGATAAATCCCATGATATCAATAATCGTGTGACTGGCAGTGTCGTGAAAAAAAAGTCCATTGTTATATTTCGACTACTTTTCTTATATGGAATGGCTAAATCTTTTACAATTCTTTCGCCTTGATTTTTTTCTCTACCGGTGGTTGGTTTCCCGGTATATATGTATTTACCCAGTTAGTGGAAATGAGTTTTTCACAGATCTTTATGCCATATTTGGCTGGCTTTGAAGGCATATATCGAGTGAATTTGGTTCTTCCTCGATATGGGAAGAGTTGCTCGTCTATTACTAGACACTCAGATGGCACATACAATTTACGTAAATTACTATTTAGAATTAGCCAAATATCTGTAATTGGCGCTGCTTTATCATTCAGTAATCTCGCGGCCCTGTAATAAGCATATTGTCAAATCGCAGAAATCGTAATATTTCGACAAAGCGATCACGCGACATACTTGGTCTGTATAGGTGGTGGTGCGCGTCGCATTTCCATAATTCTTTTACATCTACTGAATTTGCATGATTAAACCCGGCCATTATTAGTATACCTAAATATGCATCAAACTCTTCTTTAGTGAGTTATTTCCAGACTCAAGGCTCCTTATTTGGGTTTTCTTCTGTCTATTCTTCATAGACATGTTTAGCCTTACGATTAGTTTCTCTTATAATTATATGTCACACATGACGACGCAAGAAAAAATTGTTTTGAACAAATCACACGAAGTCCTTCTCGCTGACGTAAAATATTGTACATCAAAGTTTGTGACACATGCGATGGTTGACACTTCCATATGGTATTATCTTTTGCCTGTAAAGAGGTTCAATGTTGACTTCTTTTTCTGTAGTACTTTCGTCCGATTCATCTTCTGAATCAAAATTAATAGAAATGCTTGAATCTGGAAATACGTCATCCACATCAGCGTTCTAAAAATTAGAGACAAAAAGACACCAGAAATCTAATGTTAGCAATACCGTTTATTTACCTGAGCAATATCAAGTTGAGCTGAACAGTCAGCTGCGTTTTCACCATCAGAATCTTCATATGTTTCGAATTCAAATTCGTCCATGTCATTATCACTAATGTCGTCGTAAAGATCTCTTTCGTAAGTATGTTTGTTGCTTCCTCGTAACCCATTCTAAATATGAGAATTACCGACCCAATTGAAAATTATTATAAATTGACATAAAACGATAAAAATAGTATATTACCGACTAAATTCCGCTCTTGAAAATTCTTTTCTCATTGAGGCCTATTGTGCATCCCTAGAGATTTTCTTACGTGAGATAGATATAGGTCTATATCCCTGATAAACGCCGCTACCTGATGCTTATCCAGTGGGACGGCGTTAGGTCACTGGATTATGTGGAGGATAGCATCGCATGTGAATAGTAGGTGGGGGTTATAGATATGTTCATCTTTATCACCGATCGTAATCAAATGATGAAAAATCCCTTTTGCATCCCGCCCCTGTCGGGATACGAATCCGGTACCTCCCGATCCAAGCGCCGCAGCTTTAACCACTGCGCCGCTTGGCCGGTTTTTATATACTGTAGTATTATTTATTATCTCACTGAATTTTATATTTCCGAGCGATGATTCTTATACAACTAAAAAATTTTATTCGCCAAAGCATATCTTTATCGATTTATTTTCAAATGTGCATAACGGTAATGTTCAATATCGTAATTCAAGTTGTATCTTGACTGCTGTTTTTATGGTTTATACAAACTTTGCGAATTTAATTTTAGAAAATGTACATGCTACGAAAATTGATCGTTGATGTTTTTAAAATATTGAAATAATTTCGAAATAACTGCTTGCATCACAATCAATTGAGGAGCCGATATGTTTTTACCGGTTAACTTTTATATGTAACTAAACAAAACAAAAGATAAAGAGAAACTTTTTAATCTCCCAACGCGACTAAGTTGCTATGTAATTTAAATATAGGTACGTACGCCTGTACCTATGCAGGGTTTTACGTATAAAAAAATGTCCAGGGACACAAAGGTTAAGTTTAGGCAATACACAATGATCGAGTAAACATTCGGATCAATTTTATAAATATTATAACAAATTACAAAAAACAGTACGAATACAAGAAATTTAACACCTGATGAAAAAATAATTATGTCATAAAAAATAATTATGTCATACCTAAAACAAACAAAGACTTTTTTGAAAGACAATCCAAATATTTTAGTCACAAGGGCAGACAAGAGAAATTCAACAGTGTTAACTTTACGAACGGATTATAGTAAGAAAATGTACAACCTACTAAATGACAATTCTGCTTATATACAAATTTTTAAGAACAACTCGGCACCAATACAAAACAAAAATTAATACTTTAGTAAGAGACTGGGAGAAATCAGGCAACATAGATTTAATTACAAAGAAAAATTTAACAAGTTACACACCAGTGATTCCAAAATTATATTGGCTTACCCAAAATTCATAAAGCAAACATATACCATTCAGACCAATTGTAAGTTCCATAGACAGTCCAACATACTCTTTATCATCATATTTAGGCAATATTCTAAGACCTAGTGTCGGAAAAACAAGTTCTTTCATTCAAAATTCTGAAGATTTCAAAAATAAAATTAATGATTGTACCATTCTACCAAATTGTTAAATAATCTCTCTAGATATTACGTCGTTATTTACCATATAAAGGATTGTGTTATAAATAATTCGACGTGCATTTTTATAATAATTTAATTAAAATATAATTTATTTATTTATTTGGCGACCAACACCACGAGTGACGAGTTATCGCTTTAAAAATCAAGACGAGACTGATTACAAATAATAATTTTATGTATTTTGCACCACCATTTTTGGTACACACGAAATGAGTGGTTGGCGTCCAACACAAGGAGCAACTTGTTGAATCGTTGATATCCGAGGCGAGACTGAAGAAAATAAATTTTATTTTGTTTTTGTGTTGTCTCTTCATATGGAAGAGACAGTAGTTTGATGATTCCATGCGTGTATTCCCAAATGATACAACGTTGAGCGGCGTGAAGGCGTTGCACTGGTTTTTGGTTGAACTCAGACGCCAACGCATGTAGGTGATGCATTGTGGCGGAGCATGCATGAGTGAGCCACTACAGGACTCCCCCGCAAGTGATTTCCCCTCGCAAACCAAACATGGTTGGTTTCGGTCTGTCTGTGTTCAGATCAGCTGAACAGAGGTGGCGATCGCTCCGTTGAAATGTCTTATCTCGTAAGAAGCATTAACGGAGTCGATGGGCCGAGACAGAGTGAAGGGAGGAGAATGTGATCGGTCGACGCTTGGGTCATGGCGGGCAGCGGTGAAGGAGAGAGTCGAGGAACACGCCAGATAGGTTGGGAGCAAGGGACTTCGACCATGTACCTGATGTGCACACCTCTAATCTCTCCCCACTGAGTGCTGTGCCGAGGACAGAGCTATTTTAAGATGTCCGGTGAGTTGACACAAGTGAAGGCAGAGTGGTGCGTCGACCGAGTTTTCATGATGGCAAAGGTGTGACATGCCAGACCAGAAAATGAATTCTGAAGTCTCGAGCCTATTATGATTTTTTTCCGATTTCGTAAAATCCGATCCGCCGCGGATATACCCAGTTGTACTTTGCATGATCGACCGAAGTTTTTTGTATGAGATGGCATTTAAAAAACATGAGACGGATGTATAAAATTATAAAATAAAATATTCGGTTTTTTTTTAAATGTGTGAGAATGAATATAAATGGTTAGGCACCTGATGTCAACTAGCGGAACTAATGATCGATCTACTTATTTCATTTTTCGTTTTCCAAGTATTTTATCATTCTAGATTTTACTTTGATGTGAAGTACACGTAAGCACAAGAAAATTTTTAAAGTGCAGTGTAATAGAAAAATAATTCATTTAATAACTATTAATTAATATATTAAATATTAAATCCAAATTATGTAAGTACCTATTTTATTCTTAGATATTTTGAATATTTTGAATTATTCTTTAACTTGAATTAAATTAATTTTATTTTATTTATAGTAGAATTTATTAAAAAAGTTGTACGATTGAGTGCTCCAACAGCGCTAATTTAGCGATCACTGTGATCGAAAAAAAATTTGACCTCACCGTGAGCATCACTTTACACCATATCTACCTTACCGACATAACAGCACCATCTATCAAACAATTTCTTAAACTAACCATTCACAAATACTACTGCACTATATATTCCGTCGGTATTCGTTCTTTTTTAAACGAAATATGGTGTAAAGTGATGCTCACGGTGAGGTCAAATTGAGCGATCACGGTGATCGCTAAATTTGCGCTGTTGGAGCACTCAATCGTACAACTGGGGGATATTCCCAGTTGTACGATTGAGTGCTCCAAAAGCGCAAATTTAGCGATCACCGTGATAGCTCAATTTGACCTCACCGTGAGCATCACTTTACACCATATTTCGTCTAAAAAAGAACGAATACCGACGGAATATATAGTGCAGTAGTATTTGTAAACGGTTAGTTTAAGAAATTGGATGATATATGGTGCTGTTATGTCGGTAAGGTAGATATAGTGTATAGTGAAGCTAACGTGAGGTCAAATTGAGCGATCATGGTGATCGCTAAATTAGCGCTGTTGGAGCACTCAATCGTATAACTTTTTTAATAAATTCTACTATTAATAAAATAAAATTAATTTAATTCAAGTTAAAGAATAATTCAAAATATTCAAAATATCTATGACTAAAATAGGTAGTTACATAATTTGGATTTAATATTTAATATATTAATTAATAGTTATTAAATGAATTATTTTTCTATTACACTGCACGTTAAAAATTTTCTTGTGCTTACGTATATTTCACATCAAAGTAAAATCTAGAATGATAAAATACTTGGAAAACAAAAAATGAAATAAGTAGATCGATCATTAGTTCCGCTAGTTGACATCAGGTGCTTAACCATTTATATTCATTCTCACACATTTAAAAAAACCGAATATTTTATTTTATAATTTTATACATCCGTCTCATGTTTTTCATATGCCATCTCATACAAAAAACTTCGGTCGATCATGCAAAGTACAACTGCCCAGTTGTACTTTGCATGATCGACCGAAGTTTTTTGTATGAGATGGCATATAAAAAACATGAGACGGATGTATAAAATTATAAAATAAAATATTCGGTTTTTTTAAATGTGTGAGAATGAATATAAATGGTAAAGCACCTGATGTCAACTAGCAGAACTAATGATCGATCTACTGTTTTGTATTTCATTTTTTGTTTTCAAAGTATTTTATCATTCTAGATTTTACTTTGGTGTGAAGTGTACAAGACAATTTTTAAAGTGCAGTGTATAAAAAAATAATTCGTTTAATAACAATTAATTAAAATATTAAATATTAAATCGAAATTATGTAAGTACCTATTCTATATTTTAATAAAAATGTGTTCAGTGTTTCATAAAATTTTATTTTTTGTTTGCAAAAATAAATCAACGGTGAAACGGTGCCGTTTGTAAAATTTTTCTGTATATTCATATTTTTATTTTATCCTTTATGTACATACGTTTGTACTACTTATGTACGATTGAGTGCTCTAACAGCGCTAATTTAGCGATCACCGTGATCGCTCAATTTGACGTCACCGTGAGCATCACTTTACACCATATCTACCTTACCGACATAACAGCACCATCTATCAAACAATTTCTTAAACAAACCGTTTACAAATACTACTGCACCATATATTCCGTCGGTATTCGTTCTTTTTTAGACGAAAGATGGTGTAAAGTGATGCTCACGGTGAGGTCAAATTGAGCGATCACGGTGATCGCTAAATTTGCGCTGTTGGAGCACTCAATCGTACAACTGGGTGGGTTATGATTTTTTTTTGTTCGTAAAAATACGATCTCGTCTAATCCGCCTTATCATAAAAAAAAAAACCAAATTGTATTTTACGAAAATCAAATGTAAAAATCCGCCCTGTTGTACGACTGAGCGCTCCAAGAGCGATCAATGATCAATCACGGTGATGCTCTCTTATAGCTCACCGTGCTCATCATTTTATACCATATTTCGTAAAAATAGCACGGAAAAAAAGCGAACATTGTCACCCAGTTGTACGATTGAGTGCTCCAACAGCGCAAATTTAGCGATCACCGCGATCGCTCAATTTGACCTCACCGTGAGCATCACTTTACACCATATTTCGTCTAAAAAAGAACGAATACCGACGGAATATATGGTGCAGTAGTATTTGTAAACGGTTAGTTTAAGAAATTGTTTGATAGATGGTGCTGTTATGTCGGTAAGGTAAATATGGTATAAAGTGATGCTCACGGTGAGGTCAAATTGAGCGATCACGGTGATCGCTAAATTAGCGCTGTTGGAGCACTCAATCGTACACTTTTTTTAATAAATTCCGCTATAAATAAAATAAAATTAATTTAATTCAAGTTAAAGAATAATTCAAAATATTCAGAATATCTAAGACTAAAATAGGTACTTACATAATTTGGATTTACTATTTAAGATATTAATTAATAGTTATTAAATGAATTATTTTTCTATTACATTGCACTTTAAAAATTTTCTTGTGCTTACGTATACAGTAAATCTAGAATGATAGAATACTTGGAAAACAAAAAATGAAATAAGTAGATCGATCATTAGTTCCGCTAGTTGACATCAGGTGCCTAACCATTTATATTCATTCTCACACATTTAAAAAAACTGAATATTTTATTTTAAAATTTTATACATCCGTCTCATGTTTTTTATATGCCATCTCATACAAAAAACTTCGGTCGATCATGCAAAGTACAACTGGGAATTTACTACCCAGTTGTACGATTGAGTGCTCCAACAGCACAAATTTAGCGATCACCGTGATCGCTCAATTTGACCTCACCGTGAGCATCACTTTACACCATATTTCGTCTAAAAAAGAACGAATACCGACGGAATATATAGTGCAGTAGTATTTGTAAACGGTTAGTTTAAGAAATTGGTTGATAGATGGTGCTGTTATGTCGGTAAGGTAGATATAGTGTATAGTGAAGCTAACGTGAAGTAAAATTGAGCGATCACGGTGATCGCTAAATTAGCGCTGTTGGAGCACTCAATCGTATAACTTTTTTAATAAATTCTACTATTAATAAAATAAAATTAATTTAATTTGTTGTTGTTAAGTTGTTAAGTTTTTAAGTTGAAGAATAATTCAAAATATTCAAAATATCTAAGACTAAAATAGGTACTTACATAATTTGGATTTAATATTTAATATATTAATTAATAGTTATTAAATGAATTATTTTTCTATTACACTGCACGTTAAAAATTTTCTTGTGCTTACGTATATTTCACATCAAAGTAAAATCTAGAATGATAAAATACTTGGAAATCAAAAAATGAAATAAGTAGATCGATCATTAGTTCCGCTAGTTGACATCAGGTGCCTAACCATTTATATTCATTCTCACACATTTAAAAAAACCGAATATTTTATTTTATAATTTTATCAAAACCAACACTAATGTAATACTACAAGCCTGATTCAGTGATGAAGCACACAGTTACCCTCTTACATTTAATCCCTTATACTTGAAAGTGTTGGTGCGAAAATAGAATAATAATACTCTCAACTAACCAATCCCAATTAGTTTTTTCATTATTAACATACCCAATTTTCCCTCCACAATTCATTTGTTTTGTTTTATCTACAATCTGTATGTTTTTCTCATTCCTTTATATAATCTGTCGATCACCAATACTTTCATGTATAAGCGCAAAATAAATTTATAATATTGGTGACAATCAGGCTTGTAGTACATTAATGTTGGTTTTGATTTTATACATCTGTCTCATGTTTTTCATATGCCATCTCATACAAAAAACTGCGGTTGATCATGCAAAGTACAACTGGGTACATGAAAAACAAATTAAAGAAAGCCGAAGATTTCTTTTTTTTTTGCTTTATACTTCTGTTTCATGTTTTAACGTGCCATCTCTAACAAAATTTCTCGATTGCTCACGCAAAGTACAACTGGGCGAGAGCTATTTAGGTGATGGATATTGTTTATACGATTAAATTCTTTGTTGCAAATAGAGGTGTTTTTTAACGAAAATTAAAATTAATTATATTTATTTACGTATTTATTTACGATATAAAATGTAAGTTCTAAAATTATTTCAATATGTTTGTTTCTAAAAAAAAATAAAGTTAAATTGATTTATTTTTATTATATTAATTGTATTTAAGAAAATGAAGGTATCGCCAAAAATTATTTGAACGGTGCTCAATTTAAAGAAACCACTCAACATTTATGGGAATGAATTGCACGAGCTTTTGCATGAGCTGTACTATAGCGACATTCACTTGAGCCTTCACTGGTTTTCCTGAATGGTGTCATCATCCTTCGATTGAAGGAAGTAATTTCCATTTTGCAGTCGCA
Organism: Tipula vernalis; assembly: GCA_958295665.1. NCBI lineage: Eukaryota > Metazoa > Arthropoda > Insecta > Diptera > Tipulidae > Tipula > Tipula vernalis. Next base: position 277,078,307 of record OY282559.1, read on the forward strand.
CGTCTACATAAGAAAAAAACATAATTAGTTAAAGATATTTAAAATTACCATTTTATATTATTTACTGACTCATTCATTACCACCGACACAGTAGATTGTGCCATGCCTATCAAATAATCCTGACCTACCGCTTGCTGGTAAGAACCCTCTGCCAGAAATCTTAAAGTGTTTGCCAGTTTAAGAATTGGTGGTATATCATCATTTTTTTTTTTGTTAATTTGAAGTCGGGTTCAATTTCATTCAAAATAAGGGTAAACACTTCTTTCGTCACCCGAAATAGTCCAATGAACCTAAAAATGTTGTTTATTTATTAAGTGTTTTGTTTATAAACCTATTCATTGTTAAATTTTGGAATTGTGATACATAATTTCAATTACCTTTTATTTGTCATATCAAGCGGATTAGAATTCATACGAAGCCTTTTTCGTTGAATATATATATGCTGGTGTTACTTGCTAGTCGGAATCATCATCACTTGAGTGGACAAAAAATCCAATTAAATCCATATTACAACACACTTTTATCACAAATTTTTTTTACTGTAGATAAAATGAATTTCGAAAAATAAGTTTTCAAAGACAAAAATTAACATTTGATACCACCTCGATTGTAAACACAAAATTTAGATGTCAAATTTAATTGAATGAAGTTTGTCTCGTTGAATTTTTTTCAATAAAGTAACAAGAACGACAAACTTCATTTCGTTGAATTTGACAATGAATATCCGCGGCGGATTCCAATTTTCATAATACGTATATCCGCGGCGGATCGTATTTTAAGATATCGTATTTTACGAAATCGGAAAGAAAATCATAATAGGACCCCTGGAGTCGATGGGCTTTGGGGCCAGCCAAGAGGTGTTGGCTGTGGCCGCTTTGAGGCCAGTCTTGACCTTGACTGTGGCCGGTCGAGGGTGTGACAGTCGATGTGAGTCTCGACTGTGTCCCAGTAACACGGAAAGTTTATACGGCGGTAGTCGAAGTGAGTTTCTGTGGAAGAGACAGTAGTTTTATGGTTGTGTTCCCAAATGGTACAACGTTGATCGGAGTGAAGGCGTTGCACTGGTTGTTGGTTGAACTCAGACGCCAACGCATGTAGGTGATACATTGTGGCGAAGCCTGCATGAGTGAGCCGCTACAACCAATGTCGACAGCCAAATTGTTTATTTTACGAAATCGGAAAGAAAATCATAATAGGACCCCTGGAGTCGATGGGCTTTGGGGCCAGCCAAGAGGTGTTGGCTGTGGCCGCTTTGAGGCCAGTCTTGACCTTGACTGTGGCCGGTCGAGGGTGTGACAGTCGATGTGAGTCTCGACTGTGTCCCAGTAACACGGAAAGTTTATACGGCGGTAGTCGAAGTGAGTTTCTGTGGAAGAGACAGTAGTTTTATGGTTGTGTTCCCAAATGGTACAACGTTGATCGGAGTGAAGGCGTTGCACTGGTTGTTGGTTGAACTCAGACGCCAACGCATGTAGGTGATACATTGTGGCGAAGCCTGCATGAGTGAGCCGCTACAACCAATGTCGACAGCCAAATTGTTTATTTTACGAAATCGGAAAGAAAATCATAATAGGACCCCTGGAGTCGATGGGCTTTGGGGCCAGCCAAGAGGTGTTGGCTGTGGCCGCTTTGAGGCCAGTCTTGACCTTGACTGTGGCCGGTCGAGGGTGTGACAGTCGATGTGAGTCTCGACTGTGTCCCAGTAACACGGAAAGTTTATACGGCGGTAGTCGAAGTGAGTTTCTGTGGAAGAGACAGTAGTTTTATGGTTGTGTTCCCAAATGGTACAACGTTGATCGGAGTGAAGGCGTTGCACTGGTTGTTGGTTGAACTCAGACGCCAACGCATGTAGGTGATACATTGTGGCGAAGCCTGCATGAGTGAGCCGCTACAACCAATGTCGACAGCCAAATTGTAATAAATTGTCAGTCAAAATTGGAGAAATATAAAGAAAAATTTAAAATAAAAATTAACGAGTTTCTTACCGCTTTAGATATCGTTTTAAACCATTCGGAATTTTTTTTTTGATAACAAATTTTATAAAAAAATTTTTGGCTCTCCTATGGGTACTCCAATAAGTCCCTTCATAGCAAATTTATTAATGGAAAATTTAGAAATTTCAGTTTACAACTCTTTAGACTTCGAAGCTTTGTTCTATTTATTGTAGATATGTCGATGATATAATTACAGCGGTATACCAATAAATAAAATTGATTCATTTTTAGAAGCTTTTAATTCAAAGGACAACAGAATAAAATTTACTTTAGAAAAAGAAACAATTTACCAAATTTCATTTTTGGACATTATGTTGATTCGTGAACCAAAAGCAAAATTTCCTGTCATTGGTACTACAAAGATACTTATATATTGGTTCTAGAAAGATAGGTCTGGCCGATACCTAAACTATTAATTTTGGCTTCCCACATCTCACAAGATTAACACCATACAAATTTTGACCCAAAAATTCCTAAATTTTCCGATACTAAATTTCACAATAAATATCTTAAAATTTTAAAAGATACATTATTTTTCAATCAATATCCTGAAAAATTAATAAATAACATAATTTGGAAACAAAGACATTTTCACATAAATTCTGTTTCTCGACCAGAAAATGAAACCACAGATTATTTGGCCATTCCTTATGTTAAAAAATCAACAAAAATTACAAAATTATAGGACGGGCAGCCACAAGTTTAAACAACAAATGGTTTTCTAAAATTAAAGGTAGCATATCTTTAAAAAAACAATCAAATGTTGTCTACCAGGTCCAATGTAGTTGCAACGCTATTTATACAGGGCAGACTAAACAATTTTTGGAAAACAAGATTTTACCAACACAGCAATAAAGATCAAAATTCAAGCATTAGTGCACTCTCACGACATTTGAAAGATACAAACCACCAAATCGGTTTAGATAATATCAAACTTCTAGATAAACAAAACAAATTTTAGAAAAAGATTGACTTTGGAAATGCTTTTCACATTAAATCAAGTATATTCAATAAACATTGTAAAAGATTACGCGTTTATCGGAAACTTATGATTTGTTCATCTAATTTGGTTTTGTTTCATCAAATTTATTTTTATTCAAATGTACAACCTTTTCTACGTGAAAATGCCTTGGTAAACAATTTTTTTCGAGAAATTGTATGGCGGTGCGTTTCCATGAAAAGTCGGTTTTTTAAAAAAAGAATTTGTGATTGCCATACGGGGTAACCAGCGAATCAGTAAGAATCCTTACAGAATTTGACGAAACTATTTTCTTACAGAATATTTGACATATTGGCCACCGAATCCGTAACAATTGACAAATACAGTATTAAAATTGTAATGTGAATATCAAAAATTATTATTTTTAAGAAAAGTGTGCTGTGAAAATTTTGATATATTCTGACATATCCTTCAGTTTGTGCGTTAATTTTCGGTCTGTTAAGTGACGGTTGAACTGAACGAAAAGTTCTTAAAGATTCGCTGGTGAGTAACCTGCACTTTCTGTATATCGTATTCCTACTTAAAGTTGTTACTGACTCGTTGGTTCCTCCAATAGTTTTTGGTTGGATGTATGAAGAAAACAATTTTTGAAAAAATAAAAAAATCATTTTGCTTTTGAGAATGAATCCGAATAGGATTCGAAAACTAAGGCTATACAATAATTTATAAATTTAAAAGAATAGCTGAAAAGACGAAATTTGTTAAACAAAAATCAAAAGTCGCAAGGTCAAATGATTTTTATCGAATGTTCTTACTATGCACTTGATGGAAAAATTATAAAATGGCCGGTCCCTGGGGTCGGTCATATAAATAACAAGCAATATTTTTAACAAATGTTGTACGATTTTCCGCCGACGAAATTTTTTCAACAAAAATCAAAAGTCCCAAAGTCAAATGATTTTTTTTTCAGGGACCGGCCATTTGGAAATTTTTACATCAAGTCCATACTTCGGACATTTGAGGAAAATCTTGTTTGGTTTCTTTATTGAACAAAAATCGTCACTGACTTGTATTTTATTTGCTAATTGCGCTCTTTATCCACATTCAGGCGTATAATTTGTATTACCTCTCCATATAATTACGTATACTTATTGACGATTGGAGCATCAAAGATTCCATCTAGTGGAAATATTTTGAACTGAGCTACCTGATAATTTGACGTTCGAAATTGTTGTAAAGAATTCCACTTTTGAGCTGTAAACACAATTTTTACTTACCAGATTGCTAGTAATTGTAAATAATTTCAATTTTGGATTATAAAAACAATTTTTAACTACCGGATTCCAAAATTTTCTTTCGTCGCATTTGTGAGAAAAGTCATTTTGTCAGTTGCCTCATTTTAACTTCTTTCGTCGAGGCGCTTACTCTACTTTTACAATCGTCAATACTAGAAATTTGTTATTTTGTTTGCTATGTTCTTCACAGGCATTTTCAATTATATTTTAAATCTAGGATAAACTTCACACTATTTCGCCCAAATGTATGCTTTTTGATTTTTCGTAAGTCAAACATACGGATGTATTTTAAATTAAAATTAATATAAATCGTCCTTCGAATAATCGTAATTTCAATAGGTAAACCCAATATGAAATTTTTGCGGATACATAGGCCTACCAGGAAATCTTAGTGAGATGTTTGCCGATAGAAGAAAGTTGATGGATATGATTAAATTTTTAAATTGTCAAACATTGTCGATTAATAGGTTAATGCTTTAATACGTCATTAATTTTAAAGGGATTAGCTTTGTGAAATCGCAAATACAATATTTTTAGATATTTTTTAAATTTAGCATCAAGTTCAAATATTTGATTTGAATGAATTTTCTTTGTACATACCATATATTAAATTCGCCCGAATTTATGCTTTTAAAACACATACAAACGCATTTGTGTAGTTGTTGTAAAATCTAATATTAATTTAAGAAAAACTTCATCCGCATTTTAAAAGAATTAACTCCCATAAAAAACAAATTGAGCTTATCTTCTAGCAAATGTCAATTCTTTAGTGTTTTTTATCGTTTTGTTTTCTAAATTAAATTTCTCTTTACCAGAATTTAAACGCAAGCGAGAAAATTTAAATCTGCAGCCGCCGAAGCAATATCTGGTGATGATAATTCGTTATTTCTTTAGGAAATAAAGTCCAAGACTTTTTTTTTTAATGATTAAAAATGAATCCCACTATGGAAAAGCAATAAGGCGAGCGGTCGGCGAATATTGAATTAAATATTTGCGATTGTAAGCCATTTAAAATGAATAATCACCCAAAAATGTAGTTTTGGGTGATTTTAATTTTCTTGTTTGAGCGATTTGTCGTGTTTGTTTGGGCCCTCCGGCATAATATATATAGTATATAATCGTCCAAAAGACGATTTATGGGCGATTTGGTTTTGGATCTTCTGGTTTTATTTATATTCCTTTGGATTATTTCAAACTGTTTTCTTGTCTTAAAACAATGTTTAGGGTTTATGAAATCATGCTGGGTCCGATTGTGCTGTTTTGATAAGATAATTTTTTATGAAACTCACATCTATATTCGGAAATATCATGATAAAGAGCTAATATTTTATTCCGACGACAAAATCAGTGAATTTATGTACTTATACATGAAAATTTAAATATGTATAGTATTGTAAATACAGCATAGAAATCATAATTCGAGCATCATCATCAATATGCTACGTAATCGAATGTGCATGATGTATGTGCGATGTGTTTATTTGTTCATACATATGTACATATGTACATACTTTATATTGTATGTACATACATCCTTTTACCATAACATTATTTTACTCTCTGTCTATTTTTTTATCCTTGATTTGTGTGACTTTGAAAACTAACTAAAAAATTATTCCGTCTGGCATAAAATTTAAATTTAAAGTGTTTTGTTAAAAAACAACATTTTTTTTACATACTGAAGGATAAGGATATACAAAATAAGTTTTTTTTTTTTTTAAAAACGGAACCTATTTTTGTAAACACGAAGGACTAAAAACTAACAGCTTTTACTTGGGATTTAACAAATGTGAAAAATTATTTACTGGTAAGCACCAAATATATCTCCAGTGCTTGCCTATCAGTTAGAATCGCTTACAATAAATTATTGTTCAAAATTCATAGACAACATACAACATTGTGCGTCATAAAGCATACAAATTAATACAAACTAGCACTTACCGAAAATCCATATCTTCTACATTAATTGAATTAATATCTACCACAAATATACTAAATTCTACAATAACAGGAGTTCCTTTTTCGGTTGGAGGACGTATTTCTACAAATATATAAAAAACAAAAAAAATTAATTAAAAAAAATTGTTTAAAACAAAATTCAATTAAACTTTTTTTTTTTAATTAATATAATCACAAACATTAGCCAAACGTCATTGTAAGTACGTAATATTATAGTGTGTATAGGTTGTATGTCACGATATTATGCGAGCAAAATACATTTTGCTTGTTGTCAACTATATATATTTACGAAATATGATGATATTTTTAGCATGAACTTGTACTACATAGGTAAAAAGTACATTGTTGGGTTTTCGTTTTCAGTTTTTTTTTTTTTTTTTTGGAAAACTTTGGAAAAGTGAGTAAACAACTTTGTAATTTATAAACTTGAAATGCTGGAACTTTATTATTTATTATACATAATACCTAAAAATAAATTTAAAGTTTGTCAAAGTTGGCTAACTCAAGCCATACAGGAAAATGTTGTTTTTACAATTTAACGGTCAATGAAATACCTAAACTGTTAGGCTCATGAATTATTCTTAAAGCTAAAAATTTAACAGTAAGATTCCTTCCTTTTTTGTTGTAATAAAACATTTAAGTCTGGATGAAACCAATCCAAATTATTGACTTAGCCCCTGTTTTGCTTTTCATCAATTGATTTTCAGCGCTTTATAACTAATGGATTAAACAATAAAGTATAATTTTTGAAATAATTGATTAATTTTGCTCTTCTCAAAAATCTTGTTGAGATAAAGTATCAGCTGTAAGAAACTTATTTTGAGAAAAAAAAAAAGTAGATTAATAGGTTATTGTGACGCTTATGCAGTTTGTTATAATTTTTAGTATTTTGCACGTTGCCAATTGTTTATTTGGTTTTATATCTCAAAATATTGAAATAATAGCTGACACAAAATAAACGCGGTCAACCACTTAATAATCCACTCATACATTGCGTCATACTCGTCAACGTGATATTATTAATAGGTTGAATAATATTTCCATGAGGAACAGTGAATATCATAATAGTGATTAATCTCACATCGTTACACAACGGAAAAATCGCCAAGCAAAATTCCTCTGTCAAATAAATATACGCATTATAAACTACAGCGTAAACCAAACTTGTAACTGAACATGAGTACAAATATAACCTTCATAACAACAAAAACATACGTTGATTACCTGACTTTATTTCTTATTTATGTTTAAGGCTTAGGGCTTCGCGAGCAAGTTGTTAGTATATAAGAATTTAATTTCCTTCGATAAAAAGAGAATAAACTTAGAAATCAAAAAGGTTCTTTCTCTTAATAAATATTTTAACTAATTTATCCAATTCATATCAACAACACATTTTTACTTGCAACTAGTCTGCCCCTAGCAGTGGTAATCTGACTAGTTATAAACTATACTTCATATCAACAGAAGTAGTTAGTCTATTGTATAAATCTCACTCGTCCGAATTTACGACTCGAATATTAGGGTGTGATTTATCATATGGTCCTTCGAACCATTAAAAACCGGCAAAAAATAACAATAAAAAGCGATAACAAAAAAAAAAGCTCCCGAGTCTCTTGTCGCGGTAAACAGCCACGGGATAATAACAAAAAGTTGACTCAACAAGAATAGTCAATGTAAAGATCTCCATATTGAGCCACAGTCACAAAACAAAGGCAGTAAAAATGATGGATCTATACACAAGAAATAATTTGCTATTTTTGAACAACTTCAAAAGAGCAAAACTAATTACAAGAAAGATGGCGAGGTCAGACGAAAGAGTTTCGATCAACAAATTCGACAATAACTATCGAACTGAGGTAGAAGCTAAATTAAAAACAATATTAACAGTATCATCATGTAACGATGAATTCCTATTAATCCAACCACCAGCCAACATTCAAGGGTCCTCATGGATGTCGCCCAACACTAGATAGTGCATCAAATTAAACCACCACCTCCGTTAAATTCCACTATAAATTCTACTTTCTTATCATCACCACATCAAGTAAATTCAGCTACTCAAAGAATAAACATTTATTATCATAACGCAAGCGGTATTCGCTCTAAATCAAAGAATCTATTTTTATCTTTACTTGAGAATGAATATGAAGTGGTCTGTATAGCGGAGTCTTGGCTAACATCTAATTTTAAGATGGAAGAATATTTTCCGGCATCGTACATTGTTCATCGTCGAGACAGGCATCTTCTTAAAGACACATATGAGAAAGGTGGAGGTGTGCTAATTGCTGTTGCGGATAAATTTTCATCTGTACCTTTAATATTGACGGATTGCGACTTGGATTTATATGATCGTAGTAAGAATCAGATATCATGCGTTTTCACTAATCGTTTGTGTCATGTATACTAATTCCATGCGATTCTAATTTTGGGGTGTATGATAAAGTCATTGATATTATCAAGTCTAGCATAGCATCCATTCGGCAACCAGAGGATCGTTTATATATATTAGGTGATTTCAATTTACCAAATGTTAATTGGTTTCGAGTTAATGATTTTTTAACTCCGTTGAACTTGAATGAGAATTATGATAACTTCGTTCCTGACCGGATTACTTTCAATAGGTCTCAAACAATGTATGGACGTCAAGAAGTTATTGTCGAGACGTGTGACGATTTAGGTGGAGCGTCGAGCATATACCACTTTCCAATAAAAGTGTCACTGCCTTTCGATGTATGTGAAATTGTCAAGGATGAGTTATTCGTTGAAAATTTTAATTATGAAATTGGGCACTACGATTCCTTTAGTGCTTTTGTTGATAATTATGATTGGAGTGCATTTGAGGGTAATGATCATTTAGAGGAAGTACTAGATGAATTTTATAATGTTCTAAATGTAGGAATGGTGAAATTTATTCCTAAATTTAAAACTACGCGTCAGTTTAAGGAACCTTGGTATAATAAACAGCTTATTAATTTGAAAAACCGTAAAGACAAGGCTCATAAGAGATTTAAACTTTTCCCTACTCCTGATAGGTAGGCTGTATTTGAATCCTTGAGAAATGAATTCAGAATATTGAATAAATTTCTTTAAGACAATTACATTTTGGAGATCGAATCGAACATAAAGGATATACCTGATAGTTTCTGGAGATTCGTTGATTCTAAAAGAAAAACTAAGGGATATCCGTCTACTATGTTTTTTGAATAGTCTACTCTCGCTTGATATCAATCAAAGTGCAGGGTTCGATTCCATCCCTCCCTTGGTTCTTAGAATGACAGCACATGCTGTCGCTTTTCCAATCACAGTTCTTTTTAACAAAAGCCTTCGACAAGGATACTTCCCGAACTTTTGGAAATGAACTTTAATTAAACCAATATTTAAGTCAGGTTCCAGAAGTGATATTACTAATTATCGAGCCATCAGTATTTTATCGGTTTTGCCGAAGCTTTTTGAAAAATTAGTCAAAGATTTTATTTTTTTTATACTCTTATGTTTATTTCTTCTAAGCAACATGGATTCTTTCCTGGCAGATCTACTGTATCGAATTTGTTTTTACTGACCAATTATATTTCAACGGCTTTTGAATTGGGGATGGATGTACAGGTTGTTTATTCAGATTTTAGCAAGGCCTTTGACAAAATTGATCACAAACTACTATTCCTTAAATTGGAGTCTTTGGGTTGTAATAGTTTACCTATTAGGTGAATCAAGTCGTACTTAGATGGCAGAACTCAAATCGTTAAGATAGAGAATTACTTGTCTAGACGGATTCATGTTACATCAGGGGTTCCCCAGGGAAGCCATTTGGGTCCCCTTTTATTCATTCTTTTTATTAATGAAGTGATTAACTGTATTAAGTATTCTGAGATTCTTATATATGCTGACGATATTACAATTTTTAAAACTATTTCGAATATTCGGGATGCAGAGGAGCTACAGTCGGATCTATCGGATTTTACGAATTGGTGTACTTACCAACATTTATTATTGAATACTAAGAAGTGTAAAACAATGCGATTTTCCCGTAGAAGGAATGTTTTGAACTTTGACTACGAATTTTATCTCAAAGACCATAGAATTGAGAATGTGAACACTTTCAAAGATTTGGGTATCACATTCGCTTCTAATTTATCCTTCCAAATTCATGTACAGGGCATTGGTTCTAAGGCGTTTACCATGTTAGGTTTTGTTAAAAGATTCTCCAAAGACTTCTGGGATCCTTATGCGATTATAATCTTGTATATTACGTTGGTGCGCTCGCAATTATATTATGGCGTAGTTATTTGGGACCCATTTTATCAGGATTCTTCTGATCTTATAGAAAGGGTTCAAAGACAGTTCTTAAAATATGGCTTGCGTAGATTACCTAGGGACAATAATCTTCCCAATTATATTCTTTCTCCTTATAGGGGACGATGTAAACTATTAAAATTGGAACCTCTCTCTATTCGTAGAACTGCGACGTATGCCACTTTTGTCGGTGATCTCCTCGTTTGTAGAATTGATTGTAATGAGATTCTCGATTTATTTTCTATTTACGTTCCAACACGCATGTTACGATCGAGTGGGGAGTTTGTTCTTAAATTACCAATACGAAGGAGTAATTTAGCTATGAATGAACCTGTTTATAATGTCTCGGTTGCTTTTAATAAAGAACGGTCGATTTTTGATTTTAATTTTTCAAGAGATGCATTTAAGGTTTTGATGTCAGATTTTCTTTCTAATTTTTGGTAAAGTTTTTTTTTTTTTGTGTAATGTATTGTAGAATATTTTAAAATTGTAACCAGATTTTTTTTTTTTAAGTTGGTAAATAAATAAATAAATTCTTCTATTACTAACAATCAGAAGGCAACCAAGTCGGATGGAAATACAAACTAAACTATATTCAACAACAACAGTATTGGCAATTCGAGTGTATAAGCACGGAAATACAAGGCACAAGACGTCCATTTGTGTTATAGGTTAATACAGCGCTTCTCAAACTGTGGGATACGGCTCCCTGGGAAGCCGTGGCGCTGTTGAAAAGGAGCCTTCAAACCTCGCCTTAATATCTCTAATAAACAGAACAATTTATTCCCACACAATTTTCTAAATCTACCTATTATCAATAACCGCTACAGTTTTTTATGCTGTTAATGGTTTTTGTAAGATATGTGATGTTTATATGAATTCCACAATCACGAGGATTTTGGTAGGCGTGTTTTTATTCTATAATGAACATAAACAGGAATTTCAGGTCGCAAACCTTGATCTGCGGTAAAAAAAATCATGGTTAAACTTAAGGCTTTTTATGAAGTAACAACATTTTAAAGTCAGAGGTCGATGTCCGAAGTAAATTCTCGGAAATTTAGTAGCTAAATTCAAAGTAAAAACTATTGGAACTTAGGTCTATGAAAATTTGTGTAATTGGATATTTAAAATGTATGAACATATTTAGTATGTAATTTTGAAAAGTTACTCGTACTTTAATTTAATCTGAAATTTCAAAAATTGTATGATTAAATTGCATTCAGGTTAGTGTTGAGAACTCCAAATTTAAAATTCCAGGGTTTTAATGCCGAGTTTTGTGAAGGGAATCGAATACCGGGTTACCGATTGAATACCGAAATATTGGTAAATTTTTCGAATACCTACCGAACATTTCTGTAACTATCTTCAGACAAAATGTCCATAAAACACAAATAATTAATAAGTTTTATAAACCTGTCGAAACCTTTACCTTGATTTTATCCGATTAATTTATCATGAAATTTGGCAATTAAGGAAAAAGTATAGCCAACAGGTTTGGGGAATATAACCCATTACTATTCAATGCAACCAACTTACCAACTTAACAATAATTATAAAACTAGTAGCAGTCTTGTTAAAAGCAAACAATTACGTGGAATTGGTTTTAGTTAGCCTGTCAACACTTTTTAGGGGGGCAGTTTTGTACAAAATATAAATTTCACCTTAATGGCTTTGTTTAAGTTGTATTTTTATATTTATTTTTGGCGTGCGCAGATCTCAATAAAATAATAAGGTCAACCTAATCAGCCCCCTTCCCTATTTGGGAATAAAAAAATGATCTAATTAAACAGAACTAAACTACCTAAACTACTATCATCTGCTGAGCTATCATTTTCTATGCTATGGCGAGCTCCGATTTGTTTTTCTTTTGAAAGAAAATTGCTTGATTACATTGGAAATTGGTAGTTGAAAAAATCTAAAACCAATTTTAGGTAACTCTGAATTTTGTACGGAAACATTCAATTTTTTTTTTAATGTTTCAAGTACTTCCAAAATTTTTATAGTTCGATAATTCAGAAGAATATATTAAATCCCAATTTGGTTTTAAGTACCCAAGTAAAAATAATTTGACACAAAAATTAAAAACGAATCCAATTCGGTTTGGGTTGCGGTCAAAAATTTGAATTTTGACAAATTTACAATATAATAGTAAGCATTAGCTTTATCCACTCCAATGTCTACCTAAAATATTCAGTTCCGAAGCATTTACAGCTGCATCTAATTTTTAATAGTTACTTATGTAGAATCTTTTCATGTTTTCCAAAATCAAGCTTAACAATTTTCTGGAATTCCATAATTTTTGCGTACATGAATTTTTTTACCTTCAAATCGGGTGAAGCTAAGAGAATATTTTGGGTTGGTAGAACATATTTTTAAATTGGCGGGACATGGATTTGAGACGCCTGAAATCCTTCAACAAGCATGGCCAAAATGCTTAGCTATAAATTCATTATTATTGAATTTTTGGGAGCCCTGGATTTTATTTTTTCCTACGGGGGCCGTAGTATGAAAAAGTTTAAGAAGCACTGGGTCAATGGATGATGCGACACATCCACTAGAAGCGGAGGACATCAACGATCAGCTCAAACATAAGCTGCACCATCTCGATTCGATGATGGCACGCTCTCGCTTTTATTTAACAACTTTGAGACGCTGAGATTCAGAATAACCAGAGTGCTATAAAAACCAAAATCAAAGGATTCCGCAAAACATGAGATTAAACTAAGACCTAAAATGGGCATCTCTCCATGATTTATTTAGTAGGATTATTTTAAATAAAAGGCAACTGGTGTCCAATCAAGTTAATGTAATGCTAAGCTTCCCAGTTATACAGTCTGAATCAGCAACAGTAATAAGATCATTACTTGACTTATTAACTGAAAGCATGCATGCCATTAAAAATCTAGGCATCTCCACTATGCCATGGAATTACATTATAATTCCAATTATTATGAAAAAACTAGACAATGAGACATCACAACTATTTGAGATGTTTCTTCTCTGGGCCTCCCGCTCAACAGACAGCAAGGATTAACGCACGACACACACGAACAAAAGAAACCTGTGCGTTATGTAAACAGGGACATAGGTTAAAGGATTGTCTGAAATTTCAAGAAATGCCCACTTTAGAGCAATCCAAAATTATTGCTCACCATTAGCTTTGCAACATGTGTTTTAAGGAGAAACAGTATCCATACCACCATTCCATCTAATGTTTAACCAATTATGCAATTATTGGGAGCCGATTTCTATCCAAATATTTTGCTGAACTAGGTTGTAAAAGGAAATCAAGAAGAACCGATCGCCCAACAGACACAGCTTGACAGACATCGATAACCAGTTGAAGAAATTTTGGGAAATAGAAGAAATACAACCCAAAAAACATATGACAGACTTCCGTTTAAAGAAAACATACCATCACTCGGGTCGTCCAAGCAGAGAGCCTTGGCTAGATTCATTCAATTTGAACGGCAATTGTCAAAGGCCAACGAATTCTCTAAAGATTATTGGAAGTGCATAGACGGATACTTTAATCAAGGGCATTTAATTGAGAGTACTTCAACCGAACTTAGAGTAGTACTACAACCGAACTAAGTGTAGTATTTGACGCATCAGCAAAAACGAGCAACAATATCAGCTACAACTCGTCCCAAATTACAAGAGGATCTGACGTCAATGGAAAAAATACAAGGTAGCATATAGTATATAGGGGACATAGAATAAATGTACCGACAAATAAAAATTCATCCAGATGATCAACAGTACCAGAAAATATTATGGAAAACGTTACCCGACAAAACGATAAAATCACATCAGCTCAAAACCGTAACTTCTCAATTGCAGCAAAAATAATTAGGAGCGATTTTTATGTAGATGACTTATTATCAGGAAGTAACAACCTGGAGGAAGCTCAGCAGTCACAAAACCAACTGATCAGCTTATTACGAACCGGAGGTTTAGGTTTTAACCTGAGAAAATGGAACTCCAATTATCCTCAACACATAAAGTATGTCGATCCAGACTCGAGAACATTGGAACCTTTCATATTTAACGATGAAGCAATAAAGGCATTAGGATTGATTTGGAATCCAGGAACTGATACGTTTCAGTTTAAAATGACCAAACGAAAATGTTGTCTGAATCATCCAAATTATTTGATCCATTAAAACAGCCAGAATATTATGTCTTTCTTCCAAAGATAGAAAAGATATAAATTCCGAGGTGGATTAATTTCGACTCAACTCTCCCAGGAGATGAGTGAAAAGCAGACCCCGTAAGTTTAACACATTTGTAGCAAATCGAATATACACTATTTATGGTGGGACGGTCTTCAGAAAGTCTTTGAGGAAGCAACCCAGCTAGTGCCAATAATATCAGAAAACAAGCCAGATCAATTGGAAATAAAACAACACCTATTGGGGGCCACTATGCTAAACGTAGACAGCCTTTTTGATCAAATATATTTAAAATTCTCAAGTTTTAATATCATAATCATAATCAGGATTATGGCATGTATGGTAAGGTTTATCAACAAATATCGAAAGATTGTAACCAATCAAAAAACTTCCGCGGCAGAAGAAATAGAACATTCCACGCAAATTCTGATCAAAATAGCGTATAGAGACAAAATTTCAAAAACGAAATTCGGGATCTTATAGAACAGAAGGGAATAGCAAATACAAGTAAGATTAAATCCTTGTCTACATTTCTACATGATTATGTTTTACGAGTCGGTGGTCGAGTTCAAAACACAACAACCTGGACCTATTGTGAGAAACATTTAGTTATCATCCCAAAGGACATGAACAAACATGAACAAACAATGCATGGAGAAACAGAACTAACTTTGGCTTATCGAAATCTAACAAGACATTTTATATCAAAGTGTATAAGGTGTCATCGGTTCACTTCTAAAATTAGAACATAGCTCATGAGAAATTTACCAGCAGCACGTAAGTATTACGCCTGGAAGACCGTTTTTTAGAACCGGAGTAGATTGTGCGGACCCATTTCTGATTCGCACAACAAAGGGAAGAGGTCACAAGGCTCACAAAGGATATTTGGCAATCTTTGTTTGTATGACAACTAAAGCCATACACATTGAGGCAGCCAGTGACCTAACCACGGAAGCATTCATCGCAGCTTATAAAAGATTAATTTTGTAGAGGCATGATACAGTGATCTGTACAGCGACAACGGCTCTAATTTTGTTAACGCTAAAAATCAACTTGAGCGAGAATTGACTGAACTGCTCCATAAATCTCCAGTATGTAGTTACATGGCCTGTTACATTTGATTTAGGAGAAGGTCGGTTTCGGGTGCTGATGGATTCTAGTGTGTCAATTCTTCTTGCTGGGAATTTTAGGAAATCTGAAAAGGTAGGATTTTCTCTTTCAGCAGTTACTTCAGCCCATTGTACTTTAGATTTGTCGTCCAACTTGTTTAATGATAAAAAAATCAACCATGGATCCCGTGTTTCTGTACGTTCGCCCAGCGCCTTCAAACCCCGCACCACTTCGAGGTTGCTCGATGAATGAAGGAAAAAATAATCGGTTTGGTTCCGATTATATTTCTCTTTTAATTTGTTTAGAGCTCCTAAATAGTTCGCTTCCGTAACACTAACCGTGCAATAGAACTGCAGGTTATACTGGATTTAGTGAAAGTGACTCATGGATAGTGGAACTATAGAGGTCGTAGAACGGAGGAATTTTGTTTTTTGGTAATTTGACCTCTGCGTGTCCGGTTCCTGAATGATTCAGACATATTCATGCATCTAGATTTGTGAACGTGCCTGAAGATGTTGACTTCGATCGAATCCACGTATTAATACTGGTAATGGCCTTGTAATAGCTTTCCTCATACTGCATATCTGAGTCTTCTTTTGGGTCGACATCGAATATTTTTGTTTCAATCGTCATAAATTACGACATTTGTTTTTCAGTTCGCATCAAACGAGTTCGAAACTCTTCAATTGGAGTTGATTTATCGACATTTTCCAGAAAATTTTGGTTTTGTGTTAATCTACCCTTATTCGAGGCATGTTGCATTTTGAGTGATGCTAGTTCTTGAGTCATTTGAGAATCAAATCGTGCGTCGTACGAAAGAACGACTTGACTTGGTAACTTCGTAAGACCGATTTAAGCTTCCGAAAAAATGGAGGCCCGAATATCGTTTTTGATTACACTCGTAAATTAACTTTACCCAAAAATGGCTTCTTGATTGCTTCCGAGAATGGATGCCCGAATAATGTTTTTGATTTAAACTTGTGAATTCACTTTACACAAAATAGCGTCCGAAAATGGAGGCTATACTGAATGAATAAATTTTGATTCGATGTGAACTGTACCACTGTATGATTTTACTAGTTTTAATTAACTTACGATTTAATGCTTCCGAGACATGGAGCCCCGAATAATGTTTTGATTTAAACTCGTAAGAATGGAGACCTGAATAATGTTTTTGATTTAAACTAATACAGGAATTTATTTTCACAACTCCGGAACTATCAACTTAATTTCATTACTGTGGAAAATCATCATAAATTATAATTTAACCGGGTATTTGGAAGACATTAGATCTTTAGAACACTATATCAAGCATTTAGATGAGGCCTGTCAAAAGGGATGGCAAGCACATGACCAGTTAGAGTTATATGATGTTCTGATATAACAACTAAATAAACAAATGCAGGAAATTAGTGCGTTGGTGGTAAGCACCAAACAAATTTATTAAATTTCTTGATCGGGTTCCAAATACAACTAAAATAAACTAGAACCTCGAAAGCACCAGATGTATCGACCCTCCGGGCTAACTCCGTGCTTTGAAATTCACAGCATATATTTACAAAAGTTTTAGTTTTGTTTTGCTTTTAAAATCTTTGTGGAGTAAGTACGTCTTTAAAAAACGCATGATAAATCCGTTTAAATCTCCGGCCGGGGACTGCATACTACCTGCATTTCTAACCTTAGGGTCAATCCAAATAAAATTATTTGCACTTTCGTTACTAACCAAAGAAAAACCCTACTCCAAGAAAGAAAGGCATACCTCTCTTGTCAATGATTAGAACGATTGGCAAAATGTGGGGTCTGGGGTTACAAATACCACTACACTTAAGCATTAGAAGGATAGCTAGTTCAAAAGCCAGACACCTAAAAATAATGCGTACAATTAAAACCATTAGTTGACCCAATTGAATCTGGTTGAGCAATTTATCTACATAAGTATTAGACATGATTGGGTAAATGGCGTTACCCAAGGTTTAAACTTCTACACAATGCATGCACAATTCAGCGGCCTAACGCCGGCCCATTGGATATATATGCATGAGCTGGTGGTATTTACCAAGGACTTGGACCTTCACTTCAAGTGAACATATTTCAAGGGAAGAACGATAGTCCTCATTGGTTGCAGTGCACACAGTTCCATAGCTCACCTTGTTATTGATTGATTGATTGATTGATTGCGATGTACGATCAAGCATTAAGCAAGTCTCCCGTATTATAAATGCGAATACACCACTATACCCATGTTACACAACACGATACCCATTCTTCATGAAGCCAAACCCCGTAAAGAAAGGCGCCACATCGATAACCACATAAGTCTAATAGTTGTGAAATCCGCCCCTGGCCAGGCCGCCGTCGTACATCTTTACATATAACAAGATCGAGGGATAAGGAAAGGAATGTTAGCAACAAAGACTCAACCCGGTTCCAGACACCTAAGTAGTTGATAGTTAGTAAATTTGTTAGTAATATATTTTTTTTTTTTTTTTTTTAGTAATTTATTTAACACAAGACAATACAATTTTAAAGTTCATCTCTACTGCTCCAACCATTAAGAAGAGACACCACACAATGACAACACAAATTTCCTGGTACCGCAAACTCTTTTTTTTTCTGAAAAGCTGTAAACAACTAGTATTAGTCCTCTCTACCATTTTTTCCATCGGCGGTTGTGAGAGGGGGGCGAGATTTCGTTCCATCATCATGTTCCCATGCGGTCACCCAAATTTGTACTAACTGTAGGTAGTGTTGCTTGACGTTGTTGTTGAAATCGTTGCGTCTCTGCTGTCCCTGCTACTCGCCCCCCTAGTTCCATAGCTCACCCTGTTATAACAGAAAAAGAACAGCTTTACATAAAAACTCAACTAAGATTGCAATCATTCGCCTCGTGTAGTAGTTCAAGTTTAACATAAGCGAAGGAAGCTTCTTATCTTTACAAAACGACCAATTAAAAGTTTTAACCTTTCACAAATCTTATATCTCGTTTATTTTCTGGTTAATTACGCTGTTAGTTATATTTTTAAATTTGCGATATATACAATGTCTACCTCCAATTTCTTTGTATTTTTTTGTTAATGCTTTAATAGTATAAACACGCTTTCGTGCAACTGTATTATTATCGCCTTTGAACAGAACAACAGCCGCAAAACCAATATAGCTTTAGAAGAACAATATTCCGCTTAGAGATAAATTTCACACAAAAGCCAGTATTAATTCCAAAACCAAACCCCATTAACAAATAATTTTATGCTTCAACTAAAAAAAAAAAAAATTTGATTTTTAAATCGAGATTACACCACGACGATTAGACGTAGAGAACGACTATATCGTACAATATATAAAGGACATCAGATAATAATTTCGAATGTTGTTTTTGTTGCTTTTAGTTTCGTTCTGGCGGAAAAGTGTGATGGATTTCGTTATTTTTTTTTCGCTTTGGTATTTTCAACCAATACGACCCTTGGCATTTTCATTACACATAATTGTTTAGCGCGAGGGTGTTACAAGATTGAATTTTCATTGGATACGGTTTCGAATACATATGTACATACGTATAGTTTGAGTTAAAAAATGAAATGAAAGGGGTAATCTAATAAAATTTTTGAAAGGAATTCATGACCATTGTTTTCCATTCTTATCGGCTGAAGCCCGGATAAATCAAATTATTCGATTCCGAGTAAACAACAACTTTAATATTCATAACAAATATTTTTATTCAATTTGTCTAATTTGAGTATTAAACATCTGCGTGAATTAAAATAGAATTCAGAAAGTTTAAAATACAAATATCTCAGCTAATAACCTTGACAATGTTATACTTTTAAATATTTTACTACTTCAACAAAAAAATTATAAGAATCTAACGCTAATCAAATAGATTGACGCCGGGCATGTGTACGTGTTAGACAACATTTTTTTCATGGTATGGTGTAATCATGTTGTACTCAGTCTTTCTATGTTATTTTCTTTTTTATTTACATGACGAAGAATTGTGTTTTATTTTGGCATTTAGAAAATTGAGACATTTTGATCGTCGCCTATCTGGCTGGCTAGCACATATGTACATATGTATACACACATACATACAAAAAATTTAAGTTGATTTAATTTCGAATAAAATATAAATGTCTACCAAATGTTGTCAAATTCTACAATAATAATTGTGACTTGCCGCAACAAAGCCGACATAAAAAATTAAAATAATTGGATAAAATTTAGCAACGTTTTCTTTTAAATTTTCATAGTTATTTTTACGTCTTTGTACGCATTTAAATATTGCAATAATTAACGTATAAATAAACGAAGACGAATGGTGCGATGGTATTTATTGATCGATTTTTGGTTTTTTGTCTGTTTACAATTTCAATTATCGCCCGCATCTTATTACTCGTAAGTATGTGAAGGGAAGGCAATTGGAATATTGTTCAAGTTCAATGAAACATCTTGTACTTTTATATGGAACAATTATAAGGAAGATCAAAGTTTAATCGCAAGATTAAAGTTGAGGATAAATAGCTAAATAAGATAATTATTGTTCCGAAATACTTTCACTTTGTTGCTTAAAGCTTATAACGAATTATATCTGTGCTTAGACAAATACTCAATATATAAATTTAATTTAATTATTTTTTAAACATCAACACGAAATTACTACCACTTTAAAATTATCCATTCATGAGTTTGCATTTAATTGTTTCCTTGAAGCTTTACTACAATGTAAGATCCATTTACCATTTACAGAGTATATACTACTAGACTATATATACTACTAGACATTATATGATCTCGACTTAGACTTGTAACGAGCGAACTAAAAATATTTGCTCAAAAATATAATATAATATTGGGTGTACAAATGAGTTTTGAGGGATTTCCAAAAGGTGACGTAGCATCTTGTAATTAAATTCATGTTAAAGCGTCTTCATTTCCCTCTAAAAATCAGTATGTGTCATTTCCCTGAACTGTAAACAACATATTTTTTTGTGCTCTAATCATGTCAACCTTTGTGCCAACAAAACACAATTGGCGGGAAGCGCTGCTTTTTCGCAAAACATGTGAGTACTGATTCCGCCGTCTTAAAAGTGGCGATTTTGACACCAGTGACAAAGAATGCGAAGGAAGGCAATTGGAGGCGTTATTGGACCAAGATTCATGCAAAACTCAAGAGCAGCTTGCTGAAACTTTGGGAGTGACTCAACAAGCGAAACCGCGTCTCAAGGCCAGGGGTATTTCGAGACGGAATCTGTATAAATACTTTGTACTAATTTTTCTGAATAAAACTTAATGGGTCTGAAGTTTTTCCCAAAATTACCATTTTTATTTATGTGTTAGTTTCACGCTGTTAAATTGAATTCCAATTTGAAAAAATCTAGATTCCAATTGAAATATTTAGTACTAAATATGTAATTTTATTACAATTATTATTATTTTATTAAATTTAAAATCGAAAAGAATCATTTAAATAAAAATTATTTTTGGAATATTACTTAGGGTCGGCGGACATGGGATTAAGACAGCTAATTTAATAACTAAATAAATGACCCTTTAGTATTTATGCCAAAATTGCGATTTGAAGATTAAAATTTGGAAGAAATTTATTTCTGGGTATAGGGGATACATCTTCAACTTGATGGATGGAGAATATATTAAGATTTCATGTGAAATATCCGAACCTGAGTCCAAATCTTCAACTTGATGGATAGAGAACATATTCAAATGTCACGTGAACTACCAGAAATTGAGCCCAAATCTGTGACAAAGGGTGTTTTGCCTTTATCAATTTCAGTCACAACGCAAATTAAAATTCTCTGGTTAGGGGATACCTGGATATGTGGAGATTTTAATCAACTATTAGGTGAACTATCAAAACTTGAGTCCAAATCTCTGACAATGACCGGCCTTTTATCAATTTCAAGCATATTGTCAGGTTCATTAAGAACCTGAATATTGACTGGACGGATAATTAAGCAGGGGCCAGCACAATAGATCTTTTAGGTCGCAGTGCGAAGTGGCTGATCGCCCGCATGGCCCCCCAATAATAATAATAATAATAATCAATTTCAAGCAAAACCGCAATTTGAATTTCAAAATTCGAAGCATATTTATTTCTCTGGTTAAGGGATGATTGCCTATTTTTCTGCCATTCATGCACAATTTTTACTCGAACAATTTCTCTTTGAAATTCCATTTTTACTTTGTCACAAACAAACGAAAATAACACTAGTTTACTTTGGAATGGTGACAAAATTCCAGAAAAAAAAAAATTCCAATTCCATTATTCCAAAAATTTAATTAAAATTTTTTTCAGTTTTCCAAAGTACAAAATTCCAATTTCTAAAATTCCAAAATGTTCCATAAAATTAAATTTACCTTAAAATACATCTATGACCCCGTGGCGTACTGCAGCTATCGGGGAAGGGGGGGGGGGTCACATGTGGTGGATAGTGGACGGCCTATCGATAGGTAGGTTAGCGGTGAATTAAATAAACCTCCCCAACCGCAGTCCAGCTGGTGGGAGAGTCTCAGGGAACTGGAGAGTGGTTAACCTCAGTTCATTAAATTCTGAGTGCCTATGATGTCCAGCATGGAAAGGCGAACAGATGGCGCCAGAAAACCATCGACCAATTCCCACGGCGGACTGTGCGTCACGTCCTCTCTGCGCCTCCGGAGTCTCCGCGGGTGATGAGTGGGGTACCCTATAAACGGGTGACTCTGGGAATGGAATGGATACCATTGGATTGGGCTCTCCATGTGAATAGGTGAATGAGAGAGAGAATGTGGAGCGGAGGGAAGGGGTGCTGACAGGCCGAGGTGCTAGCGAGCCGAATGATCAACTAGGCTGGGGGCCCATTTAACAAAGCCCAGTCGCTAATGGAGCCCTCTGGATACCTGGCGACCTCCAGTTGTAATTAGCCTTACCTGCGGATACGGATCTCTGCGCAGGCTGACCTTTATTTCTCCGATACTCGTGGGAATCAAAATGGAAGGATCTAACAACAAAAAATCCAAGGGCACCGGCTCTCCTCAAAAGCCGGTATCAGCGAAGGGAGGTACCTCGAACCGGACGGGTGGGACCTCTAAGGTTGCAAAGGTGGTTGACTCTAGGGCAGCAGTCCCGGGAGTTAGCGGTACCAACGCAGCACAGGGGATTGGGACGAGAGACATTCCCCCGGCGAAAAGGCGGTAGAGAAATCGCCGCTCGGCATTCCGAATTCCCGAAAAGTGGGGTGCGACCCTCGAGGGGCAGCTCACGGAAGAGTAAAGAACATCAGTAGCTTGAGCAAGGAGCACTGTGGGCTGCGGAAGCTCGGAAAGGGAGCATGTGTTGAAAAGATTGATTTAAAGTTCCGAACGAAATTGAACGCAATATTGAAGCGAAGTGTATTTTCATTTACTGTAAAAATATTGAAAGGTAGGTAGTTTGATAGACCGATGTAGGTTGGGTATCAAATTTATCAATTAAGTACATAATATGACATTCTGGATCTAATCTTGTGGTATTTTCATATTGTTGCACACAGTTAATCCCTTTGGAGATATCGAATTATATGTTCAAGCGTGCATCGTATGTTTCATAGCATAGGTTTTTCGATGAAATTTAATTTTTAAACTTGCATTGTCGACACCCATGAAGACAAAAATTTGGGTAAGAGAATCAAACACACATGAGTTGATAATAATTTTTAATTATCTGAACGCCTAATCTTTTGTCCCACTGCCCTTCGTTGGAAATATTGTCTGGATTACATTTTTGTTTAGTAGTTTTAAGGGTAAATACTAACGACTAGGCATTTTTATCGATTTTAATATTTGTTCGCATCTATATTTTAAAATATTTACAACGCGACCTATTTTCATTCGTTTTTTACGGCACTAAATCAATTTTCTACTAAGGCATTAGATACATTACCGCTAACACCAAACATATACGAAAAAAATTAGCCCATAATATTATATAAGAAATAGTATATTGTATAATTAGGAGGAAAAGTACTGCATTCCCGGACGATAGTGGAAATTGGCGGACGAGGCGATAGCCGAGTCCGGCAACCACGGGAGTCCGTGAATGCACTTTTCCTCTAAACTGTACATACTATTTTTTCTCCGATCGGACTTTAAAACGAATATAAAACCAGAATAATTTTTAGTATTATTCATTAATTATCATATTAAGAAATCAAAACAAAGTAAAAAATCGAAAATAACATAAAATTATTGCTTAGTTAGCCACGACATCATAAGATATAAATACTTTTTGTTTTTTTTCCAAAAGTTGTCAAGTGTGTGTACCTATTTGATCTATAAAAAACGTGTGAACGAAATTTAAGGGATATGGACAGTGAAAGCGTATTATCCTTATCTTGTACCCCGCCGGATATAGTGGAAGCAGCTCATTCAGCTACATGTGGTTTACTCCCGCAAAAATCGAAGGAAAAATACGAAACTGCTTATAAACGCTTTATGGATTATCGTCAATCTAAACAAATCAAATCATTTTCGGAAAACGTCATTCTGGCGTATACCGCTGATTTATCTACAAAATTGAAATCATCCACATTATGGTCAAACTACTCAATGATCAGGTCGATGCTAGTGGTTAAAAATAATGTGGATATTGTAAAATACCAAAAATTACGTGTCTTCTTGAAATGCAAATCCGACGGTTATAAAGCGAAGAAATCTAAAATATTAACTATGGAATATGTTCAACAATTCATTTTGGAAGCTTCAGATGATTCGTTCCTAGTTACTAAAGTAAGCATGTAGGTATTTAAAACGATTATTATTTGTATTTACACATTAAATTCAAATATGTTTTCGGATAAAATACAATTCACACTGCAATATTTTTTTGTATTTAATATTATGTTGTTTTTTGTAGGTTGCGTTAATTTTTGGAATCGCTGGTGCTTGTCAACGGAATGAACTAGCCCGCATGGAAATTACTGACATTACTGATTTGGGATCTAAACTTTTAGTTAAAATCCCGAATAACAAGACAAATAAACCACGATCATTTATCGTAAACGAAACTTATTTGGAATATTACAGAAAATATATAGCTTCGCGTCCAAAAGATTTCAATTCTTTGCGTTTTTTTTTAAATACACAAATGGTAAAGGTTTCAAACAAATGGTAAAGGTTGTGGTAAAATGCCACAAACTATTGCTACTTTTTTAAAATTGCCAGACGCAAAACAATACACAGGGCACTGTTTCCGCCGTTCATCTGCGACAATTTTTGTTGATAATGGCGCAGATTTAACATGCTTAAAAAGATTTGGAGGATGGAAGTCATCGACTGTTGCTAAAGGGTACATCGATGAATCCATTATCAATAAAATTGAAGTTGCTCATAAGATTTTCGATACAACGGATAATGAAACAGCCGATGCAAATAATGTTAATGATTTTAATAGCAATATATCAACAACAATGCTGGGATGCGATACTACTAATCCACCAATGTTCAATAATTGTACTAATTGTACGATAACCGTTAATATTACAAATAAGTAAAATTAAACTCCTATACCTAACACATAATCAGTTTGGCATAGATTTATCAAATAAAAATTGATTATTATGTACGAGGGTGAATCAAAATGTCTTGCAATATCATATGAAAAAAAAGGGTGAGTGAGACAACTATATATTTTTTTAAAAAAATTTTTGTCGCGGTGAAACTTATAGAAACAAAATTCGATGTAAATTTTACATTTCGTTTGTTTTCTTCAATTTAGTAGCCCGTGTTTTGAAAAAAAATTCAAAATGAATGAAATTGAATGTCGTGCCGTTATTAAATTTTTCTGTAAAGATGGACACAATGCAATTTATATATTAAATTACATATTAAAAGTTTACGGCGAATTTGCACCATCATATTCCACAGTAACAAAGTGGGTAAAATTGTTCAAAAGTGGTCGGGAGTCATTAGAAGACGACAACCGCCCGGGTCGTCCCGCAGATGCTGTTAGCCATGAAAACATACTTTTGGCAGAATCAATTGTATTAGAGGACCGCCGTATTTTTGTTTCGCGGTTAGCGTGGAGACTTTCCCTTTCATATGGTACCACTTATACCATATTACATGACCACCTTCACATGTCAAAAGTAAGTGCGCGATGGGTTCCCCGTTTGTTGACTGCACAACAAAAGAAACTTCAAAGGCGATTTTAGAAATGTATGAAGAAGATCCAGAAAACTTCTTGGATAACATAATAACAGGCGATAAAACATGGATTCATCATTGGGATCCGGAATCCAAACAAGAATCGATGCAATGGATTAAACGTGTTGAACCACCACCAAAGAAATTCAAAACTCAACCGTCTGCTGGTAAGGTTTTGGTAACAATTTTTTGGGATGCTGAAGGGATATTGATGATTGATTATATGCCACCGAAAACCACAATCACAGGCATCTATTACGCAGAGGTTTTGCGAAAATTGAAAAAAGCGATCCGGGAAAAACGGCCAAAGAAAGTTAGAAAATAAACCTTACTTCTTCACGACAATTCACCAGTGCACAAGGCTAAAGTTGCTCAAGCTGCATTAAAGGACTGCGGCTTCGTAGAAATTCCGCATCCACCATACAGTCCAGACTTGGCACCCAGTGACTACTTTCTGTTACCCAATTTGAAAAAAAAATTAAGGGGCCGGAAATTTTTCAGTGATTCTGAAGTACAGTCTGTTGTAAATGAATATTTTATGGAGCAAAAGAAAACTTTTTTTTAGAGGGCTTAGACAAGTTAATTGATCGATGTAACAAATGTATAAACCTTAAAGGAGATTACGTCGGAAAATAAAAATATTGCTGTCTCACTCACTCTTTTTTTCATATGATAGTAAGACATTTTGATTCGCCCTCGTGTATTGTTAAATTAAAATAAATAAATGCGTTTGACCTTATAAGTGTACTTTTATTTCTTCTAAACAATTAAAAATCCATACGGGAATATATTCCCGGCCTAGGCCAGAAAAAATATTCTTGTACTATTATTACTTGTTGCTTAGCAACAAATACAACATACTGGAATCATGAGCTTTTCGTTTCGAAAAAACAACGGAAAGATATATTTTTTCCTACTATCGGAGAAAATAGTTATTTGTGTATCAAGAGCGCAAAGTGCCAGTTTGTCACGCGAGAAAGGAAATTGCTGGCCGACGGGACGGAGGCCAGCAACCTTTCGAGCGTGACAAACAACTTTGCGGACGTGTTTCACACTTTATTTTTCCTACAATCATTTTAAAAAATATAATAAAAAGATAATTTTGTAGTAAAATTTACTATACTGAGAATATAATTCATACCTAAAAATCATCTATTTCACTATGCAATTTTTTTGTTATTTTTGTTATTAATAAGTGATAATACAACACTGTTGTATTGTCGCTGTGGGAAAAACGTTGTTATGGCAATAGCCTACTATTTATTATTTTTGGCGATTTTTATTAATAAAAATAAATTCATTAGAATCAAAGTAACACACAACAAAAACAAAATTCTTATATAACTATCTGATGTTTCAATGGTATTCTTGCATAATAAATAATTGTTATTACAAATATAATCTTTCATGTTGTGAATTTAAGTTTTATCTTTCACACCAATTCATTATATTCTCCACCCAAATATAACTCGTGGTCCTCTTAAGAATCGATAATTTTTTCCAAATGTCACTCATGCGTATCCCAAGCTTTAGAAAATGCAACTCGTGCTGCGCACTCGTTTCATTTTCGTCGCTGGGATACGCATTCGTGACATTTGAAAAAAATTATCGATAATAAGCGGACCACTAGTTATATTACGTCTGACAATACGATTTTATTTTAGGACCGACATTTTGTTCAATCGAGTAGTCAAAGATTTTTTTTATTTTTCATAAAGAAAAACAAAAATTTGGTTTGATGTTTTATACAAACATTAGTCTTTCTTAAAAATGCGTGCGGTTTCAAGTTTTGTCACACGTTTCTAAGAGAAACGTGTGACAAAGTAATTTGTTTATTAACTGTCAAAAAAACAGACACTTTAGGCTTTGAAAACAGAGAAAAAAAGCCTGCTTTTCACGGCGATTGTAGGAAAAATGTATTTATGTCTTATGATGTCGTGGCTAACTAAGCAATAATTTTATGTTATTTTCGATTTTTTACTTTGTTTTGATTTCTTAATATGATAATTAATGAATAATACTAAAAATTATTTTGGTTTTATATTCGTTTTAAAGTCCGATCGGAGAAAAAATAGTATGTACAATTCGGAGGAAAAGTGCATTCCCGGACTCCCGTGGTTGCCGGACTCGGCCATCGCCTCGTCCGCCAATTTCCACTATCGTCCGGGAATGCAGTACTTTTCCTCCTAATTATACAATATACTATTAATTAAAAACTGTCCAAAATCGTTACAGTAAAATTTATTGTCTTTGAACCGCTCTCTTTTTGAATTTTTATTTGCTCCACTTGATAAATGCCCCAATATTTTAAATAAAAGGGGTTTTTTGTACTTTCAGGCCAAATATTGATGCTGTAATTGAGCTGTTCTTCTGACTTAGAGCCTTCAAAATCAGCGCACTGGCCGTTATACAATTTTCCTAATTTTTCGATGAAAATTTTATATGCAAATTTGCTAATTTTGGTAATTTTGGGTGAGCACGTTATACAGCTTTATTGTCGGAATAACTCGGTCCACACAGTTTACAGACTTGGCACAAAGCATAGCACAAAAGAAATCTAATAGTAAATTTCGGTGTTCGGCATTTATGTTATATCCATCGGAAAACTCTGTGAGCTGGCCAATCTTCGATACGGTGAGCAACGAAAGCCGCATTTCTTGACGTTTGATCTGATCCGGATCAGATCATGTCTCATGAAACGACACAAAAATGCGTAAAACAAACAAACACCAAAATTCAATTTTTTTGTCTCGTTTCGTTTTGAATGCCTCTTCATACTCGTACTATATTCATTATATTCTTTGTCTTTACAAAATATAGTTCAACTACAAAATATTGTTCAACTATTTTTAGATCACCATTTGTGATCCAAAACGAATGTTGGATCAAATGTTGTTGTTGCTTCACATGTAAATTTTAATCTGATCCGGATCACTATGCGTCAAGAAATGCAGCTTAGTTGAATTGTTTTTTTCGGTAATTGGAAATGTTCGAGGTCAATAACAATGTATGTTTGTCTAATTTCAATTCTTTAATTGCTCAGTTTTTATTTGAATGATAATTCAGACATTAAATCATTTATAAGTTCACGTTTTTACAAGTTTTATGTGAAATAACATTTTTTTTACAGATTATATAATCTTGCACTAATACATATAAGCTTTCTGTTATTTGTTTAAAACTTCACATTCGTTAAAATTTTACATTCAACAAAAAAATATGGAATACAACTTGGATTAATGCATCGCCAAAGCCTCTAACGGTTTTATATATTTCTGGTGTCAATTTCTGCTTAACATCTTTTTCATTGCACGATTTACCTACTTGCTTGTTGAAGAATTTGCTTGTCGCAAACCAATCTGTATATAAATTTATTAAAAAGTTAATTCGATTTATAAATTCCATGAAAATTTAAGTCAGCAGGCGCCACTGAAACTACATTATTAAATAATTCTTCGATAGTTAAATTTTCGCTTTTGATGTTTACTACAATCCCAAATTTAGACCACATCTAAAATTCACACCTTATCAACTGAAATTTTGAAGACTAATTTACAAAGATTAATTGGATTCTGTTTTCTTTAAAATAAATCCGTATTACAAATTAATTTATAATATTTGAATATTTAAGAATTAATGTCTTCATATTAAATGATTCAGCATCACAAATTGTTCAAATTTAATTGACCAAAAACTTAACCAAAAAAATTCATTAATATCATGGCAATGAACTTCATTTCTACAACAATTTCATTATTTATTTGTACAGAGAATATTTTCAAGTATCGCGTTTCATATTGCGCGCGGGTGGAAATTAAATACAATATACATACACATCATACCGTGTTTTTGTTTCATAATAATGGGTTGGCGAGTGTTGAAATGATGTATGGTACAAAATATTATTTAATGGTTGTGAATATGATGTATAATCCACTGAAGCATAAATCCATTTAAATAACAGAAATTTATCCATTCACTGAAAAATTTGTTTTTAATTTGTTGATTATGTATATTGTACCTATGCTATATGTATACACAAGACGACATTTATATACATACATATGTGTACATACTTTAAATTAAATTCCGCATTATGTCACATTAATTCAAGTCAAATGTTAAATTAATGCATATAATACGTTTGAAATAAGTTTTTATTTTTAATGCTTCTGAATTTTCTTTCTATTTCCATAAATTATATAAACAATAAATTTATTATGTGCTTTCATAAAATAGAAATTATGACGTCATATATGTGGTAAAAAAAAAAAAGTTTTTCTAAACGAAAAAGACCGATATAATGAAAAGGAAGCAGTATCGAAATGATTGCGTGCGAAAGAAAATCCGATTTTCATTTTTTTTATTTATCCTGGATAAACATGACCTAAGACAACTTTTATTTTCTTATATATTGTTTCGTAAACTTTTTGCTGTTGCTTTGTGATTTTTCCACCGTTGATTTTCAAGAAGTAAAACAAATCGAATAGTTTATCGTGAGCGTAGAAAGGGAAGAAAATCAATATATTATGAAAATTAGGTATTTAGAGTACTTTGACATCGCGATTTGGGTACACATTTTCTTTTCTTTTTATCAAACACCAATTAATCTGCTAGTAAGACATATACACACTTACCACAATGATAAAACTGTGACTTGCGTTCTTCTTATATTTATAATTATGTCTTTTCCGCTTGAAAAAATTTCAGCTTTTTGTATTCTTTTCGGCTGTGTTGTTGTTTGTAATATGATTGTGTTTTGTTGATTTGTTTGCAAGGCAAAGAAATTGGTAAATTTATTTTAATCGAATTCGACACGAGAGTCTTAGAGAAAAAACTTTTGAATTTGATGTAATTAACATAAATTTAAGATGTTTCCGGTAGCTGTGTTTTTTAGTTTGGTATGTATTTTTTATGAATGTTGTATGTGTAGCATGTTTAAGTGTGCGATTAATTAAATTGTCATAATTATCAAGTTTTGGCATGGTAATAGAATATAATTTGTTTATCAACTTAATCGAAAATTGCAAAAAGGTTTAATTGGTGTCGTAAATTTTAATGTGTGCCAAATTTGTGTTAAATTTGCATTGAACAAAATGTATATTCCACTATTTCCTCACCTTTGTCATATAACAGAACACCAAATTTATCAAGGAGTTATACTTTTTTTACGAATGTGGCCAGAATCTAAAGTAACTTCTTTATAATGTATACGTAAAACATTGTGTTGACAAAAAATTTTACTGCCTGTCATAGGAAGTGATAAACCGAGAGGAACTACATCTTTCGATTGCTCAAATAAATTAAAAACAAATATACCCACGTAAACACTGATTGACTAATTTTTTTTTCAAAGTGGACAAAATAGGCAAAATTTAAAATAATCTCAAAGGAATCGTTTATAAATTTAGAAAGGGAAATTAGTTGGAAAATTTAGTTTTAAAAATGGTTGAATTTATTACATTTCTTATCCACCATTTATTGCTCGACAGTAAACGTTCTCGAACTTTAATAATTTTTCTACAAGATATAAATCCACAAAAAGTCGGGAGTTTTAAAATTTACATGATTACTTACCGAAGTGAAATTCTTCCCAAGCTTACTTTAGATTAGAATGGTCCGTATTACAAAAATGGTCCGTAGGCATACCACATACAATTTTTCTCGACTCTACTCAATGATCTCTACTCAACCATCCAGAGCGGAATTTCAGTATTTTCCTTATTTGGTAAAGCGAGGCAATTTGTACTCTATCGAGCGAGTTCATCTGCCTTTTCATTCCCCGCAACTCGGAAGGGCGCTGACACGAGAGGATGTTGAACTGACACTACATTATACCTCTTTCAGATACTACATTATACCTCAACCAATCCACGGCCTCCATTATCGCAATTAATTCAGCCTGAAAAACGCTCCAATAGTCGGGGAGAAGAAAGGAGAAGTTCACATTTAGTTTTTCACTGAAAACACCACATCCAAGCCTACCATACATTTTAGAACCATCCGAAAAGACGTTCAAAACTTCAGGATTCAACATCTCTTCACTCAGCCAGTCCTTTCTGGAGGAAATGCCAGTACGAAACGTTTCCTCGAAAGATAGTAATGGAATCATGTAATCGGTGGTACCATGGATGTCTCTGTTACACAAAATGGATGAGTATCCTGTATTACTATAGGTCCACATAGAAATGGATTTGATCCTTATGGCTGTGCTCGCTGCCATTTGAGTGTCCAGCATATCTAGATGTATGAGATGAAAAGAATCTTCAATGCCTGAGTGAGTGTACTCCTGAGTGCACTACTAATACACAAGGTGGAGAAAGCTCTGAAGCAACTTTTGGTTAGCCATACTGTATCCCATATAAAAGTATGGGCCTTACCACTGAGGTGATATCTTACCAAAACTATCAAAAAATATGTATATATGTGTCTATACAAATAACATTCATTCTGGCGATATTTTGTGAGTATCAAATATTGTATATTGCGCTACTAGCTGTGTTCACCTAGTACGTTAAACATTACAAGGTCAAACCTAGGGGTCGGCGATATAAATAACAGGCAATATATATACGGCATGTTGCACCAAATTCAATTGACGAAATCTGTTCCACAAAAATTAATAGATTGACATTTGACTATGGTTTTTGGGAACTCTATTGTACATATAGGCATTGTATGTAAGATGTTATATGATCATTCCTAGGGGTCGGCGATATAAATAACAGGGAGAATTTTTACGCGACATTGCACCAAATTTTAACGACTAAATCTGTTTTACAAAAATCAAAAGATTAACATTCAACTATGGCTTCTGGGATGCTCTATTGCATAGGTCTTTTATGTAAAATGTTACAAGGTCGATCTTAGAAGATGGCGATATAAATAACAGGGAATATACACGGCATGTTCCATCAAATTTCAACAACGAATGGTTTCTGGGGTCTCTATTGCCCAGGTCTTTTTTGTAAAACGTTACAAGGTCGATCCTAGGGGTCGGCAATATAAAAAATAGACAATATACATATGGCATCTTGCACCAAATTTCAATGATGAAATCTGTTCAACAAAAATCAAACGATTGACTTTAGGAAATGGATTCTACGATTCTCTTTTTATTATATAGTAGATCCCAGAAACCATAGTCGAATGTCAATCTTTTAATTTTCCTTCAACACATTTCGTCGTTCAAATTTGGTGCAACTGACCGTAAATAATATGTACGTACGTGCTCGTTGTTTATTATTTGGTATTTATTTCTTCCGTAAACATCATTTAGGCGAATAAGTTACCACCACAAACATAAAATGTATGCATAAATACGTATACGAAAGATTTCGGATTTTTTTTTGGGAAGTATTTCACAGGCATGATTACTTTACATTATTTATTTACTACGTAAACTATGTAAAGGTTTATTTCATTTCTGAAAGTTCAAATTAAACGATAAATATAATTAAAAAAATGTTCATTAGACTTTATACTCCTCATAAACAACAAGCCACAACAATCAAAGTTACCCAAATTCTATGTATATTTTACAATCAATACCCCATTTTCTGCCCATATAAGGGAAAAACTAATTTACATTATTCACTACGTATTTATTTATCGCATGCTTTATTTGTTTAACTAATTATTAATCTAAAAGTTCTACAAACTATAAAATAATCCGTCTTCCATCTAATAAAAGATTAGTTCGATGAAACACATCGCGTGTCAGAGATTTGACAACAAACTCAACCTACATCTATTTTAAATTTCCAGGTGTCACAATCGACATTAATTAAGCAATAAACAACATAAAGGGCAATTGATGAATATTATCAGAGCCGGCTAATTAATAAAGCTTTCAATGTTACATACATAGTTTTTTATTAAATTTTGTTTACGGATTTCATTACTACCAAGTGAAACAATTATCATTATTTTTTTCAACGCACCGTTACAGACCCATAAGGGCACGTGTTAGTGAATGCAAACGGTCGAGGACCCAAAATGCTCTGCCGTCTGGAGCATTTTTTCGTTGATTATTTTTTATGCAGTGCATCAAAATGAGCACATCATTATTCATTCTTTGTTGGGTGAACAACAACTCGTTTTAATTACAAAAAATAAATATAAAAAAAATGAAAGCTACTGTTATCATAATTTGGACCAACGTATCGTAAATATACGCAAACACACCATATAAACCAAGATGAAATAATAATTATGTTCAAGTTCCTTGTTGCTATTTAATAATTGCCCATATTTCTTATTGATAAAAGTGGTGAATTAATATACTAATATAATATAAATAGTGCTTTAATAGCTAAATAATGTACTCGTTCATACTATAACATTAATTTATTTGTAATAGATATTGTGTGAATTCAAAATGTCGACCTGTTTAAATTCATTGTAATGATTGTCGAAAAATCTTCCATGAAAACTATGTCTCAATTGATTTGAGAAAATTAATACAGTATTCGCTGAGGTTAAACAATTAAAAGCTGAAAATGTGGAGCTAAAAAATCGGATCATTGACCTTCAATATCAACATTGATTGAATGACATTGATAATTGCTTCGTTAAAACTTATAAAAGCAAACGACCTAGTGCAATAAATAAGAGTGATCGTCAAATCAAATATGTGAAATTTGTGCGTAAAATAACAAAAGATATAAGTGCCAAGAAGCAGAAGAAAATACTAACAGGTGAGTATTGTGGATTTGACCCTACGAATAGAAGCTACATAAATAATAACATATCGCTAGCGCAAAGGGAACTATTCAAAGAGCCAATAACAGCAAAGACAGCAAAAAATTATAAGCATCTGTGGATTTCTGATGCTGGTATATGCATGCAGAAAATTGATGGTAGTGAACGGAAGATGATCAGAACTATTGAGGACCTTGGAAAGCTATAAATTATTTTTCATCTTTTATTATTGATATAGGTATATTGTACTTTACTTTTAACTAATATTATGCATACTTTCAGATCTTCTCTCTTCATCATCAACAATTCTTCCTCAGATGTACATTGTACTATAAGAGTTAGAATTTTACAACTAAACTATACCCGGGTATACTCGTATCTCTTATGATGGTTGCTATGACGGGTGCACATCTGATGGAGTTGTGGCTTTTATTAGTGAAAGTATGGATTGTCAAGAACATTCTTTTAATATGACCTCCTACGATGTGGTCAATGTGAAACTAAACTTATATAGTTGTATTTTCTGTGTTTTTTTTTCTTTTTATATGTTTAATTTTTGTGAGGTGAACACATTTTTCGATGAGATGTCGAATGTAATCTAATCGGTGATTTTAATATAGACATCATTAAGGAAAATTCCGTCACAAATTAATATTTAATATTGTTCGCTTCAATGGGAATTAAATCGATAGTTAATATGCCCACTAGATTTTGAGGAGAGTTGTCATCTTGCCTTGATCATGTTCTTATTAGACTAATACCTAATTGTATAATTATCTATGAAGCCGCTACATCAAACTATAATATTAACGATCACCACCTAACTTCTATATCAATAAATACTAGAACTTTTATCTCTAAAAATACTAATATAAAAAGGGTATCTCTGTAGTAAAGTTGATTATAAAAGGCCAGAATTACTTTTGAAGGTTTAAATTCGAATTTAGAGAACATTAAAATTCAATTCAATTTTAATATTACTGATGAAATTAACATTCTTAAGGAAATTAAGTATGGGTTTTTGTATAAAAATAAATTTGTTTTATGTATTATTAAAAAGGACCCACTGAATTTGGGTCACCCTGTTTTTGGTTTGATAGAACACATAATAGAAAATAAAGGTGAAATTTATATATTTTACCGTTTACTTAAAACAAACAATTAGCTTTAGTTTTAATCTTAATTCAAATGAAACCAAATTATAAAATGAAATCAATGCTATAGTATAAAACTGCTTATGCGAATATACATACCAATAGTACAAATAAGTTTATATACTTCCGAAATTGTACAATTAAGTTTTATTAAAATAATTTTATTAATCTAAAATAATTGGTCAGTGTTTAGCTTAAATGTTAATTTTTTAATAACTTTCATGCTAAAAACAAAAGAATTATTTTATTATTTTTTATTTATTACCGAAACAATTGTAATTATTTTCAAATATTTAAATAAACAATTTACATTTATTTAAATACTCCAAAAATCCTTTTTTATTTTATCACTTTCTAATGAAATATTTATTCGGTTTGGTGAATCACATGAACTTTTATTCGTGGGGTTTTGCACTAAAAAGGTTTTTTAAGTTATCGTTTTTTGGTAGATTCAATTATCTAAAAAATGTTTCTAAAAGTCTGTTGTAGGAGTGTACTTTTATATCTCAATGGTGGAAAACATTAACTTTTATCTGTGAGGTTTTACGCTAAAAAAGTATTTTTAATTTATCCTTTCTTCGTGAATTCAATTATCCGAAAATGTAACGAAAAAATCTGCTTCAGGGGCCCTATTCTCGAATTCCACATCCATTTTCCACATGTGGACAACTGTCAAAATTCATAAAAATTTAATTTTTTTCGGTACCAAGGGAATATTTCCGAATGGGTATAAATATGTGGAAAAAATTCCCCATATAGGAAAATGTCCATGCCGCATGTGTTTTAATTTTTGAACGTTTTTGTGTGAACTTTGACAGATGTCCACATGTGGAAAATGGATGTGAAATTCGAGAATAGGCCCCCAGGGGTGTACTTTTTTATCCATCAATGGAGTAAGACAACAACTTTCATCCGTGTAGTTTTACACCAAAATCATTTTTTTTAATTATCCTATCTCCGTAAATACAATTACAAATTACAATTAAATTTGTATTCGATCGGTGGGATATTATTTTACACCGATTCGGTGTCAGGGGAACCCCATTTTTTCTGTGTAATAAGAATTTCATAAAATTTAACATGTTCAATTTGTAGATTCAAGTTGAAAGTATTTTTGTCTGAAGAATATTCAAATACCGATCATATTCTAAGCGTGTGAAGCGCTATTGTGAAAACATTAAAACAACGTTTCTTATAGTTGGTAAAACTCTTAAATTCCATTTACTACATCGAAATTTGAATTTTTAAATTTGCACTTGTTTCGAAAAACTATTTTTATCTGAAATCCTATATTCAATAGGATAATCTAAATTTACCAATTTTTAAAGTAGAAGTTGAAATCAGGTGCTTGAAATGAGAATTAAAGAAGCTTAGGGAATTATAAAATTTGAAAATTAAGGCTAGGACTTACTTTGGAAATCTAGGACTAAAACCATTGTACAACAATGTGAAATAAAAAATTTCAAAAATATACATTTGAAATAGTTTAGGATTTTGGAAAATGAACAAAAGTTCTTTCTATTTTTCAATACCTTCGTAATCTATGAAAACTACCAAGTTTGGTTGATCTCAGATACTACAAAAGGTTGAAGTACGATCAGTTAATTGCGATCAATCACAAACCTTTCCGATTTTGCACACAATTTTCGGTATATCGGTAAATCTATACATTAATACACACATTTAAATGATTTTCTCACCAACAAAATCGTCAATGAACAAATTCATTTCATATAAGAATATTTTGACGAAACTAATCAAGTATTTATTGAAAGCACTTTGGAATTATGTTTTTTTTCACTGAGAAATGTTTTCATTTTATTACTTTCTTTTACTCTAGTAAAATAAAGTATAGTAATCATGAAAATTTCGGTCAGTCTGTCAGTCTGTCAGTTTGTCAGTCTGTCAGTCTGTCAGTCTGTCAGTCTGTCAGTCTGTCAGTCTGTCAGTCTGTCAGTCTGTCAGTCTGTCAGTCTGTCAGTCTGTCAGTCTGTCAGTCTGTCAGTCTGTCAGTCTGTCAGTCTGTCAGTCTGTCAGTCTGTCCGTCTGTCAGTCTGTCAGTCTGTCTGTGTCCTCTCTACAGCCCAGATGGTTTAACCAATCGAACTGAAACTTCAGATTTAAGGTTTTTTGATAAATTGGGAGGTCCCAGTGAATTTTACTCCAAATCGGCTAACCGGAAGTGTCTGTCTGTGTCCTCTCTACAGCCCAGATGGTTTAACCAATCGAACTGAAACTTCAGATTTAAGGTTTTTTGATAAATTGGGAGGTCCCAGTGAATTTTACTCCAAATCGGCTAACCGGAAGTGGCCACTCTCTTGGTCCAGAAAATTTATTTTGCAAATATCTTAAAAAGTATAAGGTTTACAAAAAACTACTTAATACAAAATGTTTCCAAAAATTAAAAACAAATAAAAATAAAAAATAAAAAATTAAAAAAAAAATTTAAAAATTTAAAACTTAAAAAAAAAATTTTTTTAAAAAATTTATAAAATAAAATAAAATTTCTCAAAATTCTCTGTTCGTAAAAGAAAGTCGTGTGTTGGAAACACCTCCATTTTTTTTCATGGAAATAGAATCGGCCCACGGTACTGTGAAAATTATATAACTTTGGTTTTTGCATTCAAAAAATAAGAATGGTTGACTAGATGTAAATGAAAAGATTTTTTTTCACTGAACTTTTTCATAGAACGAGAATTGATCCCCTGATAGTTCTGCTGCTTATAATATGTTTATTGCTAAGCTTAACAACTACATACAGATATGTATCAGAACAGTCACTACAACTTCAAATAATAAATCAAAAATGAATCTAAAATCATGGTTGACCCCGGATCTTTTAAAACGAAAAAGACTAAAAAATTGCCTTAGTTCTAAAGTTTCTAAGCATACCAGGCAATGCGAACTTGATTAGGAAATTGGTTAAATATAAATATATTCGGAAAGAGTGTGAGCAAGCCAAGAAGGTCTACTATATTTCCAAATTCTCTAATAGATTTGGTGATTTAAGATCTGCTAAACGGTAATAGCACATCACTGTAATAAAAATAATATGTTCATGTTCCGGCCTATCCCCGGGAAATTGAAGCAATAGTGAATGGTTTAAAAAACAAGGCATCTTCTGTAGCCCACGCTGTCAAAAATATTATCACTCCTACGTGCTATCTTATGAACAAAAGCCTAGAAGATGCTAAATTCCCGGTTGCGTTAAAATTGGCAAAAATTGTTCCTATTCGTAAAAAGGGTGAAATCAAGTTTTTATAAAATTACAGGCCAATAAGCCTCCTACCCAAATTCTCTAAAATATTGGAGAAGGTTTAACTTTTTTCCGATCAGCGTTTGGTTTTAGAGGAGGAAAGAGTACGGAACAAACAGGAGACAATTTATCACTAGTAATGGTGCGATTAGTGACACAACTGATTTAGAATTCGGTGTGCCTCAGTGATCCGTTTTG
Source organism: Tipula vernalis (assembly GCA_958295665.1). Lineage (NCBI taxonomy): Eukaryota > Metazoa > Arthropoda > Insecta > Diptera > Tipulidae > Tipula > Tipula vernalis. Next base: position 277,117,551 of record OY282559.1, read on the forward strand.
GGGCCAATTTTTTCCCTTATCTATAGAACTTGACTTTCTAATTGCTCGTTCATTGGGAAATCTGTAGCATTTTGCGGATGATGCTGCATTTGTCTATGGACCGACTAGTAATGAACAGCTGGCCGTAGCTATTAAGAAGGACTTAATGTTATTGAGGAAATGGTTTGATGAACACTTTATGGTTGTAAACCCAAAAACAAAGTTCATGTTATTTAGCTGGCGAAACCCACCTAAAAATAATGATTTTTTTGTTTTTTACCATTTTGGAATATGCACCAAAATTGCACTGAGAAAGATATACTTACAGAGATATCTAGTGATGCAGAGTACACTGCTATATCATAATGTAAAGGCATTTTATTAAAAATTAGAAATAAAGGATTTTTAAAAATTAAAATAAAGAAATTATGAATTATTTGACAAATTTTAGTACAATTTAAAATTTTTACCGACGATTTTTATACTGAATGAACTATTCTCCCCAGTGGAATAATAACTAAAGATTCGCTTTATGGTATTTATAACAATCATTCAATATTTTATATGAATAAGAAAGAAATAACAATAAAATATATCATTATAAGTATACTAATAACTATAATTTAATAATACTAAATGGCTTAAAACCTATATTTCAAATGATTAAGGGCTATCACATTTACATTTATCAACTTCCATGCTTCCTGTTATTTATCTCGTTTGAGAAAACATCGACAGTATTAAAAAAAATCCAGGATTTAAAATGTATTCCAATAAGATTTTAAAAACGGTAAATTGATCTATGTATCACTCAAAATTTTAAAAAAGTAATTGAATTAGGGTTTTTTGACTAGAGATCTATTCCATGTGCTAGTCACACTTTGTCATCATTGTTGACAATAGCCGAGATTTGCCCAAGAGAGTTGAGTGCACTTTTAATATATAATTTTGTAGAACTTTTATTAAAAGGACGATTCGTATGGATTAGGGCTTCTTAATTAGGTAATTTAGAAGCCTATTCCATGTGGTAGCCAAACCTTTGTCATTATTGTTGGCAATGGTCGAAGTTGGCTCTTGAGAGATGATTGCGATTTCAAAATATAATTTTGTGGAACTATTATAATTTTTATCAATCTCAGTATAATAAAGATACCTAATTTAGTACATGTAAAATTATCAGAATCAAAACCTTTTTTTAGCCAATTTCATCACCAGGAATGTTTAGTATAAATTCAAAATTTTCTTTAACCGTTGTCTCTTTATTTCAGAGTCAACATCATTGAAACGTAACTGTGTAGCCTGTGTAGTAGTTTTACACCATACTAAAATTGTACGAAAAATACGAAAAACGATCAAATACGATTATTACGAAAAATTGCCGAAAATAATAAACTATTTGGTTATCGAAATTAAACTACGAACCAAGTTTTCAACATTATCTGTAGCACACGGAATAGGACTCAAAATTACCTAGTTAAAGAACCCTAATCCATACGAATCGTTCGTTTAGTAAATGTTCTACAAAATTATTTTTTTAAATTGCACTCAACTCTCAAGGGCCAATTTCGGCCATTGCCAACAATGAAGACAAAGGTTTGGCTAGCATATGTAACAGGCCTCTAAATTTCCTAATTAAGAAACCCTAATCCATATGAATCGTTCGTTTAATAAAAGTTCTATAACACTATTTTTGGAAATCGCACTCAACAAACAAGGACCAATACCGGCCATTACCAACAATGATGGCAAAGGTTTGGCTAGCACATGGAATAGGCTTCTAAATTATCTAATTAAGAAACACTAATCCATACGAATCATTAGTTTAATAAAAGTTCTACAAAATTATTTTTTGAAATCGCACTCAACCCTCAAGGGCCAATATCGGCTATTACCAACAATGATGACAAAGGTTTGGCTAGTACATGGAATAGGCTTCTAAATTACCTAATTAAGAAACCCTTATCCATACGAATCGTTCGTTTAATAAATATTCTACAAAGTTATTTTTTAAAATTGCACTCAACCCTCAAGGACCAATATCGGCTATTACTAAAATTATATGTACATACAAAATTATTTTCTTTGAAATCACACTTTAACTTTAAAATACCATAATTATACCGTTTTTTTTATGAACAATTAAAAAATAAATCAATTAAAATTACTTTAATTTCAAACGATCAAGAATTTGCAATGTTTTTTGATTTGTTTTAATTTAATTAAAGCTTGATTTTTAAAAATACTTTTCTAAATACTACTCAATTGTTTGAAATAACACTCAATTTTCCTAAAAGAATTGGTTTTAGCAGTGTAATACCATATTACTAATACATTGATAAATCTCTGGAATGCCTGGAAAACTTCACACTCGTGTCCCTTTGAGGTTCTCCGAGTAGCATATTTTTCTTTAATTCAGCCTAAATTACTGGCTATATTGTTTAGGGGAAGGAGGGAGGGGCATTTACGTCAGCACAATTAAACCTTTATTAAAAGGTCAGAAGTTTGTAATCCGAACTATGAACTTTAGTAAAAAACGTGATAGTAATCATTAGTTATTTAAGGCTAATCATACAGTACATTTACGTATTCTTTAGATTTATAAGGTGCTTAAAGAGATCTTTCTTAGGAGTGGTTCAAAAAAATCAAATATGATTTGCGGGATAACCGATGTGTTTTTCCCAGTTCTAGGAAAGAACATTTTAGAAGGCATTTCTTGGCTCTAGCACCAAATATATATATATATATATATATATATATATATATATATCAGTGGCGTAGTCTGGTTTTCGGAGGTAGGGAAGCACTTGACATGGGGTAACTCCAATTTTGATCCAATTCGCTAAAAATTATTCAATTTAGTACAACACAACAATTAGGTACCAAGACCAGGGTTGGGATTATGTAAGCATTACGAGTTTCGAGTTTCGCACGCGATTATCTAAAACTTTCCGAGTTCTCGTAATTGCGACTTGTTGTTCTTTTACTCGTACATCTTTTTAAGTACGACAGACAACTCGTTATGATTAAAAAGATTCTTTTTAAAGAAAAGAAAAAAGATTATTTTTAAGCGTTTTGTCGCAATTTCAAGAAACTCGAAACTCGTAAAGCTTAGTGTCACTATTCCGGGCCTATTCCTGAACACATAATTATCTATTGACAATTATGCCAATTTGATAAAAATGATACACAATTTTACGTGAAAATGGTATTCTCGTACATAAGTGCAAATTGGACTTCTTAACTAGAAAATTGTAGCAAATTAAAATATATGGTATTTTGTAGTAGATTCCTTTAAAACTGCTAAATTCAAAACAAAAGTTCGTTTTTGAGTGGAAAACAAACGAAAAAGCACGTTTCGACAGTAACTATATGGTTATTGCAGGATTCATAATATTGTGTAGCGTTATACACCACTTTGGTGTTAAAGGATACGAAATTCAGAATATTCTCAAATTTCACAATATTTTCACAGCATTTATGTTTTCAGGAATAGGGCGGCCCCTTGTTTCCGGAGGAATTGCGAATTGAGAATTGATTTATTGTGACTTTTTTAGACTATTTTGGAATTATGTTTTCCAAGGCATACTGTGGCACTCAATTGCTTTTATTTTCCAAATTTTGGGAAAAATAATTCCATTTCACAACAATTTTGTTGTTTATTATTCCCTAAAACTGTTGTGGGTAATTACTTAGTAAGCAGAAATGTTAAAATGGAATTGGTTTTTCCAAAATTTGAAAAAATACCAATCGCCACAGTAGTTTGAAAAAATAATACCAAAATAGTCGAAAAAAATCATAATAAATCAATTCTCAATTCCCCGGGAAAACCAGAATAGTGCCACAGGGGGCTTATGGTGAATTCAACTCGACCATATTCGAGTCTTAGAAGTATTAGATTCTTATTTGAATTAATTAGATTCGTTATTTTCTTATTGAAATCACATTCGAATCTTGTATTTCGAAGAGTCGAGGACGTTCGAATCGAAATCACAAATAGTCCTCAGATTAAAATTATAGTGTGCAGTTTCACTGATATATTTTATTTATTTCTATAAAATCATACAAATAATAACCAGTAAATGTGCCAATAAGAATAAAAATTTAAAAGAATCCGCAAATTCATCATCGTAAGTATCATTCTCATCGTAAAAACGCAAGCAAGTTCCTGCATGCTCAAAAAACAAACCACAAGCAATTTTTTTTGCAATAATATCAAAATCTTTTCGCATCTTTGTACTTTCGATAAATCAGGCACACAAAATATTTAAAAAAAACGAATACAATGGAATCTGTTTTTAACAAACTCCAAACAGCTTAACGTAATTTTTAATATTTCGAATTTAGTTTCGCAACGAATTTTCATTCGTTAAAATGGAAAATCCTCTGTGGTTATAAACTCTCTGTGGTTAAATCGGTTACAACGAAATTTTAATTTTAGTTTCAGATTTTTTAGATCAAAAAAATTTTAATTATTTATTTAATAAAATTATTGACCTTCGTCCACATAATAATTAAAATTTCCTTCTATTTCGATTTTAATAACGTTTGCAAAAAAAAATAAGTGATGACAATGACACTCTTTGCGGTAATGTATTTATTTGAATTGCGTGAAGTTAGCTAAACTAAAACTAATCTGAGAAATCAGAATATTTTTACAAATCAAAAAAATCAATCTAATTAGTACTCAGATTGATCAGATTGATTAGGTCAGAAATAAGATACACAGCATAAATCTACTATATTACATACAGAAGATCAAAAAGAGACAGAGTACTGGTTACAAAAACACAGTAGAATGAAAGAAGTTATTTTTGTTTATGCTGTGTTTCTTATTTTCGATCTAATTAATCTGATCGATCTGAGTACTAAAAAGCTACAGCTATTGATAAATGACAATTTTTCGTGACTGTACTAAAATTTTAACTGATATAAAATGACAAATTTTAACTGCTATTATATTGTCATTTGGTTAAATTTAACAATTTGTCAGGCAGGATAAATTTAACAAAAGCTATATAATGATAAAACATTTTAACTGATTTATCTGATCATTTTACAGTAGTTAAAATTTTAGTACAATGTCATACAAAATTGTAATTTATCACTTGATCTTTACTACATAAATACATAACGAAATACAATAAACAAAACTAATGATACTTCCCGCTTGAATGTTATTAATTACATAATATTAATTACCAATTACATAATATTCCACAATTTTTGTTTTTCTTACCCATATGTTATTTTCACATATAAATACAACACATACAAAACATATCAATATCTCATTCTAAGTTGTGAATTATTACTCGCTCTTATACGTTTTCATACATTTCCTTTTTCTGATTTCTTTATACATACGTATTAGGGGGAAGGGTGCGATTATGTATCTCTCGTACTAGGAGTTACGAGTTTCGAGAACTCGAAATAGGTTTTTCAATCATTACAAGTTGTCTGTCGCACTTAAAAAGGTGTACTATTGAGTAAGCATATTAGCATTTTGAGTTAGAATTGAAGGGAATCAGTGCTTCCCTTGCTTCCAAAGAAGCTACGCCTCTGATATACTCGTATATATATATATATATATATATATATATATATATATATATATATATATATATATATATATATACATATATATATATATATATATATATAGATACATAAACTATCAGCAAATATAAAGTCCATTACATGCACCAGCCTTTTTTTAAGATCTGTGAAACAATGGATCCTTTTAAAAATGTGGAAGAATTTTTGATTGTAATGAAGTGACCAAATAATTTATGTTTCTGTAATAGTTTTAGGGTTTATTTATTGTTGTTTTTACTTAAACAATGTATTTATGCTTTGTTTTTTGTGGTTATTAAGCATATTCTAAATTTTTTGGGCTACTTGCATATTCTGCTCAAGATATTGTAATTTACGAACGAATTATGCAACAAGCTTTTTGGAACCCAACATAGTTATAAATTGTGTGTATATTATTGTTTGATGGTTGTTTTAAAATTGACTATTTAGTAGTCACCGGTCCAACCTATAGCTTTTTATGTATTATTGTTTATTGCAATATTTTTTGTATAATTCTATTTTTGTATACTTATTAGTTAATATAATAAAAATGTAAGAAAAGATTTAAAAAATTAAATTAAATCAAAAAAAAAAAAAAAAAAAAAAAAACTTGTATATTTTTTTACGGCTTAATGATCCTCACCACTAAGAATGATTTTACAATATTACATTTTTAACAACGGGAGGCTATCTGTGATTTTATTCGAAGGCAGATCTGGTTGCCGTATGCAGAGGTTATTTCCTTTTTTTTTTGGCTGATAGTTTAAAGCTACACTTTTTCTTGGTGTCATGTTTCTTTTTGATGTTTTTAAGAAATTTTATACGATACGATATTTGATTTGAATAAAATTGGATTTGATAGTAGCTTTAGTAGTGGAAGAATTGTGAATATGTACATGTTATACATTTATGAATCATTCTTCTTATTGTTGTTTAATATAAAAAAAAATCATTGTAGATAATTGTAATAATTGTAGTCAATACGTGAATCCAGATCATCAGAAAGGTAACAAATAAAAGGACAAAGTTATTAAACGTTGGACTAAGTGGCAATTAAATTACTGCTTTAACCAGCCCTTTACTGGGCAGGGTAAATAGTTGGAGGAGAGTTTTCTATCGGAGTTTTCGGTTCGTTTTCCTGTCCTTGTCTGTTTTTCGTACTCCATTTTTAATCGACTCTTCTTTTTTAAAGTTGTTTTTGTTCTACTTGTGAGTTAAATTTTGAAGTAAAGGTGAAATTTGTTTTTTAAGGAATTATTAATGAATTATTTTAAGTCAATTACATCGCTCGCATCGCTTCTGCTGATAGTTCCACGTCCACCATAAATGTTTCAAATTCTGTTTTGGTTAACTTAATTCGTTGAGTTAGTATAGCATCGATGAATGTTTTACAGCGAATTAATAAATATAGATAAAATCTCGTAAAACTAAATATGTATATTAGCTCTGTTCATTTTGTGGGGTGTTTTTTATCTTTTTTGTGCTTCACCTGGGATCGGTTCCGTATCTAAAAAAAATGATTTTGCCCACTTAAGGAAATTTTTTGGATGTAATTTAGAGGTTGCCACAGTCAATTTTTACTAAACATTTTGAAGTAGGCGCTTGTCGTGATTTGTGGTCATGGTCATTTCAAATTCTTTGTTTTGTTCAAAAAGTTTTTCGACAATATGAGTAGAAAATTTTGGTTACTTGGTTCTCCCGTAGAATCATTTGCTGAAATCAAAGAATTGTCAAAAAATAGTGATGTTTTGCGCCTCTTCTTGTTTTATCATATGCGTGAAAAAAGAACAATTTCTGAGAGTGGGAACAAAACAGTGGCTGCAACAATCGGGATCTGGAAGAAACTTGATTTACCAACAGCTGAACACCGGAACATGGTTACAAAATTCAAAAAACTCCACAAGTCTTGGTATAATTTGAAAAAGCACAAAAAATTAGCTTCTTCCAAGAAAACGGAATTCGTAAACAGTTTGTCATGTCTTTTTAACGTGGGTCATAAAGACATCGCCATTCGTTTAGCAAACTCACCGAAACTTTTATGTTTTTATAATTGTAATAAAGACAATAAACGGTGCTCATACGCTGCACAATTCAATGCTGAATTCGGGAATAACTCTTCAGTAGAAGCACAAGCCAGTGTAAGTCAGATTAGATGTGAACGTTCAGGACCCAGGATTATCGAAATGTATGAAGAATAAAGCAGTGAATCGAGTTCCTCGCCTGAGAGTTCTTATTGCCCGTCACCTGAACTCAAGAAGAGACAGATCGCCAAAAAAAAGCCTCTGAATTCATTCGTTTGTAATACTGCCGATCGCGCAAAATTATCAAATGGTCAAATGGCATACGTTGTCGGAACAGCGGCGTCTGCCTTCGGCCATTCGATAGACGAGATATCTTGCTCTGTGAGCACAATTAGAAGACATCGTATGAAAGAACGAGTAGAATTATCACGATCTATAATAGAGGGATTTTACCCAAATAGTTTTTTAACAATTCATTGGGATGGAAAAATTATGGACTATAACGAACAGCGGGGAAAAGTGGATAGAATGGCGGTCATTGTTACTGGGTTTCGGATCGAGCAAATTCTTGGAATCCCAAAGATACCGTCAGGAACAGGTGAAGTCATGGCGGACAACTTAAATAATTTGATTCAAGAACACAAATTAGCTCGAAATATAAATGCGATGTGTTTTGATACGACTTCAAGCAACACTGGGCGTTATAAGGGAGCTTGCTTACGTTTGGAAAGACTTTTGGGGAAAATACTTTTTTATTTCGCTTGTAGACACCACGTTTTGGAGCTCATAGCATCGGCTGCATTCAATAATTTATTTGAAAAGTCAACTGGCCCAAATATCCAACTATTTGAGAGATTTAGGAAGGAGTGGGATTCTGAAGGAATATCCCGAGAGGAGTATAAGTCAGCAATCCTGGACGACCAATTGAGAGATTGTGTGACAGAAATAAGACGTCAAACAAGGCTCCTTGTAGAGCACCTGAAATTTAATCATGCTCAAGCAGATTACTCGGAGTTACTGCAACTTTGCCTATTATTTGTCGGTGAAGATCTGAATCCTGGGATTGTTATTCGCCCGCCTGGTGCTGTTCATCGCGCTCGATGGATGGCCAAATTGATTTACTCATTAAAAATATACCTGTTGAGAGATAAATTTTTTTTGGAACCGACAGAAGTCCATGCCCTACGAGAATTCAATTTTTTCATTGTCAAAATTTATGTTCGATACTGGTTCCAATGTGAGAGTGCCCGTTTCGCGCCATTCAATGACCTATGCCTACTTAAGGAGCTCACTAATTATAGAACGATAAATGAACAAATTTCTCTGGCAACAGTTAACCAATTTTCAAAACACCTTTGGTATTTGCACGAGAGTTTGGCTGCCTTATCATTTTTTGATGACAGAATACCTAGATCGATGAGAATGAAGATGTGCGAAAAATTGAGAGCAGTCACCGTACCTAATGAGGGGAATAAATTTTTAAAACCTAATAATCGTGACATCCATAGCTATCAAATTCACGATTTTATAAATGCAAATACGAGAAACTTTTTTACTAGCTATGATATTAATATGGAATTTCTGAATTCTGACCCGGCATCCTGGAAAAATTGCGCATCTTATCTTCAAGCTCGTGAAAAAATTTCTGAACTAAAGGTCGTCAATGATGTCGAGTGAAGAACAACAACAGTATTTGTACAACACCGTAGCTCACCATATGAACGTTTGTGCGAGTAATAAGAAAGAAGATTTGAAATTAGGATTTGAATCTGCGCGTATTCTGTAATTTAGTTGAACAAAAACTGTTATTATGAGAAATAATTCAAGAAAAACTGTTATTACTAAAAATAATTCAAGAAAGACTTTTATTATTATTAAAAACAATTGTTATTATTTTAAAAAATTATTATAAAAAACAATAATTTTTTCGTAATTTATTACGATAGTTTGTGAAGTTTCAAACACTGGTTGAAACATCGTTTGTTTGTTCTTCTTGTCATAATTTAAGCTTCAATATTTTTTATTGTAACTTCAATAAAGTTTCTTGTAAGAAACCATTGTCATCGGACCGGATTTACCAAATAATCGGCCATAAGTTTCGAGTTAATAGGAAGTGGGGTCGTCATTTCTAATTTTTCATGAAAAATTGACTGTGGCAACCTCTAAATTACATCCAAAAAATGTCCTTAAATGGGCAAAATCATTTTTTTTAGATACGGAATCGATCCCAGATGAAGCACAAAAAAGATAAAAAACACCCCACAAAATGAACAGGGCTAATGTACAGCCTTGGCCAAAATTATAAAGCACCCCTCCCAAATTGCAGTATCTACAAAACGAATGAAGACAAAAATTAAAACTCAATATTTTTAGGAAATACTTTTTATATTTTATTAATTTTAGTATTTTGTAGGTCCTCTTTTGGCTTTGATGACAGCCAGGACTCTTTTATTCATCGACCGTATTAATTTTACGCAGGTATTTCTCGATATATTTTTCCATTCCTCTGTCAGCGCACGTTTGAGGTCTTCCTTTGAAGTCATACTGCGATCCTTGATTTTTTTTTAAAATTGACCACAAATTTTTAATGGGATTTAGGTCTGGTGACTGGGCGGGCCAGTCCATGACTCGAATTTGTTTTTTTCGAAACCAACTCATCGTAACGCGGGAAGTATGGCAGGGGGCATTATCCTGTTGATAAATTATCGAAGAACTATCCGTTTCCCCAAAGATTTGCCGAATTGAGGCATTCAATGCAGCCTCGAGGACGGTAACATAGTTGGTACTGTTCATCGGACCCTCACAAAACAACAGTTTTCCCACCCCTGATGATGCCATACAACCCCACACCATCAGTTTACCCCCTCCATGCTTTACGGTAGGCACTATACAATCAGGATTGTATGCTTCCCCGACTCTTCTCCTTACGATGGTTGCGCCAGGAGTTCCAAAAATCTATAAGAATTCCATCAAATTTAACATAAATTTCTCTATTAATTCTTTTAAAATACATAGCACAATTTTTTAATATTTATTTTTTATATTTACCTCAAAAGTAGATTCATCTGACCAAACAACTCTCGCCCAATCCACGTCATTCCAATGTTTGTGTTCTCGAGCCCATCTCAAGCGACTTTTTATGTTGGTAAGTGAGAGCAAAGGTTTTTTTCTTGCTTTACAACCTTTCAATCCAGCTTGCAGGAGCCTTCTTCTAACTGTCCGTGCCGAAATGTGAGCTTCTTGTTCTGTTAAATGCTCTGCAGCTATCTCAGCAGATGTTTTTCTTCGGTTTTTGAGAGATTTTCGCACAATTTGTCGATCGTCTCTTACCGAAGTGATACGATTTTTGCCTGAGCGTAGTTTATAGGCATAGTCCCCGGTCTCTTTAACCCTTTTCAATGTAGATTGAACTGCTCCACGAGAGCATTTTAATTTTTGGGATATTTTAATTTGGCTTACACCCTGGGAATCCAACAACACAATTTGTGCCCTTATTCCTTCACTGAGTTGGCACGCTTTAGGCATAATTATCACAAACACACTTTTTTTCTCAAAAAACTTACGAAAACTCTTTTTGATTTAAAACACTTTATGTGAAGACTGCACACGATCAAATACAAAACTAAAATAAAAAAATTTTACGACGCTACAACTTCTTGTTAAGAACCTAAAACAAAACAAAAATTGGTGATTTTCAATAATTAAGGGTCGCATTCGGTGGGATGACTCGTTCGTTAACACCCATTGTTTAGAAAGACATAATATTAATATATAATGCTAATAGATAGGGGTGCTTTATATTTTTGGCCAAGGCTGTATATACATAATATATTTTTTATTCTTTTTTGTGAGTTAATTTTTGAAGTATAGCGAGGAACTGCACCACACAACGCCCCGCAATCACCTCGATACATTCTTTTGTCAAGGACTCCGTTCTCTCTGTTCCTCTCGCCAAAAGGTAGCTCAGGTAGCAGCGGAGGGGATCTGCACAGAATTACTGTTGACATTCCGCGGGTTTAGAACTGACACCACAATGAATTACGGCAGGATTCTAGCACCTACCATCTTCCACCTCATCTTATTATAACAATAAATAACATTATATACAACATAATACAATAAATTAACATTTTTTTTGAAAATATGTAGAGAACTGATATTTTTCAATTCTAAAGGTAAACTGTTCGAATCGATAATCAGGTTTAAACTTGGTAGATCCGCATCAAAAATTGTGAAAAGCCTTTCTAAGTATTCTTCTGAATGATAGATCAAAATATAAAAATGATGGACAGGACAGCAAGTTTAACCGAATACGTCAGAATAATGGTTAGTAAAGAAATCTAAATCAATTTAAAAAATGTTGTGGACATTTTTATAATTAATTATAAAGTTCACTAAAATTTGCATTGTTAATAAAATTTGCCTCTAAAGGATAAAATGTTCATCACGAAGTTAGCTACATGAGGTGAGTTATTAATTAACGTAACGTGTTGGTTACTATGTTCTTAAACGTAAATCTACGGATCAGGTTTTCTTATAGTCACTTTATGTTGGTAACTTGGCATTTTTCTTCGAATAATTCAACTCATTTAGCTATGTTCGTGGTGCAAATTTGTTCATTAAAAATATATCTCGTACATACCTATGCACCTTAAGACCCTGTTAAAGTTAGCCGAAAGTAATAAAATGTCGGTAATGCAGATAGTGTCTGAGCTATCTCAGCCGAAAGATACAAGCCGACATACTTCAGACGAAACATATTTCATGTAAAATGAAAAATTGTCAAAATAACCTAAAAACTGGTATTTAAATATAGTGATTTTTTGGCTGAATAGAAGCTTATTTTGGTTTGTAACTACTTGCGATAAGAGCTACATGTTAAGTTTCACGAGAGGGGCATAATATAAAATTTAAAAATTGGTATAAATTAAAAGTTTAAAATGTCAAGTCTGGAAAGTATTTCAATTAGTGTGTCTGGCCAATAGTTACCCCTAGCAAAATTATCAACTAGTGTGCCATAGTTGAATTTAAACAAATTTTTAAATTTTATATTTGCCTCTACTCATGAAACTTAACGTGTAATCCGTATGGTAGGGGCAGTGACAAATTAAAATAACCCTCGTATGTCGCCTGGTAACTTTCGGCTGAGATAGGCAGGACACTATCTGCATTTCCAATATTTTTACTTTCGACTAACTTTAATAGTGTCACCTTAAGGCCTTTTGAAAGTTAATAGTTTTCTACAAACGTACGTATCTATTATAATTTAGTTTCGACTTCTGATGACTTATGTCATCAATACTATGTGTTTACGAAGGACTTAGTAATATTTACGCACTCGGTATGATAAATTTTTGATTGATCACATGAATTGATATGAAAACAACAAAATTGAACAAATAAAAATCAAAACTAGAAAACTTTTTACAATATGTACTTAAGCAGTTCTAGTTGTTATAAAGAAGAAATATTTATTTTTGGTATTAAATAAGAAATATTTAATTGCCCTCTCATATCTATTTACCTAGAATCAATGAGACACGTAAATAACATAACAATTTATTATTAGAATAATTCAAGTCGAAGAATACTGCACTATTGGAAGCAGATTGTAACAATTCCCCGCAAGTCACATTAAACTAAATTTAAAGGCAAAATCGGTAGAAACAAAAGTCACACACAAAACTATGGTTTCAAGAAATCAAATGTTAAACTTAAAACATTTTTATTTTATATTCATATTCCGTGATTTCATTAAATGTTTAGATAATAAAAAAAGGATTCAATCGATATTTATAATATCGATTACAGTTTGTATTATTCTATCAAAATTTATTTTATTATTATTATACACTTAACTGTTGTACGTCCTCGCTTATGCGATGTAATCCATAGTCATTAAATTATATATAAAAGTTAGACGGTGGGCGGTAATTCGCGGGTGAATAATTCATAAATACGAACAGAGAAAAATAGAAAAAAAAAAAAACGAAATTATATTATTGCGGTTATCTGTTATAGATAAAAAGCATTTGTATTTTTTTAATGGATTTTATCGGAAAAATAATTTTATTTTGATTGGTTGTAACCAAGAACATTATTCAGACAATACACGAATTTTGGTTACCTATTGACCGTTTTGTTATTTCAAGAACAATTGTCTACAATTGAATGTTATACTAAATGAAAATATCCGTTACCTAAAAGGTCACTTAACTCTTTTAAATTTTAATGAAATTCGGTCGGAAAGAAAATGGGCAAGAGTGTTTTAATTAAACATTTCTGAAGTTTGCGAAAATATAGTGTTTATTGTGCTAGGTAGGTACAGTAAAAAGGCGAAAACCATAGTTACGAAATACCTCATTTTGTGTAACGAGTGGGATAAGTCTTTAAGTCGATGGAATTTCAAATTACTTTCAACTTTTATTGTAAATCAGGTGTAGAAATGATGTTACTACAAACAAATGTTACTACTAGTTACAATTTGAGAAATGTTCAGTTTATTCGTCTTCAGAGATTTACAATGACAAATTTTCAAAATTCACTTTTAATTCTTGCTCCGAAAATCTTTAATAACCTTCCAGTTGAATTGAGTGATTGTCGGAAACTTAATAAACTTTCATCTGGCTTAAAAATATTTTTATTTAGTGACTGAAGTGTGAATGGTTTGATGCATTTTCAAGTGTAGTTTAATTTTAATGTATTATCGCATTATTGTTTAAATTTTTAGTTTCATTCATTTACTAATCACCACTGCATTGTGACTATCCAAATATTGTATTTTATAAAATTAAATCTATTCATTTTGTCTTAAAGACACCCAGGGAAAAATTGTTTGAATTTGGAAGCTGTATTAACCATAGAAAAATATTTCTTCGAAAAGTTCGACATTTAGTCGAAAAACAAATCAACAAATTTATATTACTCCTTTTTCTTAAAATGACTCCGCGCAATGCTTTGACTTCAAATTTTGTAAACAGGGTGATGATGGATTGAGAAAATCTGTTTGGGAATTTTCTCTTACACTGCAGCTCCTTCTATTCTAGACTTGAATGGACCTAAAAGCTAACACAAACTGTTTATTACTAAAATCTATCTTCGTACAAAATTTCGACCAAAACTATCATTATTTGTGAGAATGGGAGGCAAAACAAGAGTAATACAAATATATAACTGGAAGGACAGGACGGAAGGACCGACATGACATTTTTTTAATCGATATTTTTGAGTCTTGGTAACGTAACCTAATTCGTCGAGGAATGTGAAAACCTGCAACAAAAATTGTTATAGTGGGAAAGTAAAAATATTTTATATAGGCGTACAATTTCGGTTAAATCATTAAGAAATAAACTCAAAACTGAAAATTAAAATTTGAATTTCCATAGAAATTAAGTTTTCATTAATGAAATTTATATTCTTAAAATTATCGAAATTTGGTGGTTTTTAGAACCTTTAAATTCTTTAAATTAGTTAACTTTTTGAAATTTTTGAAATTTATTTTACAAACTTATTTAAATTGCCTTATTGTGTGTTGGTGTTGATTAAACTTTGAATCTATTTTTAATCCACTTCTTTTGAAAGGGTACTTTATAAAAAATTGATGAGTGTACATTAGAGATATGAAAGTTTTTAATATTTGACATTTTTGGAGACTATCAAAAACTACATTTTATAAAAGATTTACAAAAAATTGTTTGATACCAGTCAAGTCAAGGTGGGTATTTGCTGAGGACAGTCATTCATGGTATCATCTCACATGGAGTAAAATAACATAACAGAAATTTTATCGTAGCAGAATACGGGATCAAATCTATTTACATTAATAAATTGTTTTATTGTCGAATAACACTAATCATATTGTTTAATTTTAATTTTAAGCCATATCAAGATATCCAGCATGGAGTATTTTGATATATAACACAAGAATAATTCATGTATGTACATAACAAAATACTCGAAATGTTGCTTGTTGATGATGTTATATATTTTGATTTCTTAAAATCTAATTTAAACAAAATGATTTGTGTTATTCGACAATAAAACAGTTACTAATATAAACAGATTTTTTGAATAACAATTAATTATAACAAAACTATAACCATACCTGATTCTATACCATAATTATTATTGTTGGCAACAAAGGTGATTCCAGTATTGTGACTAAAAATAGAAAAATAAATAATAGACCAGGGCAGTTACACGTCGAAGATACCAGTACTCAAATATTGTATACATCCAAAATATTTTAATTTTTTCGCTTTTTATGACTTTTGTAACGATTAGCATTTTATTTCTCAATGCACTGTTACAAGCCTTTAAGTAAGGCCCCACTTTTTCTTAAAAAAAAACTCGGTCAATCTTTCTTTACACTTGCAAAATAATTCTGTGCACATGCCCAAAGTACCTGGTATTGCATCAAAACATAGGAAGTTATTTAAAACATTTTCCTGGGTTTTCCTATACAATCCTACCAACGTTTGGAGAATTATTACTTTCTTTTTTTTCATCTGGCCACATTATATTTTAATGGTTTAATGACCGTTCCCACCAAGAATGATTTTTTTGATTGATCGTTGAAATATTTTAATATTTTTTTTTCTCGTAATTGTTACCCACGTGTGAAACGCGAGTTGTTCAATGGCTTGTTAATTGAAATGGGAAGATGTCCAAATATTTGATACTCTTTTCGTTCGGTACTCTGGACAATTCGTTGGTATAGGTATGGTTAGGGTGGCTAGTCACAGCCTGGAATCAATCAATCAGGTTAACACTGCCAAAAAATATTGGGTTCGTGTTCCAGTTCAAGTAAAATTAAATAAAATAAAAGAATAAATTTCCGTAAATTTCCATTTACGAGTAAGTGAGAGCCAAATTTGAAACCGAATTTTGATTTGGTTCGGATTCGGATTCACAAAATTATTTAAAAAAAACCCATATGGAGTGGGTCTGAACCCGGTTCGGGTTCGGTTCAAATCCCTGCATTAAACAGATATTTCAACAACTTATTTTTTTGACGTAAATGGAACTCTTCAACTGTTGCAGGACGAATTCGTAAGTATGGTATTGCTTTCTTTTACTCTAGTAAAATAAAGTATAGTAATCATGAAAATTTTGGACCTTGAGATTTTTAGAGATTTATTTGTTTTGAGGTCCCCTGAGTCCGAACAAGTGGGTTTCGAAATGGTGTCTGTCTGTCTGTCTGTCAGTCGGTCAGTCTATCAGTCTGTCTGTGTCCTCCCTACAGCCCAGATGGTTTAACCAATCGAACTGAAACTTCAGATTTTAGCTTTTTTGATAAATTGGGAGGTCCCAGTGAATTTTACTCCAAATCGGCTAACCGGAAGTGGCCACTCCCTTGGTCCAGAAAATTTATTTTGCAAATATCTTAAAAAGTATAAGGTTTACAAAAAACTACCAAAAACAAAATGTTTCCAAAAATTAAAAACAAATAAAAATAAAAAATTAGAAAAAAAAATTAAGAAAAAAATAAAATTTCCCAAAATTCTCTGTTCGTAAAAGAAAGTCGTATGTTGGCCACACCTCAATTTTTTTCTAATTTGGTTTAACTTAGAGTCGCTCGTTTCTTATTGAAATCAAATACGATTCTAATATTCTCGAATTTGTATTGTATTCAGAAATAACCACTGGATCGGGGGTGTATAACTTCTTAAAAATTATTCAAGTGAATTTAAAACAACTATTAAATAAGTTTAGATTCTTTTTATAAATCCTAATTTCATATTAATGGTTCTTGGGCTCACCAAACACTATTGAAGCGGATCTTTAAATTAAGAGCCCAATCAATGGGAGAATATGACGGCTTATTCAAATTTTTGTAGACATCTCTTACAGTACCTGTTAATATCTCGCATTGAAATATTTTTTGGTTGAATGAATCTTTTTTAAATTACGAGGATACAAAATTTCATTTGGTATTTATAATTATAAAAGTTAATTTCGTATTTTTTAATGCATAACAAACAGACACCTCTTTATGATTTCCTGTTATTGGCCGTCAAATCTACGCTAGAATAAAGATCTTGTATATTTTAGCTTTGCAGATCAATAGGCCTTTCTCAAAGGACCAAGCGACATATTTGTTTTAAAGAAAAAGCAAGCATACATTTTACTACGGTTAGTCTTCTTTGGCCCCCAAAGCCTAAACTGAACATTATAATTGGTTCAGGGGAGTTTTGTAAAATTCGAAAATTTGAGTATGAGTCCTTACGGCATTATTTCTCGCTTAGATTTTCGCAGGTTTGACAATATTTCCTGTTAATGCCCCTTGAACGCTTTTCCAGAAGAAATTTCGGGATGTGCAACAATACCTTTTACAGGAAATCAAGGCTATTTCACGTTTAGAAGCGGATGTACAGCAGTCTGAGTTGGAAATATTTTTAACACCGACAAATAGCTTGTTTGGGGCAATTAATCTGGCTATCTAGGCTGGTGTTGGTGATTAGTATCGACGCGCTCATTGAGACAAAGGATGGAAAAGATAATGAAGCGGGAGAGGTGAGAGAAGAAGAAGCAGAGATTGAAGTTGAGAAACTTGAAGGGGAGAAGGTAGTAGGTAGGTAATGAAGATAAAAAAAATAGAAGAGGGTGAAGCAGAGATTGGGAAAGTAGAGGTTGAGGAAGAAAAGTATGAGGTAGAACAGGAAGATGGAAAGGAGGAGCAAGAAATATATGAAAAGGAGGAGGAAACAGTAGATGAAGAGGAGGAGATTGAAGAATTGGTCACATGGGTTAATAAAAAACCTTGTTCAGTTAACATACGCAACATACTCAAATCTCATAATTTAAGGGTTCAATTATTGGATGAGACTTGTTTGAATTTTACTGTTATAGAACTGCTGTTTATATTTTTCGAATTAATAATTTGTATGAAAAATTAAATTTTGCATAGCCATTGTATACAATAAATAACAACTTTCCTCTTACAAGAACCTCTGTTTACCATAACTAAGGAAAGCTTCACAGTATTTCATGCTTTTGGTATCATGAAATGGGTTATTCCCGTTCCGCTATTATTGCTCGGACATGGGAAGGTCTTGAGCGATAATAAACCGTTAGATAGAAGAAATAATAGAGATTTAGAACAAATATGAATGTTTCTGGTGAGTTGTACTCGAGCGAGCTTTCCATCTTTATTTGTACCTCGACAACGGATAGGCGTATTTTAATAGGACAAACACCGTTACTCGCGGCTTAATGTGTTCATTTTAAAATGAAGTACAAAACTTTCCCCCATCACAATAAGCATTCCCATTCTAGACCATGCAAATAATTGACTTTTGATATAATCCTAAAATTATTAACTGGGGAAAATAAATTGCGAAACTTCCACAGAAAACAATTTATTTGCATTTGCAAGTTAACTCCTAAATAATATAAATATGCTAAATAATATTAAAAGGAAGGTGACAATGGACCGTGGTAAATAACTAGGATTTAGATTAAAGATCTAGATCTGGATTAAACATCAAATAATCGCTATAACCGGCCAATCTAAGCCAACCTTTCTAACAATCGTTGACATCTAAACGTTTCGCTTAACGGATTGATCACCACATTAAGGATCTGAAAAGCGTCGCTGTTCTTTTTAAAATAATTTTTCAATTATTTCTCCTAACTTTCGATCTTAATATTGAGTAAAAAACAAAACATATTGGGCGCCTGCAGGTCTCCCATCCTGTTGGCATCGAAAATCTACCGATCGAAAAAATTATCTATTAATACATTCCCATGAAGTTTTGAATATATCATGTGCCTTCACAATCTACTCAGTCAACTCAACACTGTGTGTTATTCTAGTCGTTATCCAAACGTTATTCGTTAATCAAAATAATGGTCTTTTACGAATTTGTTATTCTACCCCTAATTTCCAAAAAATAATCAGATTTTTGTCAAAATTATCACTGTCCAAACTCGATTCTGGATATTCTAGATATTCAATAAAACTTGTACATTCAAATCCTATTGTACAAATTATTTACGCGTGGTTTACACAATGAGGCCTTTTGAATGCACTTGTAAATAGCCACAGGAAAATCCACTAAAGAGCTAGTGGAAATGGCTGACAAAATAGAGTCGCAACTTGGCTAAAGTCCTTCCAGAATACGGGATACTGGAAGTCAAGAAGGCAATCAACTGAACTGCCAATTGTTCGTAAAGGTAGGTCACGGTATCAAAACATGCCGACACAATACACAGAACCATAAACGGGAGGGAAAATGAGTACCAACTATGGTATGCAGGTATTGCAAACGGGTCGGTCAGAGATCTGTTCCGCCAGAAGAGCCGCAAGCGAAAGATATCAGCTGATGTATGTTAAACGGTAACCAGAGAGCTAAAACTAGCAGCTAAATGACGTCACCAGCGGCTAACAAAATCTCGAGCCTAGAAGTCTACTACATACGAATCCGAACAACATCCCTAACATAAAAGATTTTTATCAATCTCCGATAAATCACACGAGATCATCACAACCCATTGTAAATCAGAGGTAAAGGAATCAAGCCAGCTGACAAACAACCTTCAGAGAGTGAATATCAACTATATCGAGAAGCCTTGGATCAAAGCGTGGTGTTGAATCACAAAGATATGTTGTTATGTAGCTTTCGTTAGCAATCGAACTTTTACGTGAAGTAAGAAATGCTCATGGTCTGATGGCATTTATTCACATAAAATTAAAGACTCGATCTCGCATTTAGTGCATTACATTAAACAATATTTAGCTTTATTACGGCTTGTGACAGGTACATCACAGTACATCGAAGCTGTAATTAAATAATTATTATTCTTGAACGGCAAGCTGTGTTTCTTATTTCAGGTCGCTTAGAAATCTGCCCGATCTACGAATTTTATAAGGACAACCGCTTAAATGTTTGCACTCACTTAGATTGTTGTAGTGTTAGATGTTCCAAAAATTTCCAAAAATTCTACATTTATGAGCAAATACAACCGTCTTAAGCGAAGATCAAGAAAACGGATAGTATAATGGACAATAGTGTCTCAAAAGAAAGAAGAACGCTGGTTCCATTTGTTTAATTAATCGTTAATGTAATGAATGGACAATATTTAATGGCGACGAAAAAAATTTTCTTTTATTCAGAGCCAAAGGATCCAGGAATGTTTATGAAGTAGGCAAGGGAGTGGCAATGAAATTAGAAAGTTCCTGCCCAACGGCTAGGGACTGGCCTTCGGCGGATAATCTTAATAGCATTAATAGGAATAACGAAGATTCTTCAACCAGCGGACATCGCCCCGTTTAAACCAAAAAGAAACTAGTTGGAATAATAAAGTTTTTTGAGTGGTGCTGAAATATGAGTAACTCAGTTGTGCATTGATAAAAGATAAATTTGCTCCACTGCTCTATGAAGTATAGTTGCCAATACCATTTCTGCGAAAACAATTTGAAAGGGGTTCGTAGTGCGTTTAATATTTCCTTTTAATAAGGTTAACAACGAGCCCAAGCGAAAATACTTCGCAGTATTACCAATGCTCCTTGGTACATTCGAAATAGTAATATACATCACGATCTTGGGATTAAAACCGTTAAAGAAACTATTAAAGAATTCAGTTCTAAATATTATTCAAAACTAGAAGCACATCCCAACGAATTAGCCAGGTAGATACTAAAACAGCCGCGATTTAGGCGACTGAGAAGAACAGATCCACTCGGACTGATGAACCTGTGAACCTGTGAATTTACTAAATGATTATCTTACACTTATAAGTATAATCTAAATTAGTTAAATTGTGAGCACTAACAATAAGTATTAACATTGGTTAAGACTTAAAATATGTTATAATTTTTAGCTTAAGATTTGATTACTTCTTGTGAGTTTCTTATGTAGAAAGATTCAAGAATAAAGCCATTGGCAACATTTAAAAAAAAAAAAAAAAAAATAAGGTTAATAAAGAATTCTGAAGCCAATTTTAACTCTATTGTACAATTCAGTGCATTCGAAACACTTTATTCAAATCAACTATTGGTGGGAAATGACTGAGAATTTTTAAGAAAATCGATAAATGAGCAAACAATTTTAATGAAAATTTCCACGTTCTTTATGATTTATATATACCGATAACTGAAATATACAACTCAACCAAACCAACCTTTTTCGGATGAATTCAGGCAAACTGATATGGAGAACCAAATATTGGAAAGTTCGGAATATCAATTCACGCAAACTATGGCATACCAAGTAAGGGAATATCAAAAATTAACATTAATTCAATTAACGAATTTTTTGTAATTAATAATCAGAAAGGTACACTAAATAAAAATTAAATTATTAATATTTTAGATGTTAATCCGATTAGTGAGAAACTCGATATTATTAAATGCATTGGTCCGGTTCAAATCGAGTTAGATAATTTTCAGGAATACCTGCCCTCACATGTCTCAAACTACAGTCGTTTTATAACTGGTTGTGATATGAATATTAATATGCTTGTTAACTAGTGCTAGTGCATTCATTCTGAATCGGAATACTTTAGGAATTTATGGTTTAGCCAATATACTCTCCCAAATATTCGACATGTTTTTCTTGTGATTTCGTATAAGGCTGGAGCTTTTTGTATTCGATTGATAATGTCAATTCTTTATTCCAGTCATTTTATGATTGCCTTTATTATCCCATATTAGGGACATACCCTATTAAACAAATAGTAGATTATAAACTGTAGTTCCGTGATTTAATTCAGATATCGCAAAAAGTATGTCAGTGAGAGACATAGTTTGGTAAATATAAAAGGACAACCGATTTAAAGTATCTAGAATTATATCGTAATGAACGCAACAAAGTAACTAGCTTAATATTAAGTTCTAAACAAGAATGCTGCTTTGGAAATTGTAGGCTAACCATGTAACGAACTTGGAGTAACGTCCTTCGTGGAAAGAATTAAGGAATTAATTATAATAGGGGATTATAAGGGATTGGGAGTTCAGCCTTCAAGTATTCTATTTTGGATATAGTTGACAAAGTCGCATCGCTCAGTCCATTCCACAGACGCGTACTTCGACGGAAAAAAGAATTTTGTAACTTATTGGTGTTTGCAAATTTTAATTCAAGGTTGTACCTATGAACTATTCATGTTAGTCTACATATTAGCCTGGACAGGTTCGACACAAGTTGATAAGGCTCCACCAACCACTTACCATGAAAATATTTATTTATAGAAAACACATAAGGCTCCCATACTCCACTTGTGGAAAAAGGGATTGAGTAGAGGAAATATTAGAATCGTAAATCATTCGGAATGCTCGGTTTTGAATACGGTCGAGTACAGTCAAGTGGGTGGGTCTTCAGTGTGCCAGTCGAAATATGTGAATTCTATTCAAGTGAACGAATTGGAAAATTGTTTACCTAACGAGACAGTAATTCAAATTCCTATCTACCTCACCATTTTGATGCTGACGCAACATTACTGAGACACCAAATTACGGTCATTCTTAAATATCTACTACCATAATTCAAATAGTATCAGAGCCAAATCAAAATCTCTGTATTTGTCAATTTTAGAGGAAGACTTTGATGTTATTTGCATTGTTGAAACGTGGTTAACAATCCACTTTAAAACTGAGGAGTATTTTCCGTCATCTTATGCTGTTTTCCTGAGGGACAGGCATCTGCAAAGGGACACTTACGAAAAGGGTGGCGGAATTGTAGTCGCAGTCTCTAACAAATATTCATCCAGTCTGATAACGTTGGCTAATTGCGTTGCCGAAATTGTTGCTGTACGTATACAATTCCATTCATATTCGCTGATCATCGTTGTTACATATATACCCTGTCATTCGAGTATGCCAGTTTATCAAAGGTTTGTGGACACTGTCAAATCAAATATTGCTCCACTTCTTCAGCCGGAGGATCGTCTATTTATTTTTGGAGATTTTAACATTCCGGATATTGTGTGGGAGTATGTTGATCACAATTTGACTCCTATTATCATGAACGATGAAATGGATAACTTCATCTCGGAAATATTTTCGTTGGGGTTAAAGCAATGTAACAGTGTTACGAATAATAGTGGTAATGTGTTGTTGGATCTGGCTTTTGTACCATTTGATCATGAGGTGACCGTATCGACGTGTGAGGATTTGGCTGGATCGTCTAGTATTTTCCACTCTCCACTGAATATTTCAGTTATGTTTGAATATTGCGAGTTAGTCGAAGAAAATATTAATTCATGGACTTACAACTTTATAAAGGGCGATTACAATTCTTTAAATGCATTTCTGGATACGTATGATTGGTCGTTTTTTTATGCTTGTAATAGTATTGATGACATGTTAATCGAATTTTATAGAATTATTAATCTAGGTATTGAGAAATGTATCCCTAGACTGAAAGCTTTTAGCGTTAAGAAGGAACCGTGGTATAATAATGAGTTGATAAATCTAAAAAATAGAAAGGACAAGGCTCACAAGAAATATAAATTGCATCCTAATGTTGTTAATTACAACTCGTTTGATGTATTACGTAAGAAGTATATATGTCTAAACCGATTTCTTTACAGCTGTTATTTTCTGGAAATTGAATCATTAATTAAATCGAAGCCAAATAATTTTTGGCATTTTGTTAACTACAAAAGTAAGTCTAATGGTTACCCTTCTACGATGTATTTGAACGACCGTTCCTGTGATAACATACAGGATACTTGTAATTTATTTGCTGATTTCTTTCAGAGTGTATATAGTTCGAAATCAAATCTTGGTAATTTCAGTAATGTTGCAAGTAATTCTAAGTTTTCAATGTTTCGTCTGGAAGTGGATACTATTTTATCCGAATTGTCTAATATTGATATTAACCAAAGTGCCGGTTTCGATTCTATTCCACCCATTTTTCTAAAATTAACCGGTAAGGTAATTTCTTCCCATATCTCCGTACTATTTAATAAAAGTCTCGCTGAGGGTTGCTTTCCTATTGCATGGAAACGCTCACTTATTAAGCCGATTTTCAAATCCGGATCTCGAAGCGATGTCGAGAACTATAGAGGTATTTGTATTCTTTCAGTTTTACCAAAGCTTTTTGAGAAACTAGTTAAAGATCAATTATTCTTTCATGTTAAGACTTTCATTTCTTCCAAACAGCATGGATTTTTCCCTGGTAGGTCAACTATTACTAATTTAGTTTTGTTTACTAATTGTATTTCAAGGGCTCTATTAAATGGTAATATTGTGCAGGTCGTTTACACTGATTTTTGTAAGGCTTTTGACAAGTTCGATCATGACTTGCTGTTGCGGAAACTTATTTCATTGAATTGTAACTACTTGCCAATTGATTGGATTAGATCTTATCTAAAATCCAGAACTCAATTTGTGAAAATTGGCAGCTTCACTTCAAGAGTGATTGATGTTTCTTCAGGAGTCTCTCAAGGCAGCCATTTGGGTCCCATGCTCTTTATTCTTTTCGTAAACGATGTGGTCATCTGTCTAAGTCATTCCGACATTCTCATTTATGCGGACGATATAAAAATCTTCAAAACTATTTCTTGTGCCAATGATGCACTTGACTTTCAGTCTGACCTGACAAACTTCAAGGCTCGGTGTACATCGCATAATTTGATTCTAAACATCTCCAAATGCAAAACAATGTCTTTCACCCGCGTAGTCTTACCCACTAGTTACGATTACTTCTTTGATGGTTGTAGTATTGAAACTGTTGATACTTTTAAAGATTTAGGTATAACCTTTACTTCGATCGTTCCATAAACATGTTGAAGGTTGCATTTCTAAAGCGAATTCTATGCTTGGATTTGTTAAAAGGTTTGCTAAGGATTTTCATGATCCTTACGTGATTAAAACTTTATATGTCTCTTTTGTTCGTTCATTGTTGGAATATGGTGTTGTAATATGGAATCCGTTTTATATTAACTATTCAGATCGCATAGAAAGGGTTCAGAAGCGATTTTTAATGTACGCACTACGAAGGTTGCCTAGAGATGCGAATGTACCTGCTTTTATACTCCCAGCGTATCGAGGTAGATGTAAATTAATAAATATGGAGCCGCTATTTATTCGTAGAATTGAAATTAGCGCAATGTTTGTTCGATATTTATTGGTGTCTAAAATCGATTGTTCGGAAATTTTGAGTTTGCTTGATATATATATACTCCATTACGTGTGCTGCGCGATAAAGATTTCCAAATTAAGTTGCCGTTTTGTAGGCAAAACTACGGTAAATGTGAGCCGGTTTATCATTCTTCTGCTTCCTTTAATAAAGTACGGCCGGCTTTTGACTTTAATCTGTCTAGAAATGCATTTAAGGAATTGATGTCGAAGCTTCTTTTGAATTATTGGTAATCTTTGTAATCTTTACATTATATAATTTTATTAAATTTCTTATTTAAGTGATGTAACCAGTTATGTATAAGTTGGTAATAAATAAATAAATAAATAAATAAATTAATTGGCCATCACATTTGGAATTTATTCCCATCTGAAACTGTTTTAGATATTGGTGATAATTCTACAACAAGCTGCAATTTTGTGTTATAATTGCACTTTTGCTTTTTCCAAAACATCAAGATCCGAGGATCTTTGGAATAAAATGCAATAAAAGTACCAGGGATTTTTTTTGGGTGTTCGTACTGACAGCTAATTTTAAGATACTTTCCCTGGTGTCAACAGGTACAGAAGAATGTCAGTCTTTTATGTGATTGTTGTCGATATTTGTATATTTGGATTTTTTTTTTTCCTTTGTTTGAAAAATGTAATAAACTTTATTAGGAGCCATTTAATTAATGCTTCAGGAAGAT
The DNA here is from genome assembly GCA_958295665.1 of Tipula vernalis. Lineage (NCBI taxonomy): Eukaryota > Metazoa > Arthropoda > Insecta > Diptera > Tipulidae > Tipula > Tipula vernalis. Next base: position 277,143,896 of record OY282559.1, read on the forward strand.
TTTTCAAATGAAACTATTCTAACTTAATGTTGTGTATGACCGTCGGATGGATTAAATAAACAACGATATTTCAAGATTTATTAATTATTCAATATATATTTCTTCTTTATAATTTTATTCACGGCACATTGTGACAGCTCGGTTACAACAACTCTCTATTTGTGTTACCCTCTTATAATTAATCATTACAATCTATTACTTCTTTGTTTTCTGTACCAAGTAGCAAAGTGCCCAAGATGCCAATATGTATTATTTAATATCAATACACCACACCCGCCCCTTCTTAAGTTCTAAATACTACATAAGATATAATATTATAATTATAACATAAAGTAAACTTTTAACAAAATAATTTCATGTATCATTTTTTATATATGTATGTAATACATTTTTTTATTCTATTTTTTTTATTTTCTTACTTTAGTGTCTGTGATAAAGTGTCTTCTCAACCACACTAATTTAATATAACACATAATCCTGGAACTTTTTAGGTTTATTAATCAACGATTCCCTACGCAAATTATGGCTTTACTCTCCATTCTGAACCGGATAACCATCCTCATTCATTGACTCAGCGTCCTCTTCATCATTCCCCTTATTCCTTTCCATATTATTCTCTTCTACCTCAATAAAACCTTCTGACTCAATAATATATCCTATATTACCATGCAATGTTCATGATTATTTTCTATAATAATCTCCTCACTACTTGAACCATCCTTATTATGGTAATATATAACAATGTTAAATCCCTTATTATTATCATACCTAACTTTATCTACCATTTCCGAAATACCCCCTAAATTTTGATTACCGGAGTCCGGTTTCGCTTGCCGATTATCATTCTGACTTACTGTACTACTATTTGTAAACAACTTTCTAATCTGATCAACATGCCTATGTAATGTATGATTATCCGTTAATTGACAAAAATAAATTTTCGGGCCTAATTGTTTTACTATTCTGGCTTTGACCCACTTCCTATTCGATCTATAGTTCCGAATCAATACTTCCTCCTTTTCAGCACAAACTCGAATCTTTTTATCATTGCATGCCTCTTTATCATCCCATACATTTTCAATGAATGTTTTATGCCGTTTGATTTCATAAAATTCTTAAACTTTACAGGCACAAACTGTTGACCGTTATCACTTACCAGCTGTTCTGGCAAACCAAATCGTGCAAATGTACTCGATAAACTCCGAATAGTGATTCCGTTGTGGGACTCGATGTGTAAAAAACCTCAAGCCACCTACTACATGCATCCAGAATTATTAAAAAAAACTTATTACATATAGGACCCGTAAAATCAATGTGCAATCTTTTCCATGGGCCTCTTGATGGGCCTTTCGGTCGCATCCATGGAATAACTGTCGCTTTTGGTGGGTTGGGCAACATATTTATGCAACTATCACATCTTTTTATCAAAGCCTCCCTATCTTTATCCATATTCGGCCACCATACATATGATCATAATACTGACTTCGTCTTCACAATACCCAAGTGACTCTGATGCACTTGATGTACTAACTGTTGCCTGAGACTCTGTGGTATAACAACACGTTGTCCCAACATTAAAACTTCTTCTTCCACCACTAATTCCTCTTTCTTTGTCATACACGATATAAATTTAATCTTATCCAACTTAAATAATTCATCACCCTTCACGGCCTTAATAAGTTCCCTTAAGTCACTATCTTTTCTCGTTTCTTCTTGTACGATTTTCAAGTTGATTGGTAAACTATCATTTGAACAAACAAATCTCAAATAATTTGCCTCCTCCGTGCTCGATGGCTTATGATTGGACGGAAAACGAGAAAGACTATCCGCACAATTTTCACTTTACTTAATGTATTCAATCGAGTAATTAAATGCAGAAAGATGGAATGCCCACCTTTGCAACCGACTCGTCGACATCTGAGGACCACGATGTTCTGCAAAAATGGCAAGAAGTGGCTTATGATCAGTTACCAATCTAAAATGTCTTCCTATCAGATATTGGAAGAACTTCATCGTACCAAAAACAATTGCGAGTGCTTCCTTTTCTACAACACTATAGTTCATTTCACTATCAGAGAGAGTTCTAGACGCAAATTCAATTGATCTTTCTATTTTATTTAGATGTCTGTGTGAGAAGCATCAGTTGTGAGCACCAATTTCTGTTCAGGATTGTACTTCACCAACACTCTATCCGACATTATTTCACATTTGATATCACAGAACGCCTTGTCACATGCATCGCTCCATGTAAACCCTTCGCCTTGTTTCAATGAATTGTAAATTGGATGCATTTTGGTAGATACATTTTCAATGAATTTTCCAAAATAATTTACCAAACCACAAAAAGATCTAACCTCTTTAAATGTCGTTGGTATTGGAAAATCATTAATCGTATATTTACTACTGGTTCTATGTATACCCTTATTTGAAATGATATAGCCTAAATAGCTAATCCTAGTTTTACCAAATTCACATTTCGACGCATTAACCCGAAGACCTGCATTTAATAGTCTTTTTAAAACGTTATTCAAAACTTTATTGTGAGTTTCCATATCTTTAGCATACTAGCACATCATCTAAGAAACATACCACACCATTAACACCTTTTAACACCTTCTCCATTTCTCGCTGAAAAATTCCAGATGCAGGTTTTACCCCAAATGGCAAGCGGTTCATCTTATAGTTACCTAAATGTGTACTCCACGAGACTAAATTTTTTGATTCCTCATTCAACTCGAGTTGATAATACGCTCTGTCCAAATCTAATCTCGAAAAAAATTATGCATCCCGCAACTTATACAAAATATCCTCTATGTTAGGCAATCTATAATTTGTATCTTTTAAATACTTGTTTAACGTAATTTTATAATCCGCACATATTCGTATGCCCCCATTTTCCTTCAAAATGGGAACCAAGGGTGTCCCCCATGTTGTGGTTTCTATTTTTTCAATAATCCCTGCCTTTTATAATTTCTCTAATTCTTTTTTAACCTCCAGTAAAAAACCAAAAGGAACCTTTCTAGCTGGCACATATTTAGGCATAATTCCATCTACCATATCTAACCGAATTTTAACATCCTTCAATTTACCCAATTCACCATCAAATAATTCTTTATACCTTTCAATCATATTCTTTAACTGGTCACTAACATCGCTTAAATGATTAATTTCAATTTGCCTTACCATAAATAACCGAAAGAAATCACGACCCAGACTGGATTTTTGCACGCCATCAACCACCCGAAACCCAAACCTTTTTTTAACGTTGTTATAGATCAATGGTACATAAATACACCCACGCACGTTCAATACATTACCGCTATAGTCTTTTACCATAACCATACCCCGCACTAATTTAATGTCCGACAACACTTTATCTTACATACTTCCGGGTATAGCTGATATTGATGCACTCGTATCTACCATAAATCTTACAGTTCTATCTTCAATTATTAAACTTTGTTCTATTTCTGAATTATTTTCTGAAGAATTATAATAAATTTCGTTAAAATCTTTATCTGTACTTAACAATAAATTTTCATTAAAAATCTGATTTTGAACCATAACAAAATTCTCTTTTTCGTTACCTACTACCTTGAGCTTATTATCCCACCATTTTCATTGAAAGATCTAATGGTTCCTCATTACCAAAACTCTTAACCTCTAATTTTTTATTTATAATATTTACCCTGTCAGTTGATACTCGAGCCTCGACTTGAATATTCTCCATTGCCTCCTTTGAATCGTCGTTTTTAATTTTAATTTCATCATCGGATGTTGTCATTACATATCCCGCATTACATTTGGTCGCTTTAACTAATGTTCTCCCTGTACCAATTTGACTCACGTTAGACGATCGTGTCCCATAATTACTACATCCCGACGACGCTCGTGACCCATAACTTCGTCCTTCTTTTTCGCACTTTCAATCTGGCTTCTACTTTGTACATAGTGTTTTTTTAGCGCCATAACCTCACTAGACTCCTCAGCATACAACTTACTTTCGAATTTTTTTTGCCAAATCCAAAGCTTTTTTAATACATACTATCTATGTTCCTGGTTTCATCACTTAGCTCATCGAAAATTTTCCTATTGCCTATTCCAGTCACAAATTTATATAAAATTACGTTTTCCATGTGTTCGCCAAACATACAATCCATTGCCATACCCCGTAGTTTCGTAACATAATTTTGACTTCACTTTCATCCTTATTACAATCAAAAAAATGTTTCCTTTGGATCCAAACATTTACTGACTCAAAAAGTGATCATCCATCTTTTTTATTAACTCGGCATACGTGACCGTATTTAAATCCACTGGACAGCAAAGGCTGTATATAAATTAATAGGTATCGTTGCCACAGAAATTCAATAACGATGCTTTTTTTTGATTATCGTCTTCAATCTTGAAAACCAATAAGAACTGCTCGAATCGTCCTTTATAAATTTTCCAGCAATCATTTTTATAATTAAATGGCGGCATGTGGCCCCATAGCGATTTTTGATTATCACTCATTTTTTTATATTTTATTCTATTTTTACTTAAAACACTACTTTTTTTAAACTCTCACGTGAATCTTTTTTACTTCCTTGTCGCCAATGTTGTGTATGACCGTCAGATGGATAAACAACGATATTTCAAGATTTATTAATTATTCAATATATATTTCATCTTTATAATTTTATTCATGGCACATTGTGACAGCTCGGTTACAACAACTCTCTATTTGTGTTACCCTCTTATAATTAATCATTACAATCTATTACTTCTTTGTTTTCTGTACCAAGTAGCAAAGTGACCAAGATGCCAATGTGTATTATTTAATATCAATACACCACACTTAAATACAGGGTAGGCCATCTGTTAGACGAATTTCTTAAAGGTGCCAATAATTATAGTAGTCCCGCTATATAATGACACAACATAGGAAAACATTTTAAATATTAAGATTCTTCTTGTACCTGAATACTGAATTTTCGTTTTTGAAGTGAAACTTCTTTTGTCGCGTCGAGAATAAAATTTTAAAGCCGCGTTACGAAACATTTAGCAACTTTCGTGACGAAAAAGAAGCGGTTTCAAACTTTCAAGGCATATTGTGGGTGTGTCCGAAACGCGAATTTAAATGCACATTTTTTAAAATGCCATTTTTTGATTAAATTAAATTACATTAAAATCATTAAATTAATCAAAATTGGTCAACACCAAATTAATAAATCGATAAATATGCACATAAAAACTATATCGCATGTAGGTTTTTAAATGTGTCTTCGCTAAATGCACATTTTCCAATTCGGACGCAACAATTTGGGATGTGCGATTGAAATGGGATTCTAAACCGATTTTCCTAATTCCGAGACTACATAATATATATGTATTACCATTAGAAATTTTAATTCTGCTATGCGTGACTGATTTTTCTTGTTTTCTTCACATTTTATTTATATCTCGATAACTGGTACACGCGACTTGACGAGACCTTTACATAAGCTTTTGTTTGTGAAAATAGCCGGCGTCAAAGTGGAGAGAAATAACGAAATAAAAAGAGTTTTCTTATTTTAACCGTCGATAACGGTTGAATGGCCATTAATGGCACAACACGATTTGATTTCAATGAAACCATCGAACTATCCTAATTCGTATATGACCAAACAATCGTTTATATACCACCGATTTGATATGAGTGTATAACTTTGGAATAATGAATACAATTTGAATTAAGTAATTGGTAGAATTTGATTTGAATCAACTGTAGCGACTTGATTTGAATGAAATTAACACAGATATTTTGTTTAAGCAAGATGTACCCTGTTACTTTAAACCATAGACGTACGTATTTCTACGTTTAAAGGTCACGTCACACAACCTGTTGCTCTTTCCTTTGATCACAGTCTGATTTCTTTATAGTGAGAGAAATAACCAATAATGTTCGTGTAAATAGAATAGTTTAGAAAACAAAAAAGGACAAAAAGTGTGTACATACATAGGTTATTACCCAGACGAGAGCCATTGATTGGTAACCAGTAAAAACTGATATTGGAGACTAATGCGTGTTTGCATTAATTTTGTATTATATTTCGGTTTTATTGATTTCCTGAAAAACATTATTTAGTTTTTTTTTTTTTTTGAAAGTATATAGATTTCAAATTAGTGTCTCGTGCATTCAATATTTTACGTATTTTTTGCTTCCAACGTATCTAGTAACTTACCACTTCTAACTTGTATCATGAATTATAAAAATAAAAAATAAAAATTTGCTCACCTCTAGCATAATCCTCGGGCAGTACAAACCTTCTGATTGTGGAATTTCCCGCAGAATTTGCTGAACTATCACTATATATGGTATACACATTTTGAATGCTGCAATTAAATAAATCAAAAGAAACAAAATTGTTATTAATTATATTGATCTATTTCTGTCTGCAAAGATTGGATTGTGTGTGATTGATTTGTTACTGTGCATAATGCGTAAATAAACGTTAAACCATTTTTTCTTTATGCAAAACAACAAATAAAAATGACATAAAATAATTTTTTTATGTTTCCAGCAAGAAATTCCAAATTTCTCACAAAACGTAAAGTAGCAACAAAAACAACTTTACAAAAAAAATTTATGTTTCATAATAAATAAAAAAAATGTAATGTCGAGGCGCCAGGTGGCTTTTCCAACTCTCAAATAATTTGATTTAAAAAAGTGCTCAATTATGTTCCAAATGAACAGTCTATATGATAATACTGTGTTTACATTTTCTACAAATATAAGTCCAGCAAAAACGAAAATATTATTTATCATACATTCGTAAAATTAAATCGGGCGACGTCCTTATTGTTGTATTACATATGAATGGAAATGTATATAAGTGAATTTCGTAAAATAGAAAAACTTGATAATTTATGTAGTTCGATTTGGTTTTTCCTATTCGGTTTGTTCTTACGTGTTTGTTGAACTGAAATTACAATTATTGAATTAATTTTATTTTTAGCTCTTGGCTATGTGGTTTTGTTTATTTGATTATAAGAATTTAGTCCTCCTGTAGTGCGTTCTATAATATCGGTGCCAAGCTTTTGTTTAATCTAAAAATAAAAACTTTATGTAGTAGTAAGTTTATTTTGTTGGGCTAGATAACACTGCGGAAAGAAAAACGATTTGTTACATGCAAACAAATTTTCGTTAATATCCATATGATGGATTTGACAGCTTTCATTAAAATTTTCCTTGCTAGAAAGTTATAGGGAGAATTGTTTTAAATATTCAAACATTAGCTTATTGAGTTAAAGGGAATTTGAAACTTAATTGAATTGATTAACGATTTATCAAACTAGGTTTCGTGATCTATGTTTAAACATTGTTACTCTGATCGTTGACCAATATAGCACATCGAACCTTCAATATTAGAGGACTTATCCGGTAGCCCGGAATTTACTTATCAAAAACCAACATGCCGACTCCAATATTATGCAAACGAATTAGTACAGCATCTTAACACGCGATACGCCTTAATTTAACGCCTTTATTAAACTCATCATTCATCTAATCCAAACCAAATATTGTATGGCCGAAGCGTTACATAAGTTTTGTAGATAATCAGATTTATAAATGCCAAAAATGTCTCTTGTCTGCGTTGTAAGTCTCTTTCGGGAAACTTGACCCCGGAAGGAAACTAGCGGGGAACGCTGAAGGCTTTCCCTCCAATGACGTATCTAAAATTCCTTCCGCCTATAATCGATGCATCTAGCACCGTATTATTTAATTAAAATCATAACGCGACGTTGAACTTCAAGTTAATTTCCATCACGTCACTTTCAAAAGATGGTCTCGCTGGTCTATCCTGGCATCTTTTGCGCAGTATTAAGTATTGAAAATCTCAAAAACAACACACCACATCTATTTTGCTTGATACTGTTGATGGAAGAAGACCTCGGGCTAATATTACTATCAACGACGAAGCTTACTGTGGTCTCTTCGATAGCGGCACTAATATAAGAGTATCATGAGCTATCGATGGGTAAAATATCTCGAAAATTTGAACATTAAGTTCATTAGTTTACCTTCATTTAGAGAACATTAATAACATGAGAACATTATAATGTAACATAAATGAAGGTAAACTAATGAACATTAAGTTCATTAGTTTACCTTCATTTATGTTACATTATTGCGAAAACTTCATTCAATGGCTTAAATGGCTTAACCAAATTTGCACGATTTTATCTAGCACACTCATCTACACTTCTGGAATCAGTTTGGTTTAATTCCCTCTATATTGTATGAAATTCTAAGTGTCAGAAATTCCATTAGCGACTCACCAGATTTTGACTACCACCACCTGACAGAGGAACATAAAGGTAAATTGGATAAAATTATAGGATCTTTCCCAAATTCTGACAAACTGGATCTAGGAAAACCCATGTTATCCAGTCATCATTTCGAAAACCTAATGGAAAAATACGGTTGTGCTTAGATCCGCGGAAGGTAAACGAGGTTGATGTAAAGAGCGCTTATTCTTGGCCCATCATCCAGTGTTCCTATGCCGTTTTAACAAATCTCGATTTATATCTAAACTGGATAAAGTTGCATTTTGGAAAATCCCTCTGGATGTTGGGTCTGGTTATGACTGGTTATTATCGACAAATCACTTACAGCTATTCTTCTAGCAGCGCTTTTAACCGAATTTCTAAAGATACACAAGAAATGGACACCTGATGCAAACGAAGCCTTTATAGATTTAAAGCGAGCATAAACAACTGTACCTGTCTTACAAAACACTAACTATTCGCGAAAATTGTATATACCGTGTGACTCGCATTACATCACAGTGTTATTTTCCGGTGAGATATGATAAAATGCATAATGATGCAGCTGGACACTCTATTGCCTACGTATCGAAGAAACTAGAAAAGATTCGTTAAGTCGTTCCAAGGTTATGTAAAGGATTATTGCTTTACCATCATTATAGACCACGCTAGTAACAAATAGTTAATGAGCCAAAGAAATCTAAACGGATGATTGACCAGTTGGAAGTTGAAGCTTCAACCATATAATTTTGAAATAAAACATCGCAAACATGCTCTTTCTAGGGCTAATATTGATGAAATTGTAACCGAAGAGATAGAAGTCGATGATGTTACTTCATTTTTTATAGATAACGATTATGTTAATAAGGTTGCTTTCCTAAAGAATCTGCATAAATCATGAAATCACCTAGAAAATGATTAGCCTGAGTGGAAGTTGTTTGGAAATAGCAAAGACATTAAATTCGCTTTAGAGACAGTTCTTCTGGCCTAGCAAGACAAAAGACGTTATAGCTTAAGTAAATAGTTGCATCACATGTAAAACTATGAAACCAGTTAATTAAGCAACAAAGCCGCCATTGGGAAAAAAGAAGTAATGCATCCATTCCAATTCCTTTATCTAGACTTCTAAGAACCTTATCCTAGGACAAAGACAGGACAACAATTTTTGTCATAAATATTTAAAAATCCGGTGGATACGTGTATGGTGTACGTAAATTCGTGTTTATAATAATATGTTCGGTAAATGCATTAATGGACCCGATTGCAATGTTCACCAATAACCGAGTCTTGCAGGAGATAGTTACATATTTGCCACTGGTAAATGTAATCGATTGAGTAAAATTCGACTAAAGGTGCTACTAATTTTAAAAACGGTGCGACAACATAGTGCGAAATATTATAACTGTAGTAAATCAGGGATATTCAACATGGGGATACTGTATTAGTAAAAAATGTTGTACAAATTGCCTTAGTCTATTAAGAGAATCGTAAATAAAGCTATTGGAAATGTGGCTTTCGAAATTAGTGATGAGTCGGGAAAAAAGTTGGGGATTTACCACATAAAGGATTTACATCGCATTTGATCGCCCGGACTCGAAACATCTCAAGGGTAGGTTTCCCCCCGAATGGAACGAATTCGCTTCCACCTGATAATTTGGCTGCAATTACAAGGAGGATGCGAGGAAATGCATTAATTATGGGTAAATAACATTGAGGGGAATTTTAAAGTTTGTAGGTAGTCGCGAGTGGTAGTTGTAATATCACTTTGATCAATTTGAAAGATACTTATACATAAGGATATTCTTTTTTATGATACCAACTTGTACAGCGGCAGACAAAGATTTGAAAGATAATGCGTCGGAATTAGACAATATCGAAAAATTGGGAGTAATTAAAAACATTGCAATCCCAACATTAGCGGTGTATCCGCTAGTTATTCATCTCAAGTCAACCGAAATATCCTGAGAAGACATTACCCATTACAGACGCTAGAGAAAATAGCAGCTAAAATCAAAGAAGCAAGATTCTTCACAAAATTAGATTGCAAAAAGGGATTCTGCCAAATCCTAGTATCAGAGAGAAGTGAAAAAATTTGACGTTTACAACACCTTGGGGTAGATAAAGATGCCTCAGATTATCTTTCGGGCTACCTTCTGCGCCAGAAGTTTTTCAGCAAGTAATGGAAGGGATGTTCATTGAATGACATATTAATACACGCACCAAAGTGTCAATTTGTAGTAACAGTTAAATTTTTAGGGCGTATACTATCAGAAGAAGGCATCAAACCGGACCCAAAAAAAAAATTCAATCTATTAAAAACATAAATATACCGAATAATATTAATCAATAGGTCATTAGTTACTAGGAATGATTACATACCTCTCTAAATTTATACCGGCTTGCTCAGAAATTACAGCTTCATTGAGAAATTTAAAAAACAATAAAGAATTCATTTGGGACTTCACTCAAAAAAAAGCGTTCGACAAGATAAAAGAGATTCTAGTTTCACCACCAGTGCTGGGATATTATACCAGGAGCAGTGTTACTGCAAAACAAACATTAAATTGCAAATAGATCGAAGACGCTTACGGAGACGGAGATGAAGTACCGAAGCTCCATCAATTCAAATACGAGCAGCGCGGAAGAGTTGGAGGTAGCCTGAAAGAATATATATTCTTAGCCAAATTCCAAACGGCCTAAAGCATCTCAGTAAATTTAAAGAAGAACCTTCAATATATCTCCAAAAATCAAATATTGAAAATTCTCAAACCTACACATATGAGACATTTAGGAATCTATAGTATTCTAAAGAGAATACGTCAAGTATAATATTTGTATTGGAAAAATCTCACCAGGGATGTCACGGAATTTGTAGAGAAATGCAGCGTTTGTCAAAGAACTCAACTACTAGATAGTTACTCTGGGTTTATAGAAGTCAAAAAATTAAGTTATAGTAATTCGTGCGAGGTTATACAATTCTTAAAGAAATATTACGCAATTTTTGGAACCCCAGAAATATTGGAGACCGATAATGGTCCTAGAATTCAGAAAATTTCCGGAAAAATGGCAATTCAATCATTAAACGTCAAGCCCCCATTATCCGAAAGCTAATGGTCTCGCGGAAGGGACAGTGTAGACTATAAAAGCGTTGCTAAAGAAATGCCAAAAAGGCAATTCGGTTAGTTCAGTTCAGCTACTGAAAGGGTAATTTCGAGAATAACAAAAAAAGCGCCACTCTAAATTACTACAACCAAAAATCATAGATAACGTAGATGAATATTTGGCGAAACTATGTCAGAAAGGGAAGGTCTATGCAGATCACGGTTCGAGAAAACTTCCGGAACTCAAAGTAGATGATAACAACAGAATTTAGGTAGCCCTAGACAAAGCGTTGGTGATAAAGTTGCTAAGGAATTGGAACAATCAAGGTCAGTAACCGGTAGGTCAGATGAAGCAAAATGTTACCGTCGTAACTATCATCATCTTCATAACACGTCAGCGAATATTCCTTTCAAAAAAGAAATCGAAACGAATAGCGAAGAACATGAGCAGTGCGAAAATAAAAGACATATTAAATACAACACTAACAAAGAGACCAAGCATTAGAATTTAGAACAGAAAATAGAGGTACGAGACATACAGAACCATTTATCACGTAATTAAACCTGTAGAGAAGTTAGATTTATAAATTAGTACACATAAATTTGATGAACTTTTTTTACTGTAAGTAATTATCTTAAAATACATATGGACATACTAACATATGTGTATATAAAAAAATAATAATAATAATAAAATAAAATAAAGTAAATAAAGCAATGTAAAAGAAAAATAAAAGGAATATGTTAAGAAAGCTTAAGTCGAAATCATTTAAATTAAATATTATTTTAGAATGAGAAACAAAAAGGTGTACGATCTACTATTATGTAAGCATTTGTAACAATTTAATTTAAAATTGTTACTGGGTGTTAACGTAATAATTTTTCTCCTCTTGATCATTAATGATGTTGATCACCGCGTTGCGATATATGTATTGGGCCATTCAACGGTTTATCCCGGTTGGTTTTTTTTCTTTGCTTTATTGAGGATAAGCGGGTGCATCAAAAGTGGGGGAGATGTTTTTTTTTGTTGTCAAATGAATTTATTGAAAAATAATTTTTTTTAGGCAGTCGGGTCGTGATTTTTGTCTGATAACAACAAATTGGTTATCACAAAGAAAAAAAAAGAAAAAAACATGGTGGTGTAAATATAACCAAAATAAAAATGATAAAATATTGTAAAGTTTGAAATGATAATAATAAAATAATTAAATAATAATAATGAATAATTCTTCAGTGTATATCAATAATTTTGATTGTAATATTCAATTTGATTGTTTTTTGTTAAAATTGTAAAAGAATTATTTTTTTAAGTACATACAAAAAAAATTGTGCGCTTTGAATAATAAAAAAAAAAATAATAAAAAACAATAGTGTTTTAATTGATGAATGAGTTTTATTTTGTGCCTTCCAATATAAAAAAAAAGACGATTTTCCTTGGTGGAATTAGTGCAATATACGCCATTATTTCGGCGCAAGCGTATATGTCAGTGAACCGGTGAATTTTTGTTTTTGAGAGATTATCTGTTAAAAATCTAATACGAAGAAGCATCGTACAAGGTACCTGAAATACCGCTGCTCAGATGTACGCGACCGATTACAACAAACCGCATACCGTTGTCAAATAAAATAAACAAGCAACGATCACGGGTTGGAGTTATAATTTATGAAAACGAGCTGTTCGAGCAGTACGATCAACAACGGTACCTTAACCTACTATCAACTTTATTTAACATCTACCACAGTGGTGTTTACTTTTATCATGGTTATGGTATCAGAAAATTTCAAATTCATCGAGTGAGAGCATCAGCTTATATAATAGTTTCAACGGCAAGGACAGCCCAATTCTCGTAAACGGAAAAGCAGCTAAGATTTTTATTTTTTTTTATTATATAAAATTTAGTTTTTTTTCTCTTTCTTAAATTATGTATTTAAAATTTCAATTTACATAAATATTTTTAAATTTCTGTAAATTTTCACCATAGTGTTTTCGTTTTCGCATCATCGCATGTCTTATTTTTTTTTTGACGATAATTTATGGTTTTTCTCTCACACTTTGATTTTTTTTTCCGTCGATTTTGATTTTGGCTTGACTATGAGCGAGTAAATTTAGAATGGGGGGATGGGTCATTGAGATGTAGCTGATCGAGATCGGATGTTAGGTGTTTTGATTATTTTCCGAGATATTTTAGAGTGGTTTTGAAAACGGAATACCCACGACCAAATTTTACATCAGAAGACTGAGCTCAGGCTAAACCAAATTCCTCTGGTTTACAGGGGAAATATTCCGTTTTTAATCACTAACAAACACGTAATATGTTTTATGCTTACGTATGTGATAGTTTTTATATCCATACCGTAACACATTACGAGTTTCGAGTTACGAGAAATTGCGACAAAACGCGATTATGTGTAGACATTACGAGTTCTCTTAAGATGCGACTTGTTGTTGTTGTTTTACTCGTAAAACTTTTTAAGTACAACATACAACCCGTAATGATAAAAAAGATTCTTTTTAAAGAATATTTGTCAACATATTTCGAGTTCTCAAAACTCGTAACTCGTAATACGAGAGATACTTAATCGCACCCATGAACTGGATTGTATTTAATTATAAATTAGAACTTAAAAGGGGAGATGTTACATCATGCTATGTAAAATAAGGTGTTACATGTAAACACTAAAGTATTGTCAAATATTATGTATTGGTATATGTAAATATTCATAAAGACATTTTGTTATTGAAAGCAAAACCAAAACCAACAACAATTTTTGTAGAAGCCGTATTATTTCTGTGACGCACGCATATTATTAAATCTAAAACCTACTATTTCTATAATACCTATTTTCCATTGTCATTAGTATAATAGCATAGTAGTGTAATACTATTGTACTAATATTCCTTGTCGGTTTTCCATTGCACGCGATGAAGTTCACCAATTATATTTTTACTTTCTTTTACTCTAGTAAAATAAAGTATAGTAATCATGAAAATTTTGGACCTTGATATTTTTAGTGATTTATCTGTTTTGAGGTCCCCTGAGTCCGAAAAAGTGGGTTTCGAAATGGTGTCTGTCTGTCTGTCTGTCAGTCTGTCTGTGTCCTCTCTACAGCCCAGATGGTTTAACCAATCGAACTGAAACTTCAGATTTAAGCTTTTTTGATAAATTGTGAGGTCCCAGTGAATTTTACTCCAAATCGGCTAACCGGAAGTGGCCACTCCCTTGGTCCAGAAAATTTATTTTGCAAATATCTTAAAAAGTATAAGGTTTACAAAAAACTAATAAAAACAAAATGTTTCCAAAAATTAAAAACAAATAAAATTAAAAAAAAAAAAAATTAAAAAAAAAAATTTAAAAATTTAAAAATTAAAAAAAAAAAATTTAAAAAATTATAAAAAAAAATTAAAATTTCTCAAAATTCTCTGTTCGTAAAAGAAAGTCGTGTGTTGGCCACACCTCCATTTTTTTTTATGTGAACGTGTGTATAATTCCTATTTTGAAAATTTTGACGTTGATATTATTTAATTCCATGATTTTTAGAGATAAATGCCGATTTTCACAATGTTAATTTCAAAAAAATAACTTTAAATTACATTATAATATTTAAACAAGCTATGAAGGTACCACAAAAAAAATCGTATGCTAATTTTGTGAATTGTCAAAATAATACACTGTCAGATAAATTTACAATGTTAAAAACACAATTTACTACCTATTATATTTTTGATAGCTAGTATACTGCCGTCCTAGAACCAAACGCGGTATCTACAAAAAATTGGAAATTCAATTTATGGTTTTCTTCGTAACCTGGACTATTATTCTACCTATTTACCGACGGAAAACTCAGTATTTACATTATTTCTTCTAGAAACACGCATCATTTTATCGTATCTTTCGAAAATTTCTACCTTTTCTAAGCACGAATGAGGTATCTACGTACTACTAGCTAAAAACAAAGTAACTGCTCGTGCGAATATGTACAAACCGCATTTATTTTTAGTATTTAGTATACTGCATTTACTGTTACTTTGACTAGAACTCACCTTTATTAGACAGCAAACATTCCAATTTACAAAGGGCTACTACCAAAACTTCAAAGCCTACTATCTCAATTTCATTTCACCAGTAGATACCGCTTTTGGTTCTAGGACGGCAGTATAATGAAATAATCATATCGATTATAGAATCCGCGGGAGAGAATCTATCGCAGATCGAAAACTGCGTATAAAAAAAATAGGAAACAATTGCTGCAAATCAAAGTATCCTGGAAAACTTCCATTTGTTTACATGCAATTTGGATTTTTTGATTCACCGTACAAACGAAATAGTTTTGTAGCGTTTCTAAAACAACTTCTTTTTAATGATTTGTAAAAAAATCCGAAGGGATTTCAATGAAACTATGATGTAAAATTTTTGTTTTTCATTTCTTTTTATAGACGTGATTATAATTATACTAGTATACTACTAGAGGGTACAGCCCGTCCTAGGACGGATACAATTTTGTGAATAACTTTAGTTATGTAATGTTTTGCTAAAGATATTACACCTAATGGTGATGTCCAGCGGCCGCTGCCACAATTAGCATTTGAACATTTGATGTAAAAGTAGTTCGAGATTAAAGGCTTTTAAGGATGATTTTACCTTAAACAAACCTTAAACTAAAGAGTAAGGGCTTTTAAGGATGAATTGGTATTTGATAACTTGCTGGGCGTTGGTGAAAACTTGGTTTTGGGCGTTTCGAAAAAATTTTAATATTTCTTTTTGATGACTGCTAAGTTATTTTTACAGTGCAAAAAAAAAAATTGGAAAACAAAAATTTCAAAAAAAAATCATAGTAACCTTTGAGGGTTACACACAAATATTTCTGTTTAATTATAGTAGTAATGAACGTCGGTTTTCCATCGTCACAGTATAATAGTATAATAGTATAATACTATTATACTATGATGATGGAAAATCGGTATAAAATACTCCTCTCTCTCTCTCGGTCAAATATGTAAGTCTCTGTCTGTTGTTTGTCAAATTCGTTTGCTGTTTAACAAAATTTTATTGGACTGGACGATGAAGTAGAACAAAACCAACTAAAATGTTTATTTTAACAAACATTTTTGTTGGTTTTGAGCAGAGACATTTAAATTATGGCTAATTAGTAAAATTGTGATGCAGGTGAGTAACATAATTTCAATAATTTACATTCCCTGGATATTATGTTTGCAACATTTTAGTTGTCCCACCTAGGATAGTTTGTAAAACATGATGAATTGGATTAAATCATAGATCAGTTTGTAATTGTGCAAGTTTCCAAATAAAATAAAATAAAAAATTTGATAATTGATTGGTTTGTTGTTGCTTTTTTATTCTGTGGTATAGATATAAAAGGTCATAACTGTTTTTCATCAAATGTTCGGTAGCGCTTATTTTTAGTTTAGATGTGTACCTGAAAAAAATCGTCAGTTCGAGAGTTCTGGGTCTTCGTATGTTAGTATATACTGTAATATAGTTTCTAGGAATCACCTGCAACTAGCGTTTATTTTTACAATTTTTCGATTTTTTGGAAAAGTACAAGTTATGACTTTTTAAATATTTAGAATTAAAATTAAAATTGGATAAAGTCACGTATTACCTTTTATTTCTATAATTAATAAGAAAAAATCAAAATAACTAAAGCTATGACGATATAAACATTTTTATTTTGTACATATTTATTTTATAATTCATGTTATTGTACATATAAAACATAAAATAAATTATATTAAAATGTAATATTAATTCAATTAATAAATGATATTGGTTCCAAATAATAATTCCAGCTTTAGGGCTTACTAATTGTATAAATTCTTTGCGTTTATTAAATCTTTTTTTTTTACGCTCGTTAATAGGTAGTGGTCCGTTATAGCATGGTGTTATGTGATTAACACTTACTTTCGAAATTCCTCGACGTCCAACTTTTAGTGTTTTAAAAGGCTCAGTCGAACTAAGTGAATTTTTGTGTTGAATTGACCCAAAATCTTTTGTATATCTAAGCCATTTTACTTTGTTCCATACAAAGCGATTTCTATCTGTATCAATGATTCGAAAAAGAAAGTGTGTCTTCGTTAAGTTTAAAAAATTCAAAAACTGCGGAAAATTCATTTCAGTTTCGTGGAATGGCTTATGCCACTGAAACCAGTCGTGTTGCTTTTTTATGATATCGTGATCTGAATCACATTTCATGTCGGGATGTCCAACTTAAAATGTTAAAGTATTAAGTGATGAAGGCAATGTTTTTATTTGGTTGAACAAACACAAAGCGATCTCATTTCCACCTCTGTTGCCAATGGCTTCGTGCCACATATGATTAACAACATGATTTGATACGAAATCATGTATGGTTAGATTGAAAGTCCAGAGACTTCGCTTGTAAAATGATATACATAAATGTATTTAAAAGTGGAATGTGCGCACTTTTGTAGGTCAAATGTATAAATTCCTCTTGATTTATCTATTAATGCGGCAGCTTTATCAACTCGTTTCTCCTCATATGCCAAATCAGGTTGTTGGTCATGTATACGTTGCTCTTCTAGCAAAATTGTTCGCAACACCTTCGACGTTTTTTTTACGTGGAGAATTAGAGATTTTCATCGAGCTAATGTATGCTGCTCTGAGACCATAGGCGCCCAATGACCAATAATTCCTGAATATTCGGTTTTGCTCATCCCATGAAATCTGGAAGGGGTTTACATTTTCGTTGTAAAATTTGTAATCCATTTAATGTCATGTATTCTTTCCCTAACTTCTTTGATTTTTTCTATATTTTTGATTTTTTGTATTTATTCCAATACGTCTTTCAACCTCTTCAGCCATTTGTTCAACAGAAATATCATTTTCACTATCTGAAGGGCTTTCTCGACAATTTGGTTGTTCATAAATTGGGTCATTATCACTATCATCAAATACCAAATTCTCAGAATCCTCAGATGGACTTTTGTTGCCTTGTTGTGCTGTAATTGTTACATTTTATATTATTTGCTTAACAAAAGAAAAAATAATACCTACCTGTATTGTCACTATTTAGTCTTGAAGTACTTGGCATTGAATGATAAGAAACAGGCTCATGCACTCAGGTCCAATGAGCTTGAGGAAGGCGAGAAAGTTTCTGAGTTCACAGGTTCCATTGTAGCGTCATAAAAGAGTTTTAGTCTTTCCAAATCATATTCCGCAATCGGTGAATTAATAATTGAGTTTGTCTCGTTTGGAAAAACTGGTTCAAAAAATATTAAATCATAATCATAATTCGTTTATATTAGGGAAATACACATCCAAGGTGCAAAGAGATTGGAATAGATACCCATGGTGTAGAATAAATGCAGTTTGTCATTCCACTATTTTGGCTATCAGTGGTCGACGGATTAGTACAAACAACATTACTAACGGTGGTATTCTTAGCAATGGTCGGTTTAGGTACCATTCTAAGCATTCGTTCACTTCTCGTTTCAAATTTTTTTCATATTGGCGGTTTTTTGTGCGATTTTTCACTTAACAAGTATCACTTAACTGATTGAAAAACACTGTTAAATACACTGTAAATGGTCACAAGTCGAGTTATTGCACTAAATTGATCAGTAAAACAGATGAAAAAAGTGATAAGTCACTTATTATTCAATTTCAAATATTTCCTAAGATATAAAAAACTCGATTTATTATAAATATTTGTGAAATCAGGAAATACAAAAAATGTAATAAATCCTGATATTATCTTTTATATATTCATCCAATTGCGATGAATAAAGCTCAAGTTGAGCAGAGTTATTACCTTTTTCTTTTCTCTATATCTCCAATTCTACTACATCAAAAAATAAAAAATAAATATTCCCATATGCAGTTTTTTATGGACTATTTATTGCAACATAGAGATAAATAAAAATAAGCACACAATTCGATCAAAACCTTTAAAAAAATTATAAGAGACGAACAAAAAAATTATCCTTAGAGATAAATAAGGTATCAAAATGAGTTATGACCTTTTATATCTATACCACAGATTTGTTTCGTTTTCAAAAATAGCTCACAGGTTTCATTTGAGCAATGACTTATGGATTCTGTATAGACAAAAAAAATTACTCAGTTATTCAGAAAAGTTTTTATTAAAAAAATTTCTAAATGTATCAAAAAAAGAAAACGTCTTATGGAAGCTTGTGAAAGGTTTGTGCCAAGAACAAACTTTGGCTCCCATTAGGCATAAAAATCTTACAAAAAAAATACATATACAATAATTAACGACATAAATAATAATATATGTACTTATATAACAATTCAAAACATAAATAATAAAACGTAATAATTCAATAATATAAATTTAATATTTTGATAATAAAAAACTAGAAACATCAGTCATTGGGTCGTTGACACCTTTCCAGGATTGTCTAGTGTCAATATCACTTCGCTTTGTGTGTTATACTCATCATTTTAGATAGGCAGGTACATGAAAAAAAAATAAAAAATAAAAGAAATGCGGCAGTAAATTCATACAAACTTAATTTTGAGCCACACTCGCATTCATACTCTAAATCAATATCTGTTGCATCGTCTTTCCTTAGGCTATCGATCGTTAAATGAAGCAATACGCCTTTTTGATTTTTACATTCCAAAAATTTAACTTTTAACTCTGAGTTGCGTAAAATTTCTTGAAATATAGACATCATATGGAAAAGCGTTTACATAGTTGGTTTCATCTGATGCAACAGGTAGCCCTCCACGTTGTAGATAGTCGAAGTAGTGTGAATTGGTTAGGGTTCCTTTATCGTTGACAAGGCATACAGGATTGTGTTTTTAATGTGCTATGAGCTGCGTAGCTT
This sequence comes from Tipula vernalis, assembly GCA_958295665.1. Taxonomy (NCBI): domain Eukaryota; kingdom Metazoa; phylum Arthropoda; class Insecta; order Diptera; family Tipulidae; genus Tipula; species Tipula vernalis. Next base: position 277,164,122 of record OY282559.1, read on the forward strand.
GTTACATATAGTTGTGCGTCATTGTCGATTTCTACTTTTTGCAGATAAGAATCGTTGTCTAGGATCTTCTCAAAATCGGTTAAATCCATTTCTTCGTATAATGAGTTTTCATTATTTGACTGCATTAATTCCTTGTAATCTTTTTTGTTGTGTACGAACATATCATCTAATCTTATTTCCTTCTCACATTCTACGACTTCTGTGTAAGATACTAGATAGCTTCGGCCAGCTAATGAACGATAGAGCCTAAATCTACCTTCCAAATCGCCGGATTGTAATTTTCTGATTAAAACGATTACTTATTGTTAAGTTACCACTATTATTAGCACTGGAGCTCCAAACATCGAGCCAAGTTAAAAAATTTTATAAAAACAAAAAAATTTCATCTGTTATCGATTTAATTGGCAGAGCTGATTGCAATCTTTTGAAATTACTTTTGAATTTTCCTTTCGTATTTACGATATTCCACCATTTTCTTATGATAACACAAAAGTCAACTATTTCTTTCATTTCGTCATATTGATATATCTATTAAGGTAACATTTTGTCGTTCTAGACTATTAGGATGAACTGTTTTATGATTTAATTTGTGCGGCTTTATTAAAAGACATAAAGGAGTATCGTTTGACTTGTATAGGGGGTCAAAATTCGAAAACTATGCTTTTTTGTATAATAATCTTCAAAATCAGGAAAATAGAATGTTTTATTAACATTTAGCAAATTCAGCCAATTATTTCTTATATTTTTGAATAAATGAATATCTGGATTAACGAAAAAATTATTTTCTGAGCAAAATCTTATTATCGGTAATTATTACTAGTACTCTAAAATTTAGACTTTGCAAAAATTGAATGACAGATTTGATCAAGTCGTATAATGTTTCACCAGTAGGTCGTAGCACTGGAAATAACCGAACAATTCGCTTAAAATGACCAAAAATCGATTTTATCATGAATGCCATTACATTTCTGGTACATTGTGAATAGGTTCGTTTACAGCTTGACCCACAATGTTATTACTATTATTATATTGTAAGCTACTCTCAATATAAATTTCCTCTATTAAAAGAGCGACATTCTTGTCGTTGTCAGTAGCGCCCTTTGCAATATGGGTCAAATAGTTCTGGTCGTTGCTCGATGTGCTGTGATCGGGTGGAATATAAAGACGATGAAAAATGTTCTACCTTGATCAACAAGTTCCCGGAATAACCACCGTGTGGCGCTCCCATCGTTCCGATTTGAGTTCTGTTTTTTTTGTTAAGTTGGTACATCTGTTGTTGATATTCCCTCTAAATCATAGCTTGACATTTGCAAAAGTTACGTAATCAAGAGTACATCTACTCTGTGTCTGTTGGCGATTTTTCCATTATTTCCTCTCGGCTGCTGAAACGCGTTCCCCGTAATGGTTTTTTAACTCGATTGAACAGAAAGAAGTCACTTGGAGCCAAATCAGGTGAATTCGGTGGCTGTTGGATGGTATTTGTTGCATTTTTCGTCAAAAAATCACGAATAATGATGGCACTGTGCGACGGTGCGTTATCATGGTGCAAAATCCACGAGTTTTCTGCCCACAATTCTGGTCTCTTTCGGCGAATTGCTTCACGCAAACGTCTCATAACGCCCAAATAATACTCTTTGTTTACGGTCTGGCCTTCTGGCCAGTTACACCGTTGTAATCCATGAAAACCGTGAGCATTGCCTTCTTTTTTGGCTGAAAACGACGTGTTTTTTTTTGGTGAACGCCATTCACTTGCCTGATGTCTGGATTGCGTGTCATACTCATAAACCCACGTCTCGTCTCCAGTAATGATCCTTAGTATCATTAGTCGTTTTCTGTTTAAAAGTTCGACCTGATTTGGGTATCTCTAACCTTTACTAAACAGTCCCAAGCACAATTTAATAAATGTTCGCCAACTAACCATTTCGAAATTCTCATGTTTCGAGGCAACATTTCTAAATCCGCGCTAAATATTGTAACTTTCATACCAAGTTTATTGCTGATACATAGACGAGTCGAGACATTGCATCCCACGTCGTCAGAACTCGTTAATTTATAAAATACCACCTTTTTGGAATTTTGAAATGTCAAATAACTTAATATCTAATCTTTCCCTGAATTGGTTGACAAAAATTTAAAAATTACTGATGTAATTGGATTGTGTAAAGATTGGGGCAATTGGTTCAAATTGTTCTAATTGGATTGGAGTGGGAGGAAACAAAAACACAGAGGGTACAGTCCCTTGTTTAACCTAACACGTTTAGGTGTGTTTCTTCAATGGTAAGTAAAATCTTCATCTTTGAAGTGATTGGAACATATGCTCGAATATTTGGTAGGGGCCCAATTTGCCTTACGCATAGTAATCACCCATTTTAATTTGGTTTCCTCGCAATCTGGAAATTTAAATGTTGGAATTTTCGGTTCTGACGGATTTTGGAATTGTGGACACGCAACCATAGAGCATGGATCAGGTATAATTAAGCAATTATTTAAATTACGCATTAAATTACGCATCAAATTATGTTAATTTGATATCATTTAATTATTTTAACTAATTTTTTGAATTCTGTAAATGCCACAAATAATATAATATGTTTTTAATTTTCTTATCTCAATTTTTAATTGCACAAATTACACAAAAACTATTAATACACAACGGGATGCTCGAGCAAAAATTCCTTTTTTATTTTTTCTTGTATAAACAGTGCGGGCTTGTATAAACATTTTTGTTAGTTTTGACAAAAATTTTGCGACACAAACACAAAATAAAGCCTGAATTCCATTGCGAATAAAAGTTTGTCAGTCAAAATAAAGGGAGATAAAAATATAAAATCGGTGGTTGTGTGAAAGAAACACAAAACGAAGTCAGTCAATATTTGACTTACATCAAATGTGTGTTTGTATTAGTGGATCGCCATAATTGTGGTCAAAAATTATCAAATCGAGATCATTTCAACCAGCAAATCTGCAAAAATATTGTGTACGACGAAAAATATTTCTCGCACATGGAAAATTGACTTTTTTACATAAAACAGTTGTATTATCGTCATATTTTTATATTCTAGAACGGCGCAACTGAACTACACACGTAAAACCAGTAGGCGGCAGTTATGTCGCTATTGCAAATTTGAAACTCTTTCTATTCGTTGCGTCAAAACTGTCATAAGTTCAGTTTTATCCAATCCTTTAAGCAGTGCCCATATAATTTTTTGTTCTGCAAGACCACCTCCATTAAAGTCGGCTAAAAGTACTTGCATTACAAAGGAAAGAGTAATTGTCGCTCCGACTTTCCTGGGGGTCTGATAATAGAATTTCATTTTAATTAAAATTTTCAAATGCGATTTTCTTGTGATTTGTATTTTTTCAGATGTGCCGGTATTCTTCCAAGGTAGCGATATGACGGAAAATATTCGAAAAATTATAATTTTGATATGAGTATTAATAATAATTAACTTTTTTGGTTAATTTTGAGATGTGAAAATAATCGAATTAATTCTAATACTTAATTTGTTTAATAATTGTTGGTTATGAACAAATCTGATATAATTTGCACTGTAATGTAAATTTGGTTGTAAGTTTGAATAAATTTTCCGGCGACATATTTGGTAATAACTCCTAATTTTGGAAGTTTGCTATAGGCGACATCTTACAATGGCTAGGTGATTTCAATTTATTTTGTACACATATTTAATAATTGAGCCACTAATGCTGTGTGCCTCAGAAGACTTTTCAAACTAAACTTTTGTAAAACCCATTAATTCATGCAATATTTCAATAGATGTCACTAGGTTAAAAGTATTCAATTGTGCCTTTGCTTATACTCAACTAAACTTTTCAAATGTCATTCAAATTTTATAAACAACTCAAAATATTGTAAAATTATAATTTTTTTATTATTATGTGTGAACAAATTTAACCTTGTGCATTGTAAAGTACAAAGCATCTTGGAAAATGCACTTGGACTAAAGAAAGCACGATGGTGGGCGATTTTTAAAATCACTGGAATTGAAAATTAAAAATTGCGATAACCGCCTGTTGTGTAATGTACAATATTTGCATTAATAAGAGTTTTGAGTTGAAACCGTTTGAAGTAGTTTTAGATGAATACTTCGATAATCTTAATAATGATGCAGATAATGAAACAGCTTTAGGATTATTGACATATACATTAAGGAATCTTCCCATAGAAATAAATGTAATATAATAAAACAATATGAATTCAGTGTAATTCTTAAAATAGTTCAGCCTTTCAAAATTCAATATATTTCACCATATCCCCAATTTTATTATTATGTATTTACATATATGAAATACAAATACATACATGTCGTTACTCATCTTCGCTTGAACTAGAAAGTTCCATCAAACTGGACATATACTTTATGTACAGTTTGGTGGCTTTTTTAAAACTTCATATTTTTTCTGTTGTTTATTTTGTACATTTTGGTAATTTAATTTTTAATTTGGGCATACTACGTATTTTAAACTGTACGTCACACATATTGAAAAGTCGTTGAAAAGTAACCTCGTTAATTGACTTTTCACCTAGCATCTATGAGGAAGTAGCGGAAGCTTCAAAATTTGAAAAGTTTAGTCTGGAAAGTCTTCTGAGGTACACAGCATAAGAGTTAATTTACAAATAATTGAGTTATAATAAAAGTTTTAGAAACAATGAAAAAAAATATAAATGTCAAAATAATGAACAAGTTAAAGAGCTGTAATATACAAGATAAGCAACAAAATTTTATATAAAATAATTGTGTATTAATTTTCTTTGTTTTGTTTAACCATAAAATCTTGATAAAATAATAATAATAATAATAATGCTTTATCTTTGTCACTGAAATGGATTAGTTTTTTTTTGTCCTCTTTTGACTTGAAGTCAGTTCAGTCAATTATTCATATTGGAATACATACTTAATCTACTATTTCTATAAGTATTAGTGTCGTGATCCAGTTTAATCGTTACATACTTCGATTTTAATCGAATCATTTTTATTTGAAAATATAACTAACACTTATAGAAATAGTAGGTTTTTTATTTAATAGTATGCGTGCGTCATAGATACAATATGCCTTGCATAAAATTTTTTGTTGTACAGTATCCAGTATAGACGTATTGTACATTATTATGAATAACCCAAACCGCGTGGCCTAACAGTCAACCAATATAATTTTTGTTTAATTTACGTGTCATATTTGGCGCGTTTGGTATTTAAAAAAAAAATTTAGGGTTGTGTCTCTAATGCCAAACTCAAGAATTAAGTTTTGGAAATAAATATCGTTCGCTCATTAATCAAGTCTACGAATGCCTTATAACTTAAACTTACGCGTGACATCATAATTAAGGATTATTTTTATATTATGTTCCTGTGATAAACCAAATTCCTCACCAATCGAAAATTTACCAAGATGCAGTGAATGCTGTGAAATTAATTAAATTTTAGAATTTGAATTCACAACAAAAAACTGTTACATAAACTGGCAATTACAAACACAACTTTGACATTGATATTGATAAATAAAAATTTATTTATGTGTAGAATATGTATTGTACATAAATGAATAAAATTGCTATACAATAGAAAGTAAAACTATCTTAGCCATACCCACATTATGGTCAATTATGTCACGAAATAATAATAATTTCTTGAATAATTGTATTATAATAAATTTGTATTCATTAAAACCAATTTTTGATAATATAAAGTCTCTTCTCTTTGGTTAGCACAAAAGTTGCACTTACAAGCAACCGTCCAAATTTTTAATTAGTTTTAACTGCACTGAACTAATTTCGCTTACATGGGTAACCTAAAATAAATTCCTATAGTAAACCTCGTTTAAAGGCTACGTTTTTGCCATTGCTTGCGTTTGCATAACAAATTGTTAAATTCCGTTACACCTTACAATTAACAATAAACATTCATTTATGTAAATCTGTGTGAACTTGGTCACGTCAAATAATCCTTAAGTCATTATGCAAATTAAAACTGTCATGTAAATACACCTTTTTAGACAACCGTAAATCCTTTCAATATATGTATGTACATTTATATAATGCGGAATATTTGATTGACAACACAATTTTCCATATTAACGTGTTGTAATTTATCGTAATTGTATGGCGAGTCTAACCTTTCATGTCATATCAAGGCTTAGTTTTTTTATACATGTAGCTACCGTTTACAATAAATAATAGAATATTTGCCAAAATTAATTTACTATTAAAAAATTAAAATACAACAAAAATAAATGGTAAATTGCAACTAATGCAACTATCGCATGACTATATGCAAATATATATTTCTAAATAAATTTTCATTATAAATTTTCCTTTTAAACATTTTCTTTTGTTTTCTCTATTCTCTATTTTTTTTTTTTTTTTTATTTAATTTTTCACGGTAAATATAAATTAAATTATGTCACATAATTTATTTTGTCGTTAATCTTTTTGTGATCCTATTAAGTAATAAATTCATTTTCATAGTAACACTTAATAGTATATCGAGTACCGACTCACATACAAACACATCAATAGTTGTGTTTTTTTTTGTAAGTCATGCGTGCTTAGTCACATAATAAAAATACAAAACCTAAAGAAAACAAATCCTTGAATAAGGTTATAATACCCTTTTGGGATTTAATAAACAGAAACAGAAAAAAAAAATTGAGGGAGGCAAAATTGAAGCTTTTCTTTATAATTTACCACCACACATTTGCTTTCAAATAAGAATGGAGATAAGAGACGATAGTGTTATCTCGGTATAATTGATAATTATGATTATTTATGAGGATTATATGTGTGGCTGGACATTCATATATTCGTATATTAAAATTATCTATAGGATATAATTCAAAAGGATAATCATATGGAACTAGAAAAAAATCGGTTCAATCGTAGACGATAATTTGTTTTTCATCATTCCAGAAAATGTATGTAGCATGTATTATACACACCATGTTATTATGTGTACATACATTAGTTTATGTTGTGCGATGATCAACAATATTGGAACACACGTTCATTTACTTATAAATGTTACACCACATACGTCTAAATAACTCACGCAATATTTTGTAGTATGTACATATGTACGTATATATGTAAAAGATTAGTGGGTGAAGGTTTACCTGCAGTATTAATCCTTGATTTTGTTACGAAATATATAGGTTAGGTAGGTAGTGTATAGTTACGTATGCATTATGTTTATGTAAAAATGTAAGAAACGTATTTAGAATCTTGTCAACATTCGTAGTTATACATACTTCACTAGATCTAGTATTAAATCTATAGTTTTTCATAAATCATGAGTCATGACTATTGTTTAGGTTTTTCCTTTTGATTAGGCCGATAGACTAGACAAAAATGAAAAATCACGAAAATCTAACGAAATTTAGACTTTTAACCGCAATATACATAAAATATAAATATTAATGGATGTTGCTGCTGATATACATTTATTTTATATATAAGTTACCATAAAATTACTAGTTTTTATGGTGAGTTTAGTAGTTTTTCTATATACATATTATCGTTATACTTTAAGTACATTTTCCATTTTGATTTATATTTTGCTTTCGTTCGTTTTTCTTTTTACAGTTCAGTTCTGTATTCTTTGTATGTATTTTCGTGGAAATTTACATAATTTGAAGATTTTTGTTTGCGAATTAGAATAAATTTGAATTAATTGGGCAATGAATATTGGTATACCGATAATATTTTACATTATGTTTGCGGTATTCATTGGATCATTATTCATTCATATTGGCGAAGGTCTGCGTTATAATCGAAGCAATTGAATTAAAAATTCAAAAACTGTTTATTCACTTTTCGTTTAGAAAATAAAACTGTTCCGGTCTAAATATAAAATACTTATACATACTGCTACAAATCAAATAAGGGTTTTATAATGACAGTGCACATTTCATCTTTTTAATTCACTTCTATGGCAATCAAAAACATAAGAAGCGGCTATCCAGTCGAGAATTAAAAGAACACAAATAGCTGTCCAGCCAGATCGTAAACCAGCCCTAGACAATCAGATGAAAACGAGTTGCTCTCTTCGTTGACGAGTCATCGTCACTGACAACAAACACAGAGCTTCACAGATCCTTCTAACTTAATTAACCGCCCGAAACCTCTAAAACTTTTCTGTTGTACATAAACTCGCCCGAAACGAATGCAGGTGTCCTGTCTATATAAAGCGTATTTTGTTGACCAAAATTTAATTCGAATTATTTTGGGTTAATTTGTTTTCCAAGAAAATACCCAATTTGATTTAGTTGACAAAAGCCAACCTTTCGAAATAAAATATAAATTTACTATGTATTTTGACTCTGGTGGCAGGTATCATAACCAAGAATTAGAATTATGTTTAATTAAACTCAATTTTTTTTTGGGTTAATGTTATTCTTGCGGGGATTTATTATATGCAATTGTTGTTGTAAATTTGTCAAGGAAATACCCTAATAATTGACGATTGAAAAATTGAAGAATTAGATACTTAAAACAAACCCTTGTACTTATCCATGACAACCACAATTTAAACGGCATATAAAGGGCAAATCCTACTATCTCCAAACAATTTCGTGACTGTCCAATCGTCAATTAAATATTTTAAGCATTCGTACAGAATGTTATGTAATTTCTTTTGGTTTTATTTGTCGTTTGGTCAAAGTCAAAATAATGGTTTTGTTCAAAGTGTGATGAAAGCAAAACGATGATTACTAACCACCTTATCCAAATAGAAAATAAGGAACGAAAGAATAATATGAAGATTGTCTAACTCTTGTAGTGAGCAAACGCTCGGTTCTGTCTTTAATTTCCCATTTGCATATGCACATGTACCATATGGTTGTTGATAATCGATTTCGCATTCAGTCGCATCGTTTTGCTTTTATCACACTATAAACAGATACATTATTTTGACACACAGGCGCCAAGTTTCTTTAGGTGTCAATGGCGCTTAAATAAAATGCAAATTATTGAAGAAAATTAAAATTTTTCTTATCTTTAGTGAAATCGAAGGTAAAGATAAGCAGGATAACAAACTACAGAAATCGGAAATATAGTATTTATTCCTCAGAGCACGGATTTTGGTCATAAAATGGAAATTGAGAGTTACGATTTTCTTTAACATACCTGTCTGTCTACAATTAAGACGTACACATAATATTTTATTAAAATAAAACCAAATAACTATTAAAATTGCTGTTGTACATCTAGTCGAAAGTAGTAAGGATTATTCTAATATTTTTTATTTTTATTTATTTATTTTATTATTTTTTTATTACAAGTTTTATTACAATAATAAAATAATAATAGATGCCTTGGGGACAAAAATCCAGTGACAGGCATTGCTTCCATTAACAAAATTTAAAAAACAATATTAAAAATATACCTATTTATGTACAAATACCAATCAATCAGTTATCCAAAGATAAAATAATGTTTTTAATATAATTTAATTTATTTTTATTTTTTTATAAATACTCGTAGCTCTTTAATATAATTGTATTAACACAACAAAAAAATGAAATGACGACGCAAAATAAATTTGATACGTCTGGTGTTTCGAATAGCCAATTTCTAACGTAGGATAAGAATTGTTTAGAATGAATGTGACGTCTAATGTGTTCGGGTAAAGCATTAAAAAATGTCGGAGCGGTAACAATTATACAGCGTCGGAAGTGCTGATTATTGAATTTAGGAACATTAAAAGGAAAACGTTGATTATATCGAGCATCACCTCTTATTAAATGCTAAACACTACGCTTAAAAAATACTCTTAAAACCTTATAAACATACAAATGTTGTAATGGCAAAATATTGATCGACGTGAATAAAAGCCAAGATGATTCCAATCTATTTTTCCTCAAAATTGTTCGCAAAATCATTTTCTGTTGTACGTACAATGGTTTTAAAGTAGTTGGATAACAGTCACCCCAGCAAGACAAATTATATTCCAATTTAGCCATTACCAACGCATGAAACGAAATTTTCAAAACAGAAATAGGGCATAGATCACGGAGAAGGTAAAAAATACGTGAGGCAGACGCCATGTAACTTTTTAACTTGGATGCATGAGTTTTCCAGTTAAGGTTAGTGTCCAAATGAATTCCAAGATACTTAAAAGAGTTGACTAGCTCAATATTCAAACAGTCTGTATGACAACTAACAGCAGTGCATTTGGAAGCACTATGATATGTTACTTGGGAATGATTAGTAGCAGCTGTAATGCCAAAAATTTTATACCACATAAATTTTGTTTTTTCAAACCATTATGTAAGACCTATTTATCAGAATTAGCCATAGAAGTCACATCATTGACAGATTCAGCGGAATAAGCTAAAACTAAATCATCCGCAAACCCAGTACTGTGATCATTCAAATTAAGTTTGAAAATATAATTCGTATAAATTAGAAACAGCAAAGAACCTAGCAACATTCACAGTTTTTAGCTCACTAAAAGTATCATTAATTCTGACTCTCACTGCTCTATCATCTAGGTAGGAAGCAAACCACTTGTTTGACACACCTCTAAACCCAACATCAAAAAGAATAGATAATAGAAGTTTATGATCGACCATATCAAATGCCTTAGTAGCATCAATAAACAAACCGGCACAGATCTTACCCTTGTTTAGATCATTATGAATAATATCTAAAAATTCCAACATAGCCGATTTCAGTACTGCCGGAACCCATGTTGATGAACGCTTAGTATTTTACAGAGATCCAGGAATATGGTAACTCTGTTTTTAACTGCTTTTTCCAGAATTTTGTGAATAACTGGATGCAGCGCAATTGGTCTATAGTTTCCCTTATCACTATGGTCTCCACTTTTAAAAATGGGAATAATAATAGCATATTTGAGCCTCTTAGGTGTGGTGAAGTCAGCACATTAATCGGCGTGAATTTAGATGTACATTAAGCGGCGGGATTTTAGATATAAGGATTGGGCATATGTCAGAGAATGGACGGGATGAGTTTAGAAGAGTAAACGCTACGACAAGAGAAAGAACAAGAAGTGAATAAAGAAATAGATATTATTTAAATATATATATAAAGTGTTTTATTAAGTGTAACTCGTATTACGGAGTTACAACAGTGGCGACGAGGTAAAACGAATCCGCGTATTATTATTACTATAAAGTAAAAAAAAATAATTTGAGAAAACACGCGGTCACATGGTTAGAAGATAAATAACCTTAAAATAAGTCAAAAAAAAATGGAACAAATTGTGGAAAAGTTACTGCGACAAATGCAGCTGGATGCAGCCGAAAGACAGAAAAAAGACGAACAGATGCAAGAGATATTAGAGCATCTCGCAAGGCAGCAAGGACCCCCGCAAGGAGCTGAAAATTTGAAGCAGAATTATTCGATCGTCAAGGATTTGTCGAGCCGCATGGAAAACTTCAATTATGATGCGGAAGTGAATGCAACATTCGAGTTGTGGTATAGCCGCTATGAGTCACTTTTCACCGAGGACGCGGCATTGTTGACGGAGAAGGCAAGGGTTGGATTGCTATTGCAGAAACTGACCACCCAGGATTATCAGAAATTTGCCAACACTATTCTGCCGCGCAAGCCTATGGAGTTAACGTTGATAGAGGCTGTCAAGGAGTTTAAACGCATTTACGGACACAAAGAATCGCTTTTTTCGCTGCGATACAGATGTTTGAAGGTCTCGAAGGGCGAAGATGAGGACTATAAAACGTATGCTGCCCGCGTAAACTCCATGTCTGAAAAGTTTGGCATCGCAAAATGCCCGGCAGAAGATTTCAAGGTACTGCTCTTTGTACAGGGCCTCGACAAACCACAGGATTCAAGCACGTTAGAGAGGTTACTCTCGAAACTAGACCAGCAGGACACGGGAACAGAGGTAGACGGAGGACAAAAATTGAATTTACAGGAACTGGTAAATATCACGGAACGTCTGAACAACCTCATGAGTGACAAAAGAATGGTAATTCATCCAGATACGGTCAAAGCAGAAATACTGGAAATCCGAAAAAAAACCCAAGAGAGCCGGAACAAGCAACAGAACCAAGGACGGCAATACTGCGAGACAGAAGCACCGAGGCATAACGGGCAGCAGACACCGAGATTCCCATGCGCGTTTTGCGGTGAAACCCATTTCTGGCGTGACTGCCCATTTAAAATCAAAGAATGCGAAACATGTAAGGTGCGCGGACATAAGGCGGATTTTGCCTGTCAGCGGCGCGTGCAAAAGCCAGATGGGCAAGATCACGAAATAATAAACGAAGACAGAGCTTCGCTATCCAGTCAATGTCAAAGGCAACACGCAAATCTGTTATGCCGATCATCAATAACCGCAAAGTCACACTGCAGCTTGATACGGGTTCAGACTGGACGATCATCTCACGATCAAACTGGAAAGGCTTAGGGATGCCAGTTTTGACTCCGTGCAAAGAACGGGCGATCAGTGCAACTGGTGATTGTCTCGATATCACAGGCAGTTTTCAAGCCAAACTGAAGTTGTATGATCGCGAGGCCGCCGGACAAGTCTACGTTGCAAACTCCAACCTGAATGTTTTTGGAAGCGATTGGATGGAACTCTTAAAGCTTTTTGACGTACCATTGTCGGCAGTATGCAACAGGGTTAACGCGGATGGAGAGCTATCTCTGACAGAGGAGGTCCAGGCGAAATTCCCCTCTGTGTTCGCAGACGTGCTGGGGTTGTGTAACAGATTAAAAGTACCGCTAAAATTAAAGCCAGGGGCGATGTTGGTTTTCTGCCGTCAGCGGCCCGTACCGTACGCAGCCGCACAAGTAATTCAGGATGAGTTGCAGAGATTACAGCTGTTGGGGGTGATCCAACCAATCGAATATGCCGAAACAGCGGCCCCTATTGTTGCGGTGAAAAAGAAAAGTGGAGGAACTCGCGTAATAGCTGATTATTCGACAGGCCTCAATGCAGCACTTGAGCCTGATCAGTATCCATTGCCGGTACCGGCTGACATCTTGGCGAAGCTCGCGGGGTGCACTGTCTTCAGCAACATCGACCTATCGGATGCTTTTCTGCAACTGGAGCTCGAGGACGACGCCAAGAAACTGATGGTGATCAACACACATGTCGGTCTGTTCCAAGTAAACAGGATGCAGCCGGGAATTAAGACAGCACCCGGCCTTTTCCAACAGCTGATGGACACAATGCTTGGAGGAATGCCCACAGTTGCAGCATATCTCGACGATATCATTGTGGCTGGGAAAGACGAGCAGGATCATCGACACAAGCTTTTCTCGGTCCTTGAACGCATTCGAGATTACGGGTTCACCCTTAAGCTCGCAAAATGTTCGTTCGGCCAAAAGTCGATTCGCTATTTGGGCCACATCATCGACGCTAATGGGTTGCGCCCGGATAAGTCTAAAGTTGAGGTAATTCAACAATTGCCAGCGCCAGCGGACATTTCAACGCTGCGTGCGTTTCTGGGAGCCATTAATTGGTATGGAAAGTTCATCAAGGGATTGAAGGACCTGAGAGAGCCACTGGATGAGTTGTTACGGGAAGACGTCAAGTACGAGTGGACCCCTGCTCGTGATGAGGCGTTCAGGAAGCTGAAAGAAGTTCTGACGACAGATCTCGCCTTGGCGCATTATGACCCTACGAAACAAATCATTGTTGCCGCGGACGCATCTAGTTACGGAATGGGGGCAGTACTATTGCATAAATTCGAAGATGGTTCAGAGCGCCCCATTATGTACGCAGCGTCATCATTTAGCAAGACCGAGAAAAACTATGCATAGAACCAGCGAGAAGCGCTTGCGCTAGTGTTTGCACTAAAAAAATTTCATCGTTACATTTACGGTCGGAAGTTCGAGCTGCGCACCGATCATCAACCATTGTTAGCGATTTTTGGATCAAAAAAAGGAGTTCCTGTCTATTCTGCAAATCGGTTGCAACGTTACGCGCTTATCATGCTCGCTTACGATTTTGATATCAAATACATCAGCACAAAGAGTTTCGCCTACGCTGATTTTGTTTCAAGACTCATTAATGCGCAACTGAAACCGGAACCTGAGGATACTGTTATCGCAACCATTCGAATTGACACTCATGCAGAGTGTTTTGCCATCGAATCAGCAAAATCGTTACCGGTTATCTTCAAAACAATCCAAGTGGAGTCGGCAAAGTCCGAGGTCCTGAAAGAAGTGGCTTATCTCATCAAGCAGGGCTGGCCTGGAAGGAAAAATCAGGTCAAAAATAAAGAGGCGGCAGAGTATTTTGCACTCCGAACATCACTTTCAGTGATTGAAGAGTGTATTTTTTATGGCGAACGGATTGTGATGCCGTTTCCATTGCGTAAGCCTATTCTCGAGGAACTACATGCGGGTCATCCAGGGACAGTACGTATGAAGCTGTTAGCGCGAAGCAAAGTTTACTGGCCAGGCATTGACAGCGACATCGAGTCACATGTAAAAAGATGTGGTGTTTGCGAGATCAATTCGAAGTCACCCAGGAAATGCACGTTGCAAGCATGGCCAATGCCGAAGGGTCCTTGGTCACGGATTCACAATGATTACGCCGGCCCCGTCAATGGGTTGTACTATCTGGTCATCGTTGATGCATTTAGCAACTGGCCGGAGGTTTTCAAGATGAACAGTACAACATCTGAGAAGACCGTTGAAAACTTGATGGAAACATTCGCCCGCCATGGATTGTGCGATATCATCGTTAGCGACAACGGCCCTCAGTTTAAATCCGACTGCTTCAAGAAGATGTGTGCTGAGAACGGCATCGATCACATTACCACGGCACCATACAACCCACAGTCAAATGGCCGTGCCGAGCGTTCTGTTGAGCTGCTCAAGACGGGACTTGAGAAGTTGAAGGAGGAAGGGAATGTCGACGGAATCTTGCGGAGATTTCTGTGGTGCTATCGCTACACGCCTTCGTATGCACTGGGGATGAAGTCTCCATACAAGCTAATGTATGGTCATGATATGAAGACTAAGTTGGATCTTATCAAGCCCTCCGTAAACCGATGCAATGTGCGTAACACGAGAATGGAGCAACAATTCAATGACCATCACGGGGCAAAGTGGAAGGAGTTCAATGTAGGTGATGTCATTTATTTCAAGTCCATGCTTCGCAACAGTAATTTTGTATGGCTGCCAGGGAAGATCGAGCGCCGCGAAGGAGCTGTCAACTATGTGGTACAGCTTGAACCGCCAAACGAGCGGCGCGTGCGGGCTCACAGCAATCAACTGAAGTTCCGGTACGCCGAATCCGGCAATGATAGTTTGTTGATGGACATGTTCGAGGTCACGCCATTACAGGAGGTTGTCGAGCCGATGATCTTGCCCCAGCTACAACAAGCACGTGAACCATTCAACGCCAGACATACTAACGAAGCCATCTATGTCAATGAAGGCAGTCAAAATGATGATAATCAGCAGGAGGTGCAGCCCCGCCGTTCAACACGAACTACCGCTGGGAAGATGCCTAGTCGCTTTGATGATTTCGACATTAGTCGATATTAGCCGATGCAATATTTTAGCAGGGGAAGAGTGTGGTGAAGTCAGCACATTAATCGGCGTGAATTTAGATGTACATTAAGCGGCGGGATTTTAGATATAAGGATTGGGAATATGTCAGAGAATGGACGGGATGAGTTTAGAAGAGTAAACGCTACGACAAGAGAAAGAACAAAAAGTGAATAAAGAAATAGATATTATTTAAATATATATATAAAGTGTTTTATTAAGTGTAACTCGGATTACGGAGTTACAACATTAGGTACTACTCCCTTTTCAAAGGAGAGATTGAATATATGGGCAAGAACAGGGCTGATAAATTTAGAAACAGTTTTCAAAATATTACTACTAATTCCTTTATTATCTACAGACTCTTTCGGTTCCAACGATTCAATAATAGCTAATATTTCACTATTAGAACCCGGTTTCATAAAGAATGTTTTCGAACAGTAATCATACGGAAGGTCGTGATTTTACGGTATTCGCGAAAAATTTTGTCCTTAAATTATCTGCAACGCTAGTAAAATATAAATTAAACTCATTAGAAATGTCTAATTCATTTGTAAGCAGAGTACCGCTATCGGATAAAATATTGCTAATCGAAGATGTTTTAGCGTTTTTTGTTAAAATTTCATTGACAAGGCTCCAATTTTTTTTAACGTCACTTCCGTTAATTGAGAAGCGATTCATATAATACATTTCTTTCTCTCTCTTAACATCTACATTTATTTGTCTGCAAGTACAATCATATATTTCACGTAGATTCATATCATTTGGATGTTTTTTTAACTTTTTGCGAAATTTGTTTCTTGAGAGACGGATCATCTAGGTCCAGAACAATCTTCCAGTCTGTGTGCTCAAGGACTTCATTTAACAAAACCATATTAAGTTTTTTTTTTTGACCACAATAAAGATTAGTACGGGATGTCAAAATTGTATCAAATTTGAATAATATCTCGATGAAATGATGATCTGAAATCTTAAGGTCAATTGCAGGCTTGAGATATGAAAGATCATTTGATCGAAGACGAGCAAAGAAATGATCGATGCAAGTGGATGATGATGTTGTCACTCTAATAGGAACATTAACCAATGATTCCAGACCAAAAGACGACATAAGAAACATATAATCATCGCAGTGCGAAGAAAAATACAGGATATCTTTATTAATGTCACCGACAATGAAGAGATTTTTAGACTTAATATTGCTAATAAAACTGGAAATTTCGTGCAAAAATACGTTTACTGGAGTATCATGTAACCTATAAGTACACAAAATCACATAAGTATCATTCGCCAAACTCTAATCAACCCTAACCATATCACACGAAATTAAATTAGAGGCAAATAGTGAGCAACATAAATGAGTATCAAAATAAACACAGACCCCACCTGACCTATAGGCATCATTACAAACACCAAATAACGTGTAACCTTTTAGATTATAAGAAGATAATTCATTACTATTGACCCAAATTTCACTCAAAAATATAAAACAAAACATTAACTAAATTAAACATTAGCTACCAAAACATCAAAGTTCCTTCGAAGGCTACGAATATTCTGATGAACAATCAAAATATCAGAATTTATGATGTCAGAATACATAAAGTAATCATTACTACTAATATTTAAAAAAGATAACTGATTAGTGACAATATATTCTTTGTAATAGTAATATGTATATAACTAAATATAATATACTATATAAATTGATAAAAATATGTAAAGGTAAAAACAAGATTATAAACAAAAATTGATATTGTTGTTTCCGAGAAAAAACAAAACAGAATTTAAAATTGAAATTGATAATAAAAAATTTGCTAATGAATTATAAAATATTAGATTTCCGGATGATTTCACAACTGCTACTTTTATTCCCAATTGGATTGTGTGAATGATGAAGCCGAAAAATATCGTTGAGTGATTGGACTCGATGAACATCAGAATCTGTCGATTTCCGAAGGTATATTTGTCCATTATTACACCACAAATATTTATAATTATATGTTGATTTTATTTTCTTCTCTTCACGGTATAATTGGGACTAGAATGCTGTCAATCGGTGCATAATGAAAATGCGTTGCTCACCATGGTTGTTGGGGGAAAGGGATAGAATTTAGCTTATTGAGAAGCAAGTTATGATCAACCATATCAAACTCTCGTTTAATATCAAAGAAAGCAGCCTCAAGCTTATCACTCAAATGAAGATGAACACCATTAAGAAATTCAACCAAGGCGGACTCAGTACTTCTATCAGATCTAAAGCCGTACTGATTGTCACTTAGAAAATTATGTTTAGCAAGGTTTTTATCTATTCGTGGTTACATGGCTTTTTCAATTATTTTTAAGATAATAGGTTGAAGAGCAATAGGACGAAAGTTCTCTTTGAGCAAGCGATTACCATTTTTGTGCAGTGGAATAACAATTGAAGTTTTCAAAATATCCACAAGACCAACAGATAAACTGTCATTTATAAGAACAGAAAGAACCGGAGAAACAAATTCGCCAACAGACTTCAACATATCGGAACTAAAACCCAATAAATCAGTACTTTTTCGAGATTTTAGACTCTTTATAATGGTTAAAATTTCATCACTGTCGACTGGCGCAATAAAAAATGAATCACCAAAATCACAATTACCGCTCGAATTACAAGCATATTGTAATGAAAAATTCAACTTCAACTCATTAACAATTCTTGAAAAATATGGCAATTTAAACAGAATCAGAAACAATAATACCATCATCATTTAAGATTCTATCAATAGAAACTTGTCGATTATTTGATAAAATATCATTGACCACTGACCAAACACGCTTACTATCCCCAGCACAATCATCAATCTTGCGGTTATAGTAACTAAGTTTCTCAGCTTTAACGCGAGAACTAACCTTATTCGACAACTTCAAAAAATGTTCTTTGAGTCTAATGTTATTAGGATGTTTGCTACATTTTATACTAATTCTCCTCTTTTGTTTATTATTAAATTAAGCAAGTAGCAAGAAATCCAAGGTTTAAGTTTGGTATTTGATTTTCGAATGACAGAAATGTAACAAGACGATGCAATATTGTTAAAGCAACTTACAAAATTGTTAAGGCTAGCGGACGGATCACTATCTAGAGAATTTAAAAAATTGTACGATAAAACTAACGAATAAAATTTAGTAAGATCAAAAGATATGTATGGGCCGTTATTATGAGAAGAAACTCTAATACTGGATGACAGAACTATTTCTAATACAATTATTCGATAATGGAAGAACGGATGCTTTTAACAATTTCATATCGTTATTACGTATACGAGCAAAACAGTGATCAATACAAGAAACACTAGAGTTAAAAACATGTGTAGGAAAATCAACCAGAGACTGCAAACCAAAAGAGGACATCATAAATAAATAATCGTCACTGCTATTAGGCAAATTTAAAATGTTAATGTTAAAATCACCTAAAACAAATAAATTTTTAGTTTTAATTACACTTAAGAAGGACGAAAATTGGTATGAGTAGTGTTCCTAAATATTTCTTCCCGTTGGGCTATATTTTATTTTATAAATTCTGATCTCAGCTCAACCTTATGGCCGAAAAATACTTTAGGCCGTGAAATAATAGATTGTTTATTAAGAATTATTTGTAGGAATTACAAAATATAAAATTTCAGTAAAATACATCAACAAATGTGCTTATTCCATTTGATGTTGAAGATTGAGAAGGTAGTCTGATTTAGCTAAGTAAGTAAAAATAAATTTTGCGAATATAATTTCTTGTTTAAGGTATCGAACAAAATATCATTAGTAGTGTTTCGCAATATTTCTTGAATTTGAGCCATGGTTTTTAAGAAATCCGACGATAAGGCTGAAGTATGTAATTCCCCAGAGCAGAAATAAGTCAATTTTATAATATAACTATTAGGAAATACTTAAAGAATCAACTTCACATCTCAAGTCTCAGATGTACAATTTTACTAGTCAAAATGTTTTGCAACATGTAAAGCATTTATTAAAATCAAAATGTTCAATATCTTCTTTGTGCGTAGTTTTTATAAATTCATAAACAAAAAATGAAACAGTGATACGAAAAAAACTCAAATCTAAGTAGGTGTGCATTATTTCATCGGGGCATAACGCATAAGTAACTGGAATTTCATTTATTCACGTCGCAACATGATTTCTTCATGATGTAGAGGTTTGTTCTTTGTTTTACTTGGAATATTGCTTTAGTGTTGTTTACTTGTCCTGACGTGAACCAGTGAATAAATAACTTATCAAAATCCCTAAAAACAGTGAGTGAACTTTCGGTAGAGCTACGCCACCAAATAACATAAACAAATATAAAACAAATAAAACGAAGAGAGATGTGGGCGGAAAAGGGTAACAATAATGAAGCAGTTGATCGCCGTTTAGTTAGAGAGTTTATTAAATGTCCAAGAAAGTCAGTTACCAATATTTCAAAAATATTAATAAAGATTACAGGAAAGCAAATCACTAGACGAACAGTCTCCAGAAGACTCAAAGAAGTTGGTATCAAACGAAACATAACCATAATGATTAATATCACTGACATCAACAAGAAAAAGCGAATAAACTTTGCTTTGCAGCATGTGAACAAACCCTTCGATTATTGGAGAAATATTTTATGGACTGATGAAAGTTCGAAGTCGTTCTTGTATTCTCGAAAAAAAGAACATAAAATTTCACCGATTGTTCATCATGCGAATAGGTATAACAGTGGGAAGCTTATGTTTTGGAGTTGTATTTCTTACAATGGTGTTGGATATATTTGGTCCGTTTGCCTGATAAGGTTGATAAAAATGTATACCTTGACATTTTAAATGATCAAGCAGCTGTTTGTGGTGAAAATCTCGTTGGGCGGGACTGGTTGCTGCAACAAGACATTACGGACCAATTCACACCGCAAAAATATGCCAAGCATTTTTGCAAGGTTTTAGATTGCCCTCTACAAAGTAGGGATTTAAATGTAATTGAAAATGTTTGGGTAGAAGTCAAGCGAAAAGTGACGTATGTAACTGAAAAATTGAAAGAAATGGCCGAAAATGAAATCCGCGAGGTTTGGGTCAATTTACCTCTCGAATATCTTTAAAAATTATAGATTCAAAGCCAAATTGTATTTAGGCTGTAATAGACGCAAAGATGTAACGAGCTCGTTGGGCGAAGCCAGGCATGCTTGCTGCTAGAAGCTTAGTGTCGGAAGGAGGGTTATTTGGCTTCTGATCTCGTATTAATTTACACATGCGCAATTAAGCTTTGACCAACCCCGTAACTCTCGCATCATCATAACTGTATTACAACTAAAACGTTATTATTTAGAATTCACAGATTCAAACGAATCAATTTAATTATCAAATATAAATATCTGGATTGTAATTAATCTCACTACATAACAATTAACAAATAATATAACTAACTCGGACCTATTCCAAGAACTAATTGAAATGCAAATAAATCTACGAGTGCCGATTAAAACACCGGTACAGTTGGAAAACGAACTAGAGGTATTTAACAGTACTATTCAACAAGCAGCATGGGAAAGTTATCCTGCTAGTCACACTGAATCCCATAGGAATCAAAATTATCCTATTGAGGTCAGGGAGTTAGTTAGAGAGAAACGGAAGGCAAGAAAGACCTGGCAAAGGACACGTGCCCCGGAAAACAAAAAAATCTTCAATTTTCTATGCAATAAACTAAAACAATTTATAAAAGAAATTAAGAATGAAACTATTAACAAGTACTTAAATGGTCTCACCGAACATAAAGATACTGATTACTCTCTTTGGAAAGCAACAAAGGGATTAAAAAGAACCAAAATGCATGTGTTGCCTATTAAAAATGGGGAAGGAACCTGGGCCAAAAGCGACAAGCAAAAAGCTATTCTATTTGCGGCTCACTTGGAAGACACCTTTCAACCGTTACCTAGGCAAACAGCAGATGAAAACATAATAACAGTTAGCCTAATTGATGAATATAATATTCGATGTGTAACATTACAGGAATTAAAAAATGAGATCAAGTGTAATTTGAACGCAAAAAAAGCTCCAGGATATGATTTAATTACTGGACAAGTCGTAAAAGCCATTCCCGAGAAGGGACTACGAAAATTGGTTCAAATTATCAATGCTGTCCTCAGACTAAAATATGTCTCACGACAATGGAAGTAATTATGATCCCCAAACCAGGCAAACCAGCGAATGATAAAAAGTCTTACCTGATTTTACTTCTTCCTGTAATTTCAAAATTATTTGAAAAATTACTGCTCAAGAGACTCAAGCCAATAATAGAAGAGAGAAATTTGATTCCACCACACCAATTTGGATTTAGAGAAAATCACTCTACGATAGAACTAGTTCACAGAATAACGGATATAATCGAAGACTCGCTTGAGAATAAGAAGATATGCTCCAGCATCTTCTTAGATGTAGCACCAGCTTTCGACAAAGTTTGGCACCAAGGACTTGAATTTAAATTACATCGAGATTTACCTAAACAATTCTATCAAATTCTTAAATCTTATATCGCAGACCGACATTTCCGTGTAAAATATAACCGAGAGTACTCTGAACTAAAGAGAATATCAGCAGCCATACCACAGGGTAGCGTACTGGGTCCTATATTGTACATCCTGTACACCAGAGATATGCCAAATACAGAAGGTGCTACCGTAGCAACATTTGCAGACGATACAGCTATTCTGGCGACTGGAAAGTGTATATCAGAAGCAACGACCAAACTTTAAAAAGCAACCGACATAGTGAGTAGTTGGACAAAGAAATGGCGCATTAGCCTAAACGAAGCAAAGTCGGTTCACGTAAACTTCACAAATCAGAAATTTAACTGGATTCCAGTGAAACTTAATTCAAGGCCGGTTCCAAATGCAAATGCAGCCAAATACCTCAGCATGACTCTCGATTGCAAGCTTAGATGGAAAGAGCATGTTAAAAAGAAAAAATAAGAATTGAACATTAAATATAGGAAAATGTATTGGCTAATAGGTAGAAACTCTGAGCTTACAATACATAATAAATTGCTATTATATCAGCAAATGCTTAAACCAGTATGGACCTACGGTATTCAACTTTGGGGTTGTACCAAGAAGACAAATGTACAAATGATTCAATGTTTTCAAAACAAAGTGCTGCGTGGTATTGTAAACGCACCATGGTACATTAGAAATGATAACCTCCATAGGGACTTAAACATGGAATATGTAAGTGAAGAAATACAAAATCATGCGAAGAAACACATTCAGCGGATATCTCGGCACCAAAATGCAGACATACGAAGTTTGTTGGATACCACCAATGCAGTAAGAAGACTTCAAAGGCAGAAACCTTTGGAATTGGGCAGTTGTATTTAATTAGGATAGAGAAAAATAATTACTCTGTAAATTCAAACGGGAGTAACCATTGGGCTACTGCCCGTCAAATGTGAATCTTCATTTAAGAAAGATAAATTACTAAATGATTTCTAAATCAGTTGTAATATTAAATAAAGGGGGAAAAAAACTACATAACAACTATAGGCACCCCATTTAGTTAAAATCATAAACCAAAATGAAAAATAAATATGCGCCAATTTGTAAGGTTGATTAAAACATAAAAAAATATAGAAAGAGGTGTGATGTAGACTTTAGACAAAAGAAGATCGAGTCGATCGTGAAATTAATGAATAATAAAAAGAGAATTTAATAAAATTATTTTAACGTATTTTATTTGAAAAATTACAAAGCAGATATTTAAAAAGTGGAATAATAATAGTTAGCCAATCTGGAAAGCTCAGATTTATCAGATGTGGGGTATGAACAAGCCACGAGCTTAATATAGTATCATTCAAGAGTAAAGTGTATCCAGCATATTTGTAACACGTGGTGTGTAATTAACCTCAAATATAAAATTCGATAAGAAAATAGTGGTAGAGAAATAATGTCGAACGAGTGGAAAATTGAGGAAGTGAAAAAAATTGTTGGTGAGGTGGAAGATGGAGATGTTGCTCTGGATCATATTGTGGCAAAGTTGAAAACAGTGGTGGAAGTGGAAGATTCATATACGAGTAAGAAAGTAGTGGAGAACGTGGATAACGAAATGGAGGTTTTACGTATACAGAATGATCAGTTACGCAGAAATTAGAGTTAATAAGTGAAAGAAAAGAGTTGGAACGGCAAATGAGAGAAATGAGCATAAAGGTTGATAGTAATAAATGCTTTCGGAGCCAAGATACTGATATCATGAAGGCGATAGCGGTATTTGATGGAACGGGAAATTTCAACATATGGTATCAACAATTACAGGAGCTGCAAAATTTATATGAAATACCGAAACGTGATTTGAAATTGCTGGTGATAGGCAAACTGAAAGAAAAGGCGTTAGAATTTCCCGAGGTGTAAATGTGCAAATGGATGTACATGAGTTTTTAAAGGAGTTGCAGAAAATGTGCGATATACGACCGAATCGTGAAGCGTTGAAAAATCAGCTGAAGAATAGAAAATGGAAAATAACCGAAGATTTCAACGTCTACTATCAAGATAAGATTATATTGGCTGAGGAGAGGATGTTACAGACGAGTTGATCGATGGGTTGAATAATTACCAGCTTCAGCAGTATTCGCGGTTGGAAAATTTTTGGAGTCGCAAAGATTTATTGATGATGTTTTTGCGCCTAACGGTAAAAGACAGAATCATATCAAATGATTTTAAGCCGGTATTAAATTTTCGAAAGAAAAATGCGGGGAAGGAGAATTCCACAAAAGTAGAGAAGCGCTGTTACAATTAATCAGGCGTGGGACATGTGGCGGATTGTCGGAAACCAAAGGCAACAGCACGATCGTGTTTTAAATGTGGTGATTCGACACATTTTTTTAAGGATTGTCCGAAGAAATTCTCCACAAGATCCAATACTGTGTCGGTTAATAATACTTCATCCGGTGGTGTAGTATGAAGTGTTGAACCAAAGAGAGAAGTACAGCCGAGAAATATATCCGTCAATAACAACGAATATAATCTCTACAATCAGGACAAGGTTAGTGATTCTAAATCAGTCAATTTAGAACTTATGATAGGATTTGAAAATATGGAAAATATAAAATTGCAAAAGTGTTCCGGTTTAGTTGACAGTGGTAGTCCAATTAGTCTAATAAAACAAAGTTTTGCACCGTTTTGTTTGATCCAAAAGAGAAATGAAAAATTAGAATATTCGG